>JAEOAE010002835.1:5000-49129 GCA_036365155.1 Meriones psammophilus
TAGGGTTAGGGTTAGGGTTAGGGTTAGGGTTAGGGTAAGGGGCTTAGGGTTAGGGATAGGGTTATATCACTTTTCAGTTTTCCTGTTATAATAATTGAACAGGCGACACGAATGTGAATTAGTTTACAAGTTGTGCTTTGCGTTTCTGTTCTTTCAATGAAAACTTGTTTCTTTGCCATACATTTCGATATATCGCTTTTCAGTTTTCCTGCATTCCTAATTGAGCGAGCGACACACATGTGATTTAGGTTACAAAGTACTGCTTTTGCGTTTCTGTTCTTCTGTTGGAAACTTGATTCTGTGCTGTACAGTGTGATATATCACTTTTCAGTTTTCCTGTTATAATAATTGAACAGGCGACACGTATGTAAATTAGTTTACAAAGTTGGGCATTGTGTTTCTGTTCTTTCGATGGAAATTTCTTTCTGTGCCATAAAGTGCGAGATAACACTTTTCAGTTTTCCTGTATTCCTAATTGAGCGAGTGACACACATGTGATTCCGTTAAAAAGTAGTGCTTTGCTTTTCTGTTCTTTTGTTCAAAACTTGTTCCTGTGCTGTACAGTGCGTTATATCTCTTTTCAGTTTTCCTGTATTCCTAATTGAGCAAGTGGCACACATGCGATTTAGTTTACAAAGTAGTGCTTTGCATTTCTGTTCTTTTGTTTGGAAACTTGTTCCTGATTAGGAACAAGTTAGGGTTAGGGTTAGGGTTAGGGTTAGGGTTAGGGTTAGGGTTAGGGTTAGGGTTAGGGTTAGGGTTAGGGTTAGGGTTAGGGGTTAGGGTTAGGGTAAGGGGCTTAGGGTTAGGGTAGGGGGTTATATCACTTTTCAGTTTTCCTGTTATAATAATTGAACAGGCGACAGGAATTTGAATTAGTTTACAAGTTGGGCTTTGATTTCTGTTCTTTCAATGAAAACTTGTTTCTTTGCCATACCTTTCGATATTTTGCTCTTCATTTTTCCTGCATTCCTAATTGAGCGAGCAACACACATGTGATTTAGGTTACAAAGTACTGCTTTGCGTTTCTGTTCTTCTGTTGGAAACTTGATTCTGTGCTGTACAGTGTGATATATCACTTTGCAGTTTTCCTGTTATAATAATTGAACGGGCCACACGTATGTAAATTAGTTTACAAAGTTGTGCATTGCGTTTCTGTTCTTTCCATGGAAATTTCTTTCTGTGCCATAAAGTGCGAGATAACACTTTTCAGTTTTCCTGTATTCCTAATTGAGCGAGCGACACACATGTGATTCCATTAAAAAGTAGTGCTTTTCTTTTCTGTTCCTTCGTTCAAAACTTGTTCCTGGGCTGTACAGTGCGTTTTATCTCTTTTCAGTTTTCCTGTATTCCTAATTGAGCGAGTGGCACACATGCGATTTAGTTTACAAAGTAGTGCTTTGCATTTCTGTTCTTTCGTTGGAAACTTGTTCCTGTTAGGATCAAGTTAGGGTTCTGATTAGGGTTAGGTTAGGGTTAGGGGCTTAGGGTTAGGGTTAGGGTAGGGTTAGGGTTAGGGTTAGTTAGGGTAAGGGGGTTAGGGTTAGGGATAGGGTTATATCACTTTTTCAGTTTTGGGTTATAATAATTGAACAGGGTTAGGAATGGAATTAGTTTACAAGTTGGGTTATATCGTTTTTGTTCTTTTCCTGTTATAATGTTTTGAATATCGCTTTTTCAGTTTTCCTGCATTCCTAATTGAATTAGTTTACACAGTTGTGATTTAGGTTTGCTTTTCTGTTGATTTTCAATGAAAACTTGTTTCTTTGCTGTTATACATTGAGCGGGATATATTATGTAAATTTTTCAGTTTTCCTGCATTCCTAATTGAAGCTGTGCCATAAAGTGCGAGATAACACATGTGTTTTTAGGTTACAAAGTAGTGCTTTGCTTTTCTGTTCTTCTGTTCAAAACTTGATTCTGTGCTGTACAGTGTGATATATCACTTTTCAGTTTTCCTGTTATAATAATTACAAAGTAGTCCTTTGCATTTCTGTAAATTAGTTTACAAAGTTGTGCATTGCGTTTCTGTTAGGGTTAGGGTTAGGGTTTTTCCATGGAAATTTCTTTCTGTTGCCATAAAGTGCGAGATAACACTTTTCAGTTTTCCTGTATTCCTAATTGAACAGGCGACACACATGTGATTAGTTTAAAAAGTTGTGCTTTGCTTTTCTGTTCTTTCGTTCAAAACTTGTTTCTTTGCTGTACAGTCGTTATATCTCTTTTCAGTTTTCCTGTATTCCTAATTGAGCGAGTGACACACATGTGATTTAGTTTACAAAGTAGTGCTTTGCATTTCTGTTCTTCTGTTGGAAACTTGTTCTGTGCTGTACAGTGTGATATATCACTTTTCAGTTTTCCTGTTAGGGTAATTGAACAGGCGGTTAGGGTTAGGGTTAAATTAGGTTTACAAGTTTTGGGTTAGGTTTCTGTTCTTTCGATGGAAATTTCTTTCTGGGCCATAAAGGATAGGGTTATATCACTTTTCAGTTTTCCTGTTATAATAATTGAACAGGCGACACACATGTGATTAGTTTAAAAGTTGTGCTTTGCTTTTCTTTCTGTTCTTTCTGTTCAAAACTTGTTTCTTTGCCATACATTCGATATATCTCTTTTCAGTTTTCCTGTATTCCTAATTGAGCGAGTGGACACACATGTGATTTAGTTTACAAAGTAGTGCTTTGCATTTCTGTTCTTTCTGTTGGAAACTTGTTTCTGTTGCTGAACAAGTTGATATATCACTTTTCAGTTTTCCTGTTAGGGTTAATTGAGCAGGGTTTAGGGTTAGTTTACAGGGTTTGGGTTGCGTTAGGGTTAGGGTTAATGGGCTTAGGGTTAGGGATAAAGGGTTATATCACTTTTCAGTTTTCCTGTTATAATAATTGAACAGGCGACACACATGTGAATTAGTTTAAAAAGTTGTGCTTTGCGTTTCTGTTCTTTCAATCAAAACTTGTTTCTTTGCCATACATTTTCGATATATATCTCTTTTCAGTTTTCCTGCATTCCTAATTGAACAAGCGACACACATGTGATTTAGGTTACAAAGTACTGCTTTGCGTTTCTGTTCTTCTGTTGGAAACTTGATTCTGTGCTGTACAGTTGTGATATATCACTTTTCAGTTTTCCTGTTATAATAATTGAGCGGGCGTCAGGGTCGTATGTAAATTAGTTTACAAAGTTGTGTTTGCGTTTCTGTTCTTTCGATGGAAATTTCTTTCTGTGCCATAAAGTGGGTTATAACACTTTTCAGTTTTCCTGTATTCCTAATTGAGCGAGTGACACACATGTGATTCCGTTAAAAAGTAGTGCTTTGCTTTTCTGTTCTTTTCGTTCAAAACTTGTTTCTGTGCTGTACAGTGCGTTTTATCTCTTTTCAGTTTTCCTGTATTCCTAATTGAGTGAGTGGCACACATGTGATTTAGTTTACAAAGTAGTGCTTTGCATTTCTGTTCTTTGTTGGAAACTTGTTCCTGTTAGGAACAAGTTAGGGTTCTGATTAGGGTTAGGGTTAGGGTTAGGGGTTAGGGTTAGGGTTAGGGTTAGGGTTAGGGTTAGGGTTAGGGTTAGGGTTAGGTTAGGGTAAGGGGCTTAGGGTTAGGGATAGGGTTATATCACTTTTCAGTTTTCCTGTTATAATAATTGAACAGGCGACACGAATGTGAATTAGTTTACAAGTTGTGCTTTACGTTTCTGTTCTTTCAATGAAACTTGTTTCTTTGCCATACATTTCGATATATCGCTTCTCAGTTTTCCTGCATTCCTAATTGAGCAAGCGACACACATGTGATTTAGGTTACAAAGTACTGCTTTGCGTTTCTGTTCTTCTGTTGGAAACTTGATTCTGTGCTGTACAGTGTGATATATCACTTTTCAGTTTTCCTGTTATAATAATTGAGCAGGCGACACGTATGTAAATTAGTTTATAAAAGTTGTGCATTGCGTTTCTGTTCTTTCGATGGAAATTTCTTTCTGTGCCATAAAGTGCGAGATAACACTTTTCAGTTTTCCTGTATTCCTAATTGAGCGAGTGACACACATGTGATTCCATTAAAAAGCATTGCTTTGCTTTTCTGTTCTTTTGTTCATAACTTGTTCCTGTGCTGTACAGTGCGTTTTATCTCTTTTCAGTTTTCCTGTATTCCTAATTGAGTGAGTGGCACACATGCGATTAAGTTTACAAAGTAGTGCTTTGCATTTCTGTTCTTTCGGTGGAAACTTGTTCCTGTTAGGAACAAGTTAGGGTTACGATTAGGGTTAGGGTTAGGGTTAGGGTTAGGGTTAGGGTTAGGGTTAGGGTTAGGGTTAGGGTTAGGGTAAGGGGCTTAGGGTTAGGGATAGGGTTATATCACTTTTCAGGTTTCCTGTTATAATAATTGAACAGGCGACACGAATGTGAATTAGTTTACAAGTTGTGCTTTGCGTTTATGTTCTTTTAATGAAAACTTGTTTCTTTGCCATACATTTCGATATATCGCTTTTCAGTTTTCCTGCATTCCTAATTGAGCAATCGACACACATGTGATTTAGGTTACAAAGTACTGCTTTGCGTTTCTGTTCTTCTGTTGGAAACTTGATTCTGTGCTGTACAGTGTGATATATCACTTTTCAGTTTTCCTGTTATAATAATTGAATGGGCGACACGTATGTAAATTAGTTTACAAGTTTTGCATTGAGTTTCTGTTCTTTCGATGGAAATTTCTTTCTGTGCCATAAAGTGCGAGATAACACTTTTCAGTTTTCCTGTATTCCTAATTGAGCGAGTGACACACATGTGATTCCGTTAAAAAGTAGTGCTTTGCTTTTCTGTTCTTTCGTTCAAAACTTGTTCCTGTGCTGTACAGTGCGTTTTATCTCTTTTCAGTTTTCCTGTATTCCTAATTGAGCGAGTGGCACACATGCGATTTAGTTTACAAAGTAGTGCTTTGCATTTCTGTTCTTTCGTTGGAAACTTGTTCCTGTTAGGAACAAGTTAGGGTTACGATTAGGGTTAGGGTTAGGGTTAGGGGCTTAGGGTCAGGGTTAGGGTTAGGGTTAGGGTAAGGGGCTTAGGGTTAGGGATAGGGTTATATCACTTTTCAGGTTTCCTGTTATAATAATTGAACAGGCGACACGAATGTGAATTAGTTTACAATTTGTGCTTTGCGTTTATGTTCTTTTAATGAAAACTTGTTTCTTTGCCATACATTTCGATATATCGCTTTTGAGTTTTCCTGCATTCCTAATTGAGCAATCGACACACATGTGATTTAGGTTACAAAGTACTGCTTTGCGTTTCTGTTCGTCTGTTGGAAACTTGATTCTGTGCTGTACAGTGTGATATATCACTTTTCAGTTTTCCTGTTATAATAATTGAATGGTTGACACGTATGTAAATTAGTTTACAAGTTTTGCATTGCGTTTCTGTTCTTTCAATGGAAATTTCTTTCTGTGCCATAAAGTGCGAGATAACACTTTTCAGTTTTCCTGTATTCCTAATTGAGCGAGTGACACACATGTGATTCCGTTAAAAAGTAGTGCTTTGCTTTTCTGTTCTTTCGTTCAAAACTTGTTCCTGTGCTGTACAGTGCGTTTTATCTCTTTTCAGTTTTCCTGTATTCCTAATTGAGCAAGTGGCACACATGCGATTTAGTTTACAAAGTAGTGCTTTGCATTTCTGTTCTTTCGTTGGAAACTTGTTCCTGTTAGGAACAAGTTAGGGTTACGATTAGGGTTAGGGTTAGGGTTAGGGGCTTAGGTTTAGGGTTAGGGTTAGAGTTAAGGTAAGTGGCTTAGGGTTAAGGATAGGGTAATATCACTTTTCAGTTTTCCTGTTATAATAATTGAACAGGCGTCACGAATGTGAATTAGTTTACAAGTTGTGCTTTGCGTTTCTGTTCTTTCAATGAAAACTTCTTTCTTCGCCATACATTTCGATATATCGCTTTCAGTTTTCCTGCATTCCTAATTAAGCGAGCAAAACACATGTGATTTAGGTTACAAAGTACTGCTTTGCATTTCTGTTCTTCTGTTGGAAACTTGATTCTGTGCTGTACAGTGTGATATATCACTTTTCAGTTTTCCTGTTATAATAATTGAATGGGCAACACGTATGTAAATTAGTTTACAAAGTTGTGCATTGCGTTTCTGTTCTTTCCATGGAAATTTCTTTCTGTGCCATAAAGTGCGAGATAACACTTTTCAGTTTTCCTGTATTCCTAATTGAGCGAGTGACACACATGTGATTCCGTTAAAAAGTAGTGCTTTGCTTTTCTGTTCTTTCATTCAAAACTTGTTCCTGTGCTGTACAGTGCGTTATATCTCTTTTCAGTTTTCCTGTATTCCTAATTGAGCGAGTGGCACACATGCGATTTAGTTTACAAAGTAGTGATTTGCATTTCTGTTCTTTCGTTGGAAACTTGTTCCTCTTAGGAACAAGTTAGGGTTACGATTAGGGTTAGGGTTAGGGTTAGGGGCTTAGGGTTAGGGTTAGGGTTTGTGTTAGGGTTAGGGTTAGGGTAAGGGGCTCAGGGTTAGGGATAGTGTTATATCACTTTTCAGTTTTCCTGTTATAATTATTGTACAGGTGACACGAATGTGAATTAGTTTACAAGTTGTGCTTTGCGTTTCTGTTCTTTCAATGAAAACTTGTTTCTTCGCCATACATTTCGATATATCGCTTTTCAGTTTTCCTGCATTCCTAATTGAGCGAGCGACACACATGTGATTTAGGTTACAAAGTAGTGCTTTGCATTTCTGTTCTTTCGTTGTTCCTAACAGGAACAATTTAGGGTTACGATTAGGGTTAGGGTTAGGGTTAGGGGCTTAGGGTCAGGGTTAGGGTTAGGGTTAGGGTTCGGGTTAGGTTTAGGGTTAGTGTTAGGGTTAGGGTAAGGGGCTTAGGGTTAGGGATAGGGTTATATCATTTTTCAGTTTTCCTCTTATACTAATTGAACAGGTGAAACGAATGTGAATTAGTGTACTAGTTGTGCTTTGCGTTTCTGTTCTTTCAATGAAAACTTTTTTCTTTGACATACATTTCGATATATCGCTTTTCAGTTTTCCTGCATTCCTAATTGAGTGAGCGACACACATGTGATTTAGGTTACAAAGTACTGCTTTGCGTTTCTGTTCTTCTGTTGGAAACTTGATTCTGTGCTGTACAGTGTGATATATCACTTTTCAGTTTTCATGTTATAATAATTGAACGGGTGACACGTATGTAAATTAGTTTACAAAGTTGTGCTTTGCGTTTCTCTTCTTTTGATGGAAATTTGTTTCTGTGACTTACAGTGCGAGATAACAATTTTCAGTTTTCCTGTATTCCTAATTGAGCGAGTGACACACATGTGATTCCGTTTAAAAGTAGTGCTTGGCTTTTCTGTTCTTTCGTTCAAAACTTGTTCCTGTCCTGTACAGTGCATTATATCTCTTTTCAGTTTTCCTGTATTCCTAATTGAGCGAGTGGCACACATGTGATTTAGTTTACAAAGTAGTTTTTTGCGTTTCTGTTCTTTCGTTGGAAACTTGTTCCAGTTAGGAACAACTTAGGTTTAGGATTAGTGTTAGGGTTAGGTTTAGGGGCTTAGGGTTAGGGTTAGGGTTATATCACTTTTCAGTTTTCCTGTTATAATAATTGAATGGACGACACGAATTAGTTTACAAGTTGTGCTGTGCGTTTCCGTTCTTCCAATGAATACTTGTTTCTTTGCCTTACATTTCGATTTATCGCTTTTCAGTTTCCCTGTATTCCTAATTGAGTGACCGACACACATGTGATTTAGTTTACAAAGTAGTGCTTTGCGTTTCTGTTCTTTTGTTCGAAACTTGTTCCTCTGCTGTACAGTGCGTTATATCTCTTTTCAGTTTTCCTGTATTCCTAATTGAGAGCGAGGCACACATGTGATTTAGTTTACAAAGTTTTGCTTTGCGTGTATGTTCTTTCGTTGGAAACAGGTTCCTGTTAGGAACAAGTTATGGTTAGGGTAATGGTTAGGTTTAGAGTTAGGGGCTTAGGGTTAGGGTTAGGTTTAGGGTTAGGGTTAGGGTTAGGGTTTAGGGTTAGGGTTATGGTTAGGGTTAGGGGCTTAGGGTTAGGGTTAGGGTTATATCACATTTCAGTTTTCTTGTTATAATAATTGAACAGCCGACACGAATGTGAATTAGTTTACAAAGTTGTGCTTTGCGTTTCTGTTCTTTCAATGGAAACTTGTTCCTGTGCTATACAGTTCGATATATCACTTTTCAGCTTTCTTGTTATAATAATTGTATGGGCGACACATATGTGAATTAGTTTACAATGTTATGCATTGCGTTTCTCTTCTTTCGATGGAAACTTGTTTCTGTGCCATAAAGTGCGAGATAACAATTTTCAGTTTTCCTGTATTCCTAATTGAGCTAGCGATACACATGTGATTCCATTAAATAGTAGTGCTTTGCTTTTCTGTTTTTTTTGTTCGAAACTTGTTCCTGTGCTGTACAGTGCATTATATCACTTTTCAGTTTTCCTCTATTCATAATTGAGCGAGTGGCACACATGTGATTTAGTTTACAAAGTAGTGCTTTGCGTTTCTGTTCTTTCATTGGAAACTTGTTTCTGTTAGGAACAAGTTAGGGTTAGGGTTAGGGTTAGGGTTAGGTTTAGGGTTAGGCGCTTAGGGTTAGGATTAGGTTTAGGTTTAGGTTTAGGGTTAGGGTTAGGGTTAGGGGCTTAGGGTTAGGGTGAGGGTTATATCATTTTTCAGTTTTCCTGTTATAATAATTGAACAGGCGACACGAATGTGAATTAGTTTATAATGTTGTGCTTTCCTTTTCTGTTCTTTCGATGAAAACTTGTTTCTTTGCCAAACATTTCGATTTATCGCTTTTCAGTTTCCCTGTATTTCTAATAGATTGAGCGACACACATGTGATTTAGGTTACAAAGTACTGCTTTGCGTTTCTGTTCTTCTGTTGGAAACTTGTTTCTGTGCTGTACAGTGTGATATATCACTTTTCAGTTTTCCTGTTATAATAATTGAATGGGTGACACGTATGTGAATTAGTTTACAAAATTGTGCTTTGCGTTTCTGTTCTTTCGATGGAAACTTGTTCCTTTGCTGTACAGTTCTCTATATCACTCTTCTGTTTTCTTGTTATAATAATTGAACCGGCGACACGTATGTGAATTAGTTTACAAAGTTGTGCTTTGCGTTTCTCTTCTTTCGATGGAAAATTGTTTCTGTGCCGTACAGTGTGAGATAACACTTTTCAGTTTTCCGGTATTCCAAATTGAGCAAGCAACACACATGTGATTCGGTTTAAAAGTAGTGCTTTGCTTTTCTGTTCTTTTGTTCGAAACTTGTTCCTGTGCTGTACAGTGCGTTATATCACTTTTCTGTTTTCCTGTATTCCTAATTGAGTGAGTTGCACACATGTGATTTAGTTTACAAAGTAGTGCTTTCCGTTTATGTTCTTTCGTTGGAAACTTGTTCCTGTTTGGAACAAGCTAGGGTTAGGTTTAGGGTCAGGGTTAGGGTTATGGTTAGGGTTAGGGTTAGGGTTAGTGTTAGGGTTAGGGGCTTAGGGTTAGAGTTAGGGTTAGGGTTAGGGGCTTAGGGTTAGGGTTAGGGTTATATCACTTTTCAGTTTTCCTGTTATAATAATAGAACAGGCAACACGAATGTGAATTAGTTTACAAAGTTGTGCTTTGTGTTTCTGTTCTTTCGATGAAAAATTGTTTCTTTGCCGTACAGTTCGATATATCACTTTTTAGTTTTCCTGTTATAATAATTGTACGGACAACACTTATGTGAATTAGTTTACAAAGTTGGGGTTTGTGTTTCTGTTCTGTTGATGAAATCTTGTTTCTTTGCTGCACATTTCGATATATCGCTTTTCAGTTTTCCTGTATTCCTAATTGAGCAAGCAACACGTATATGAAGTAGTTTACAAATTTGTGCTTTGTGTTTCTGTTATTTCGATGAAAAATTGTTTCTTCGCTATACATTTCGATATATCGCTTTTCAGTTTTCCTGTATTCCTAATTGAGCAAGTGACACACATGTGATTTAGTTTACAAAGTAGTGCATTGCGTTTATGTTCTTTGGATGGAAACTTTTTCCTGTTAGGAAGAAGTTAGTGTTATGATTAGCATAGGGTTAGGGTTATTGTAGGGTTAGAGTTAGTGTTAGTGTTACGATTAGGGGTTAGGCTTAGGGTTAGTGTTAGGATTAGGCTTAGGTTTAGGGGCTTAGGTTTAGGGTTAGGGTTATATCACTTTTCAGTTTTCCTGTTATAATAATTGAATAGGCGACACAAATGTGAATTAGTTTACAACGTTGTGCTTTGCGTTTCTGTTCTTTGGATGAAACTTTTTCCTGTGCTGTACAGTGCATTATATCACTGTTCAGTTTTTTGTATTCCTAATTGAGCGAGTGACACACATGTGATTTAGTTTACAAAGTAGTGCTTTGTGTTTAAGTTCTTCTGTTGGAAACTTGTTCCAGTGCTGTACAGTATGATATATCACTTTTCAGTTTTCCTGTTATAATAACTGAACGGGCGACATGTATGTGAAGTAGTTTACAAAGTTGTGCTTTGCGTTTCTGTTCTTTCATTGGAAACTTGTTCCTTTAGGAACAAGTTTGGGTTAGGTTAGGGTTAGGGTTAGGTTTAGGGTTAGGGTTAGGGGCTTAGGGTTAGGGTAAGGGTTAGGGATTAGGTAAGGTTAGGGATAGGGTTAGGGTTAGGGTTAGGGTTTGGGGTTAGGGTTAGGGTTAGGGGTAGGGTTAGGTGCTTAGGGTTAGGGTTAGGGTAATATCACTTTTCAGTTTTCCTGTATTCCTAATTGAGCAAGCAACACGTATGTGAAGTTGTTTACAAATTTGTGCTTTGCGTTTCTGTTCTTTCGATGGATACTTCTTCCTGTGCTGTACAGTGTGATATATCACTTTTCAGTTTTCTTGTTATAATAATTGAACGGGTGACAAATATTTGAATTAATTTACAAAGTTGTGCTTTGCGTTTCTTTCTTTCGATGAAACTTATTCCTGTGCTGTACAGTTTGAAACCTGTTTTCCTGTTATAATAATTAGGAACAAATTGAATTAGTTTACAAAGTAGTGCTTTGCGTTTAGGTTTTAGGGTTAGGGTTAGGTTTGGGGTTAGGGTTAGGGTAGGGTTGGGGTTAGGGTTAGGGTAGGGTTAGTGTTAGGGTTAGGGTTAGGGTTAGAGTTAGGGGTTAGGGTTAGGTTCAGTTTTAGGGGTAGGGTTAGTGGCTTAGGGTTAGGGTTATGGTTATATCACTTTTCAGTTTTCCTGTTATAATAATTGTACGGGCGACACGTATGTGAATTAGTTTACAAAGTTGTGCTTTTCATTTCTATTCTTTCGATGGAAATTTGTTCCTGTGCTGTACAGTTCGATATATCACTTTTCAGTTTTCCTGTTATAATAATTGAACGGGAGACAAGTACGTGAATTAGTTTACACAGTTGTGCTTTGCGTTTATATTCTTTCGATGGAAATTTGTTCCTGTACTGTACAGTTCGATATATCACTTTTCAGTTTTCCTGTCATAATAATTGAACAGGCGACACCAATGTGAATTAGTTTAAAAAGATGTGCTTTGCCTTTCTGTTCTTTCGATGAAAACTTGTTTCTTTGCCATACATTTCGATATATCGCTTTTCAGTTTTCCTGTATTCCTAATTGAGCGAGTGGCACACATATGATTTAGTTTACAAAGTACTGCTTTGCGTTTATGTTCTTTCGTTGGAAACTTTTTCCTGTTAGGAACAAGTTAGGGTTAGGTTTAGGTTTAGGTTTAGGGTTAGGGTTAAGGTTAGGGTTAGGGTTAGGGTTAGGGTTAGGGTTATGGTTAGGGTTAGGGTTAGGGTTAGTGTTAGGTTTAGGGTAGGGTTAGGGTTAGGGGTTAGGGTTAGGGTTAGGGTTAGGGGGAGGGTTAGGGGCTTACGGTTAGGGTTAGGGTTATATCACTTTTCAGTTGTCCTGTTATGATAATTGAACAGGCGACACGAATGTGAATTTGTTTACAAAGTTGTGCTTTGCGTTTCTGTTCTTTCGATGAAATCTTGTTTCTTTGCGGCACCTTTCGATATATCGCTTTTCAGTTTTCCTGAATTCCTAATTGAGCAAGCTACACACATGTGACTTAGTTTACAAAGTAGTGCTTAGCGTTTCTGTTCATCTGTTGGAAACTTGTTTCTGTGCTGTATAGTGTGATATATCAATTTTCAGTTTTCCTGTTATAATAATTGAATAGGCGACACGAATGTGAATATGTTTACAAAGTTGTGCTTTGCGTTTCCGTTCTTTCAATGGAAACATGTTCCTGTGCTGTAGAGTTTGATATATCACTTTTCAGTTTTCCTGTTATAATAATTGTACGGGCGACATGTATGTGAATTAGTTTACACAGTTGTGCTTTGCGTTTCTGTTCTTTCGATGGAAACTTGTTCCTGTACTGTACATTTCGATATATCACTTTTCAGTTTTCCTGTTATAATAATTGAACAGACGACACGTATGTGAATTATTTCACAAAGTTGTCCTTTGCATTTCTGTTATTTCGACGGAAACTTGTTCCTGTGATGTACAGTTAGATATATCACTTTTCAGTTTTCCTGTTATAATAATTGAATGGACGACACGTATGTGAATTAGTTTACAACGTTGTGTTTTGCGTTTCTGTTCTTTGGATGGAAACTTGTTCCTGTGCTGTACAGTGCGTTATATCACTTTTCAATTTTCCTGTATTCCTAATTGAGCAAGTGGCACACATGTGATTTAGTTTACAAAGTAGTGCTTTGCGTTTATGTTCTTTCGTTGGAAACTTGTTCCTGTTAGGAACAAATTAGGGTTAGGCTTAAGGTTAGGGTTAGGGTACGGTTGGTTTTAGGGTTAGGGTAGGTTTAGGGTTAGGGTTAGGGTTACGGTTAGGGGTTAGGGTTAGGTTTAGGTTTAGGGTTAGGGTTAGGGTTAGGGTTAGGGTTAGGGGTATGGGTTAGAGTTAGGTTTTGGGTTAGGGGTATGGATAGGGGCTTACGGTTAGTGTTAGTGTTATATCACTTTTCAGTTTTCCTGTTATAATAATTGAACGGGCGACACATATGTGAATTAGTTTACAAAGTTGTGTTTTGCGTTTCTCTTCTTTCAATGGAAACATGTTTCTGTGCCGTACAGTGCGAGATAACACTTTTCAGTTTTCCTGTATTCCTAATTGAGCGAGTAACACACATGAGATGTAGTTTACAACGTAGTGCTTTGCGTTTCTGTTCTTCTGTTGGAAAGTTTTTTCTGTGCTGTACAGTGATATATATCACTTTTCAGTTTTCCTGTTATAATAATTGAACGGGCGACAAGTATGTGAATTAGTTTACACAGTTGTGCTTTGTGTTTCTTTTCTTTCGATGGAAACTTGTTCCTGTACTATACAGTTCGATATATCACTTTTCAGTTTTCCTGTCATAATAATTGAACAGGCGACACAAATGTGAATTAGTTTACAAAGTTGTGCTTTGCCTTTCTGTTCTTTCGATTAAAACTTGTTTCTTTGCCGTACATTTGGATATATCGATTTTCAATTTTTCTGTATTCCTAATTGAGCGAGTGCACACATGTGATTTAGTTTACAAAGTAGTGATTTGCGTTTTTGTTCTTTCATTGGAAACTTTTTCCTGTTAGGAACAAGTTAGGGTTAGGGTTAGGTTTAGGGTTAGGGTTAGGGTTAGGTTTAGTGTAGGGTTAGGGTTAGGGTTTGGGTTAGGGTTAGGGTTAGGGGTTAGGGTTAGGGTTAGGGGTAGGGGTAGGGTTAGGGGCTTACGGGTAGGGTTAGGGTTATATCACATTTCAGTTTTCCTGTTACAATATTTGAACAGGCTACACTAATGTGAATTTGTTTACACAGTTGTGCTTTGTGTTTCTGTTCTTTCGTTGCCATATAGTTCGATATATCACTTTTCAGTTTTGCTGTATTTGTAATTGAGTGAGCAACACACATATGATTTAGTTTACAAAGTAGTGCTTTGCTTTTCTGTTCTTTCGTTCGAAACATGTTCCTGTGCTGTACAGTGCGTTATATCACTTTTTTTTTTGTATTTTTAAAATTTTCTTTTTATTTATTTATTTATTTTTTCGGTTTAATACCTATTGTTTCTTTTTTTTTTTTTTCAATACAGTTTATTCAGGAACCTTGAACAATCATCTGACCCTGGGGAAAGCCAGCCCACAGCTTAAATAGCCTCTGGGTAGCCAGCCCAGGCATGCCACGTGGGCAATGCAGATAGATCCCCATACATGGAAGCAAGCCAGATCCTCAGCCTTAGCCAAATGTGGAATTGTTCGTGACAGAGAGCACTCACCATCGGGAAGGTGGAAGGCGGAAACCAGCTCCATCTTTAAGGCATAGCATTCCGCAGCTCTCTACATTTCCCCCTTTTTTTTTCGGCCGCATCAGGCAAGAGTAGAGGTCTGATCTCTGATGTTAGAAATAAATTGGGACTTTATACTGATGTTCATTTAGGTGTCATCCACCCAAGAGCATCAGACCCGTCCGATAACTTTTTTTCTCAGGCGGGACCAGGGGTATCAACCGCATGCAATCAGACATGCCCTTCTGTGGGTCCAAAGCGGCTGACCCTGAGTGCAGTGCCCGCCTCGCATCCTGAGCATAACATTTTAGCTTTTATGCTATCCAACCATGCTTGGGGAGAATGTCCTGCTTCAATGGCTGTAAAGGCCTGAATGGTCATGGCTGCATCACACTGTTGTGAGACTCTAATCTTGCATATATACCACAGGCAAACCAAGGAGACCAACACCAGAAGGCCTGCTAACTCTCCCATGTCCGCCCATTCCTTCAGATGATTCATGACTGCAGCAATCCATGATGATAATCCTGTGGCTAGTCCTGTGTCCACTCTGGTAGAATTTACTGTGACAATGGCCACTCTCAGCTGCTCCATCGTAGTATCGAATTCTCCAGTCCAATTACCTAAAATATAGCTCGACAATTGTTTAGACAGATTTGCAGCACAGGAAAAATTCTCATGTTATATGCTAGTGACTCAAAGTCCAGCATATTTTCATTGACACCCAAGTTGAGTGTTTTGCCATAGGGTATCAATTTGCTCCTGCATGAGGTCAATCCTCTGATTGAACACCATCAAGGTTCCTTTTAGATATATCACTTTTAAGTTTTCCTGTATTCCTAATTGAGAGAGTGGCACACATGTGATTTAGTTTACAAAGTAGTGCTTTGCGTTTATGTTCTTTCGTTGGAAACTTGTTCCTGTTAGGAACAATTTAGGATTAGGGTTAGGGTTAGGGTTAGGGGCTTAGGGTTAGGGTTAGGGTTAGGGTTATTGGCTTAGGGTTAGGGTTATATCTCTTTTCAGTTTTCCTGCTATAATAATTGAACAGGCGACACGAATGTGAATTAGTTTACAAAGTTGTGCTTTGCGTTTCTGTTCTTTCGATGGAAACTTGTTCCTGTGCTGTACAGTTCAATATATCACTTTTCAGTTTTCTGGTTATAATAATTGAACGGGCGAAACGTATGTGAATCAGTTTACAAAGTTGTGCTTTGCGTTTCTCTTATTTCGATTGAAACTTGTTTCTGTACCGTACAGTTTGAGATAACATTTTCAGTTTTCCTGTATTCCTAATTGAGGGAGTGACACACATGTGATTCCATTTAAAAGTAGCGCTTTGCTTTTCTGTTCTCTTGTTCGAAACTTGTTTCTGTGCTGTACCGTGCGTTATATCACTTTTAAGTTTTCCTGTATTGCTAATTAAGGGAGTGGCACACATGTGATTTAGTTTACAAAGTAGTGCTTTGCGTGTCTGTTCTTTCGTTGGATACTTGTTCCTATTAGGAACAAGTTGATTAGATTAGGGTTAGGGTTAGGGTTAGGGTTATGGCTAGGGTTAGTGTTAGGGGCTTAGGGTTAGGGTAAGGGTTAGGGTTAGAGTTAGGGTTAGGGTAGGTTTAGGGTTAGGGTTAGGGTTAGGGTTAGAGTTAGGGTTAGGGGTTAGGGGTTAGGGTTAGGGTTAGGTTTAAGGTTAGTGGTATGGGTATGGGTAGGGTTAGGGGCTTAGGGTTAGGATTAGGGTTATATCACTTTTCAGTTTTCCTGTTATAATAATTGAACAAGCGACACAAATGTGAATTAGTTTAGAAAGTTGTGCTTTGCGTTTCTGTTCTTTCGATGAAAACTTGTTTCTTTGCTGTACATTTTGATTTATCGCTTTTCACTTTCCTGTACTCCTAATTGGTGAGTACACACATGTGATTTAGTTTACAAAGTAGTGCTTTGCGTTTTCTGTTCTTTTTCGTGGAAAATTGTTTCTGTGCTGTACAGTGTGATATATCACTTTTCAGATTTCCTGTTATAATAATTGAGCAGGCGATACATATGTGAATTAGTTTACAAAGTTGTGCTTTGTGTTTCTCTTCTTTTCGATGGAAACTTGTTTCTGTGCCGTACAGTGTGAGATAACACTTTTCAGTTTTCCTGTATTCCTAATTGAGCCAGTGACACACATGTGATTTAGTTTACAAAGTAGTTCTTTGCGTTTATGTTCTTGGGTTGGAAACTTGTTCCTGTTAGGAACAAGTTAGGGTTAGGGTTAGGGTTAGGTATCAGGTTAGGGTTGGGTTAGTGTTAGAGTTAGGGTTTGGGTTAGGGGGTTATGGTTAGGGTTTTTGTTAGGGTGAGTGTTTGGGGGTTAGGGTTAGGCATATGGGGTTAGTAATAGGGGTGGGGTTAGGGTTATATTTCTTTTCGGTTTTCCTGTTACAAAAATTGAACAGGCGACACGTATGTGAATTAGGTTACAAAGTTGTGCTTTGCGTTTCTGTTCTTTCCAAGAAACTTTTTTCTGGGCAATACAATGCTAGGTAACACTTTTCAGTTTCCCTGTATTCCTAATTGAGCGAGCAATACACATGTGATTTAGTTTACAAAGTTGTCCTTTTCTTTTCTTTTCTTTTGTTGGAAACTTGTTCCTGTACTATACAGTGCAATATATCACTTTTCAGTTATCCTGTATTCCTAAATAAGCGAGCAACACACATGTGATTTAGTTTACAAAGTAGTGCTTTGTAGGAACAAGTTAGGGTTAGGGTTAGGGTTAGCGTTAGCGTTAGGTTTAGGGTAGGGTTAGGGTTAGGGTTAGGGTTAGGGTTAGGGTTTGGGTAAGGGTTAGGGGTTAGGGTTAGTGTTAGTGTTAGTGTTAGGGTTAGGGTTATATCACTTTTCAGTTTTCCTGTTATAATAATTGAAGAGGCGACATTTATGTGAATTAGTTTACAAAGTTGTGCTTTGTGTTTCTGTTCTTTCATTGGAAACTTGTTCCTGTGCTGTACAGTGCGATATATCACTTTTCCGTTTTCCTGTAATCCTAATTGAGCGAGCGACACACATGTGATTTAGTTTCGAAAGTAGTGCTTTACTTTTCTGTTCTTTTGTTCGAAACTTGTTCCTGTGCTGTACAGTGCTATATAACACTTTTCAGTTTTCTTGTATTCCTAATTAAGCACGTGGCACACATGTGATTTAGTTTACAAAGTAGTGCTTTGTGTTTATGTTCTTTGGTTGGAAAATTGTTCCTGTTCGGAACAAGTTAGGGTTAATGTTAGGGTTTAGTTAGGGGGTTAGTGTTAGGGTTAGGGATAAGGTTAGGGTTATATCACTTTTCAGTTTTCCTGTTATAATATTTGAACAGGCGACACGTATGTGAATTAGTTTACAAAGTTGATCTTTGCGTTTCTGTACATTCAATGGAAACTTGTTTCTGTGTGTACAGTTCAATATATCACTTTACAGTTTTCTATATTCCTATTTGATCGAGCCACACACATGTGACTTATTTTAAAATGTAGTGCTTTGCTTTTCTGTTCTTTTGTTGAAACCTGTTCCTCTGCTGTACAGTGCGATATATCACTTTTCAGTTTTCCTGTATTCCTAATTGAGTGAGCAACACACATGTAATTTAGTTTAAAAAGTAGTACTTTGTAGGAAAAAGTTATGGTTAGGGTTTGGGTTATGCTAGTAGGGTAGGGTTAGGGTTAGGGTTAGGGTTAGGGGTTAGGGTTAGTGTTAGGGGTTAGGGTTATATCACTTTTAAGTTTTCCTGTTATAATAATTGAACGGGCAACACGTATGTGAATTAGTTTACAAAGTTGTGCTTTGCGTTTCTTTTCTTTTGATGAAAACTTGTTTATTTGCCATACAGTTTGATATATCACTTTTCAGTTTTCCTCTATTCTTAATTGAGCGAGCAACACACATGTGATTTAGTTTACAAAGTAGTGCTTTGCTTTTCTGTTCTTTATTTCGAAACTTGTTCCTGTGCTGTACAGTGCGATATATCACTTTTCAGTTTTCCTGTATTCCTAATTAAGCAAGTGGCACACATGTGATTTAGTTTACAAAGTAGTGCTTTGCGTTTATGTTCTTGGGTTGGAAACTTGTTCCTGTTCGGAACAAGTTAGTGTTAATGTTCGGGTTTAGTTAGGGGGTTAGGGTTAGGGTTAGGGTTATATCACTTTTCTGTTTTCCTATTATAATAATTGAACAGTCGACACGTATTTGAATTAGTTTACAAAGATCTGCTTTGCGTTTCTGTTCTTTCGATGGAAACTTGTTTCTGTGCCATAGACTGTGAGATAACACTTTTCAGTTTTCCTGTATTCCTAATTGAGCAAGCGACACAAATGCGACACAGTTCCCAAAGTAGTGCTTTGCTTTTCTGTTCTTTCGTTTGAAACTTGATCCAGTGCTGTAGAGTGTGATATATCACTTTTCAGTTTTCCTGTATTCCTAATTCAGCGAGCGACACACATGTAATTTAGTTTACAATGTAGTGCTTTGCTTTTCTCTTCTTTCGTTGGAAACTTGTTCCTGTGCTGTAGAGTGCGATATATCACTTTTCAGTTTTCCTGTATTCCTAATTGAGCGAGCCACACACATGTGATTTAGTTTACAAAGTACTGCTTTGCTTTTCTGTTCTTTCGATGGAAACTTGTTCCTGTGCTATACAGTGCGATATATCACTTTTGAGTTTTCCTGTTTTAATAATTGAACGGGCAACACGTATGTGAAGTAGTTTACAAAGTTGTGCTTTGCGTTTCTGTTTTTCAATGGAAACTTGTTGCTGTCCCGTAAAGTTCGAGATAACAATTTTCAGTTTCCCTGTATTCTAATTGAACGTGCGTCACACATGTAATTTAGTTTACAATGTAGTGCTTTGCTTTTCTCTTCTTTCGTTGGAAACTTGTTCCTGTGCTGTACCGTGCGATATATCACTTTTCTGTTTTCCTGTATTCCTAATTGAGCGAGTGACACACTTGTGATTCAGTTTACAAAGTAGTGCTTTGGGATTTTTGTCCTTTCTTTGGAAACTTGTTCCTGTTGGGACCAAGTTAGGGTTAGGGTTAGGGGGTTAAGGTTAGGTTTAGGGTTAGGGTTAGGGTTAGGGTTAAGTTAGGGTTAGGGTTAGGGTTAGGGTTAGGGTTAGGATTATCTTTTCTGTTCTTTTGTTGAAACTTGTTCCTGTGCTGTACAGTGCTATATAACACTTTTCAGTTTTCTTGTATTCCTAATTAAACACGTGGCACACATGTGATTTAGTTTACAAAGTAGTGCTTTGTGTTTATGTTCTTTGGTTGGAAAATTGTTCCTGTTCGGAACAAGTTAGGGTTAATGTTAGGGTTTAGTTAGGGGGTTAGTGTTAGGGTTAGGGATAAGGTTAGGGTTATATCACTTTTCAGTTTTCCTGTTATAATATTTGAACAGGCGACACGTATGTGAATTAGTTTACAAAGTTGATCTTTGCCTTTCTGTACATTCAATGGAAACTTGTTTCTGTGTGGTACGGTTCAATATATCACTTTACAGTTTTTCTATATTCCTATTTGATCGAGCCACACACATGTGACTTATTTTAAAATGTAGTGCTTTGCTTTTCTGTTCTTTTGTTCGAAACCTGTTCCTCTGCTGTACAGTGCGATATATCACTTTTCAGTTTTCCTGTATTCCTAATTGAGTGAGCAACACACATGTAATTTAGTTTAAAAAGTAGTACTTTGTAGGAAAAAGTTATGGTTAGGGTTTTGGGTTATGCTTAGGGTAGTTAGGGTTAGGGTTAGGGTTAGGGTTAGGTTAGTGTTAGGGGGTTAGGGTTATATCACTTTTAAGTTTTCCTGTTATAATAATTGAACGGGCAACACGTATGTGAATTAGTTTACAAAGTTGTGCTTTGCGTTTCTTTTCTTTTGATGAAAACTTGTTTATTTGCCATACAGTTTGATATATCACTTTTCAGTTTTCCTCTACTCTTAATTGAGCGAGCAACACACATGTGATTTAGTTTACAAAGTAGTGCTTTGCTTTTCTGTTCTTTATTTGAAACTTGTTCCTGTGCTGTACAGTCGATATATCACTTTTCAGTTTTCCTGTATTCCTAATTAAGCAAGTGGCACACATGTGATTTAGTTTACAAAGTAGTGCTTTGCGTTTATGTTCTTGGGTTGGAAACTTGTTCCTGTTCGGAACAAGTTAGTGTTAATGTTCGGGTTTAGTTAGGGGGTTAGGGTTAGGGTTAGGGTTATATCACTTTTCTGTTTTCCTATTATAATAATTGAACAAGGCAACACGTATTTGAATTAGTTTACAAAGATCTGCTTTGCGTTTCTGTTCTTTCGATGGAAACTTGTTTCTGTGCCATAGACTGTGAGATAACACTTTTCAGTTTTCCTGTATTCCTAATTGAGCAAGCGACACAAATGCGACACAGTTCCCAAAGTAGTGCTTTGCTTTTCTGTTCTTTCGTTTGAAACTTGATCCAGTGCTGTAGAGTGTGATATATCACTTTTCAGTTTTCCTGTATTCCTAATTCAGCGAGCGACACACATGTAATTTAGTTTACAATGTAGTGCTTTGCTTTTCTCTTCTTTCGTTGGAAACTTGTTCCTGTGCTGTAGAGTGCGATATATCACTTTTCAGTTTTCCTGTATTCCTAATTGAGCGAGCCACACACATGTGATTTAGTTTACAAAGTACTGCTTTGCTTTTCTGTTCTTTCGATGGAAACTTGTTCCTGTGCTATACAGTGCGATATATCACTTTTGAGTTTTCCTGTTTTAATAATTGAACGGGCAACACGTATGTGAAGTAGTTTACAAAGTTGTGCTTTGCGTTTCTGTTTTTCAATGGAAACTTGTTGCTGTCCCGTAAAGTTCGAGATAACAATTTTCAGTTTCCCTGTATTCTAATTGAACGTGCGTCACACATGTAATTTAGTTTACAATGTAGTGCTTTGCTTTTCTCTTCTTTCGTTGGAAACTTGTTCCTGTGCTGTACCGTGCGATATATCACTTTTCTGTTTTACTGTATTCCTAATTGAGCGAGTGACACACTTGTGATTCAGTTTACAAAGTAGTGCTTTGGGATTTTGTCCTTTCTTTGGAAACTTGTTCCTGTTGGGACCAAGTTAGGGTTAGGGTTAGGGTTAAGGTTAGGTTTAGGGTTAGGGTTAGGGTTAGGGTTAAGTTAGGGTTAGGGTTAGGGTTAGGGTTAGGGTTAGGTTAGGTTAGGATTATGGTTAGGATTAGGGTTAGAGGTTAGGGTTGGTGTTAGGGTTAGGTTAGTGTTAGGGTTGGGGTTAGGGTTATGGTTATGGTTAGGGTTAGGGTTAGGGTTAAGGTTAGTGTTAGGGATAGGGGTTTAGGGTTAGGGTTAGAGTTAGCGTTTGGGGGTTATGGTTATGGTTAGGGTTAGGGTTATATCACTTTTCAGTTTTCCTGTTATAATAATTGAACAGGCATCACGTATCTGGATTAGTTTATAAAGTTGTGCTTTGTGTTTCTGTTCTTCCAATAAAAACTTGTTTCTTTGCCGTACAGTTCAATACATCACTTTTCAGTTTCCTGTATTCCTAATTGAGCTAGCGACACACATGAGATTTATTTTACAAAGTTGTGCTTTGCGTTTCTGTTCCTTCGATGGAAACTTGTTTCTGTGCCATACAGTGCGAGATTACACTTTTCAGTTTTCCTGTATTCCTAATTGAGCGAGCGACACACATGTGATTCCGTTTAAAAGTAGTGCTTTGCTTTTCTGTTCTTTCGTTCAAAACTTGTTCCTGTGCTGTACAGTGCGTTATATCTCTTTTCAGTTTTCCTGTATTCCTAATTGAGAGCGTGGCACACATGTGATTTAGTTTACAAAGTATTGCTTTGTGTTTATGTTCTTTCGTTGGAAACTTGTTCCTGTTAGGACCAATTTAGGTTTAGGGTGAGGGTTAGATTTAGGGTTAGGGTTAGGGGAGGGTTAGGGTTAGGGTTATGTTTACGGTTAGGGTTAAGGTTTATGGTTAGTGTTACGGTTAGGGTTAGGGTTATGGGGTTAGGGTTAAGGTTAGGGTTAGGGTTATATCACTTTTCAGTTTTTCTGTTTTACTAATTGAACAGGTGACACTTATGTGAATTAGTTTACAAATTTGTGCTTTGCCTTTTTATTCATTCGATGGAAACTTGTTTCTGTGCTGTACAGTGCGAGATAACACTTTTCAGTTTTCCTGTATTCCTAATTGAGCAAGCGACACACAAGTGATTCCGTTTAAAAGTCGCGCTTTGCTTTTCTGTTCTTCTGTTGGAAACTTTTTTCTCTGCTATACAGTGTTATATATCACTTTTTACTTTTCCTGTTATAATAATTGAAAGGGCAACCCGTATGTGAATTACTTTACAAAGTTGTGCTTTGCCTTTTTATTCGTTCGATGGAAACTTGTTCCTGTGCTGTATGGTGTGTTATATCACTTTTCAATTTTCCTGTATTAATAATTGTGCGAGTGTCACACATGTGATTTAGTCTACAAAGTAGTGCTTTGCTTCTCTGTTCTTTCATTCGAAACTTGTTCCTGTGCTGTACAGTGCGTTATATCGCTTTTCAGGTTTCCTGTATTCCTAATTGAGCTAGCGACCCACATGTGATTTAGTTTACAAAGTAGTGCTTTGCGTTTATGTTCTTTCCTTGGAAACTTGTTCCTTGGGTTAGAGTTCAGGTTAGGGTTAGGTTTAGGGCAGGGTTAGGTTTAGGGTCAGGGTTAGGGGTTAGTGTTACAGTTAGGGTTAGGGTTAGGGGTTAGGGTTAGGGTTAGGGTTAGGGTTAGGTTTATTAGGTTAGGGTAGGGTTATGGTTAGGGTTTTGGGGTTAGGGTTAGGGTTACGGTTAGGGTTATATCACTTTTCAGTTTTCCTGTTATAATAATTGAACAGGCGACAGGTATGTGAATTAGTTTACAAAGTTGTGCTTTGCGTTTGTGTTTTTTCGATGAAAACTTGTTTCTTTGCCATACAGTTCGATATATCACTTTTCAGTTTTCTTGTATTCCTACCTGAGCGAGCGGCACACAGGTGATTTAGTTTCCAAAGGAGTGCTTTGCGTTTATGTTATTTCCTTGGAGACTTGTTCCTTTTAGGAACAAGGTAGTGTTAGGGTTAGTGTTAGGGTTAAGGTTAGGGGTTACGGTTAGCCTTAGGGTTAGGGTTAGATTTAGGGGGTTAGGGTTAGGGTTAGGGTTTGGGTTATATCACTTTTCAGTTTCCCTGTTACAATAATTGCACAGGCGACACGTATTTGAATTAGTTTACAAAGTTGTGCTTTGTGTTTCTGTTCTTTCGAGGAAAACTTGTTTCTGTGCTGTACAGTGTGAGATAACACTTTTCAGTTTTCCTGTATTCCTAATTGAGCGAACGACGCACAGGTGATTTAGTTTACAAAGTAGTGCTTTGCTTTTCTATTCTTTTTTGGAAACTTGTTCGTGTGCTGTAGAGTGCGGTATATCACTTTTCAGTTTTCCTGTATTCCTAATTGAGCGTGCGACACACATGTGATTTAGTTTACAAAGTAGTGCTTTGCGTTTCTGTTCTTCTGTTGCAAACTTGTTTCTGTGCTGTACAGTGCGATATATCACTTTTCAGTTTTCCTGATATAATAATTGAACAGGCGACATGTATGTGAATTAGTTTACAAAGTTATGCTTTGCGTTTCTGTTCTTTCGATGGAAACTTGTTTCTGTGCCGTACAATGCGATATATCACTTTTCAGTTTTCCTGTATTCCTAATTGAGCGAGCGACACACATGTGATTTAGTTTACAAAGTAGTGCTTTTCGTTTATGTTCTTTCATTGGAAACTTGTTCCTGTTAGGAACAAGTCAGGGTTAGGTTAGGGTTAGGGTTAGGGTTAGGGTTAGGGTTAGGGTAGGGTTAGGGTTAGAGTTAGGGTTAGGGTTAGGGTTAGGGTTAGGGTTAGGGTTAGGGGTTAGGGTTAGGGTTAGGTTAGTGTTAGGGTTAGGGTTAAGGTTAGGGTTAGGTAGGTCTAGGTTTAGGGTTAGGGTTAGCGTTAGGGGTTAGGGTTAGGGTTAGGGTTAGGGTTAGGGTTAGGGTTAGGGGGTTAGGGTTATTGTTACGGTTATATCACTTTTCAGTTTTCCTGTATTCCTAATTGAGCAAGCGAAACACATGTGATTTAGTTTACAAAGTAGTGCTTTGCTTTTCTGTTCTTTCGTTCGAAAGTTGTTCCTGTGCTGTACAGTGCGATATTTCACTTTTCAGTTATCCTGTATTTCTAATTTAGCAAGTGACACACATGTGATTTAGTTTACAAAGTAGTGCTTTGCGTTTATGTTCTTTTTCTTGGAAACTTGTTCCTGTTAGGAACAAGTTAGGGTTAGGTTAGGTTAGTGTTAGGGTTAGGGTTAGCGTTAGGGTAGGGTTAGGTTTAGGGTTAGGGTTAGCGTTAGGGGTTAGGGTTAGGGTTAGGGTTAGGGTTAAGGTTAGGTGTTAGGGTTAGGGTTAGGGTTAGTGTTACAGTTAGGATTTGGGTTAGGGGTTAGGGTCAGGGTTAGGGTTAGGGTTAGGATAGGGTTAGGGTTAGGGTTAGGTTTAGGGTTAGGGGGTTACCGTTAGGGTTAGGGTTAGGGTTACATCACTTTTCAGTTTTCCTGTTATAATAATTGAACAGGCGACATGTATGTGAATTAGTTTACAAAGTTTTGCTTTGTGTTTCTATTCTTTCTCTGAAAACTTGTTTCTTTTCCATATAGTTCGATATATCACTTTTCAGTTTTCTTGTATTCCTACCTGAGCGAGCGACACACAGGTGATTTAGTTTACAAAGGAGTGCTGTGTGTTTATGTTATTTCAATGAAAACTTGTTTCTGTGCTGTACAGGGCGAGATAACACTTTTTAGTTTTCCTGTATTCCTAATTGAGCAAGCGACACACATGTGATTTAGTTTGCAAAGTAGTGCTTTGCGTTTATGTTCTTTCGATAGAAACTTGTTTCTGTTAGGAAAAACTTAGGGTTAGGTTAGGTTTAAGGTTAGGGGGTTAGGGTTAGGGTTAGGGGGTTAAGTTTAGGGTTAGAGTTAGCGTTAGGTTTATATCATTTTTTTAGTTTTCCTGTTATAATAATTGTACAGGCGACACGTTCGTGAATTAGTTTACAAAGTTGTGCTTTGTGTTTCTGTTCTTTCGATGTAAACTTATTTCTTTGACGTACAATTCGATATATCACTTTTCAGTGTTCTTGTATTCCTACCTGAGCGAGCAACACAGATGTGATTTAGTTTACATAGGAGCGCTTTGCCTTTAAGTTCTTTCGTTGGAAACTTGTTCCTGTTAGGAGTTTGGGTTAGGGTTAGGGTTAGGGGTTAGGGTTAGGGTTAGGGTTAGGGTTAGGGTTAGGGTTAGGGTTAGGGTTAGGGTTAGGGTTTAGGTAGGGTTACAGTTAGGGTTAAGGTTACGATTAAGGGGTTAGGGTTAGCGTTAGGGTTAGGTTAGGTTTAGCGGGTTAGGGTTAGGGTTAATGTTAGGGTTAGGGTTAGGGTTATATCACTTTTCAGTTTTCCTGTTATAATAATTGAACAGGTGACACGTATGTGAATTACTTTACAAAGTTGTGCTTTGTGTTTCTGTTCTTTGATGAAAACTTGTTTCTTTGCGAACAGTTCAATATATGACATTTCAGTTTTCTTGTATTCCTAATTGAGTGAGCGACACACATGTGATTTAGTTTAAAAAGTAGTGCTTTGCTTTTCTATTCTTTCGTTCGAAACTTGTTCCTGTGCTGTACAGGGAGACATATATCTTTTCTGTTTTCCTGTATTCTTAACTGAGCGAGTGATACACATGTGATTTAGTTTAAAAAGTAGTGCTTTGCGTTTATGTTCTTTCGTTGGAAACTTGTTCCTGTTAGAAACGATTTAGGGTTAGGTTGAAGGTTAGGTTAGGGTTAGGGTTAGGGTTAGTTTTAGGGTTAGGAGTTAGTTTTATAGTTAGGGTTAGGGGGTTAGGGTTAGGTTTAGGGTTATATCACTTTTCATTTTTCCTGTTATAATAATTGAATGGGTGACACATATGTGAATCAGTTTACAAAGTTGTGCTTTGCGTTTCTGTTCTTTCGATGGAAACTTGTTTCTGTGCTGTACAGTGGGAGATAACACTTTTCAGTTTTTCTGTTTTCCAAATTGAGCTAGCGACACACATGTGATTTAGTTTACAAAGTAGTGCTTTGCTTTTCTGTTCTTTTGTTGGAAACTTGTTCCTGTTAGGAACAAGTTAGGGTTAGGTTGAAGGTTACGTTTATTAGGTTAGGGTTACTTGGGTTATGGTTAGGGTTAGGGTTAGGGTTAGGGTTAGGGTTAGGGTTAGGGTTAGGGTTAGGGTTAGGTTAGGGTGTTAGTGTTAGGGTTAGGGTTAGGGGGTTAGGGGTAGGGTTAGGGTTAGGGTTATATCACTTTTCAGTTTTCCTGTTATAATAATTGAACAGGCGACACATATGTGAATTAGTTTACAAAGTTGTGCTTTGCTTTTCTGTTATTTTGGTGGAAACTTGTTCCTGTGCTGTACAGTGCGATATATCAATTCTCAGTTTTCCTATATTCGTAATTGAGCAAGCGACACACATGTGGTTTAGTTTACAAAGTAGTGATTTGCTTTTCTATTCTTTCTTTCAAAACTTCTTCCTGTGCTGTAGAGTGCGATATATCACTTTTCAGTTTTCCTGTTATAATAATTGAACGGTTGACACACATGTGATTTAGATTCCAAAGTTGTGCTTTGAGTTGCTGTTCTTTCATTGGAAACTTCTTTCTGTGCTTTAAAGCGGAAGATATCACATTTCAGTTTTCCTATATTCCTAATTGTGCAGGTAACACACATGTTTCTTGTTTCTGTGCACCACAGTGCAGATATCTCTTTTCAGTTTTCCTGTATTCCTAATTGAATGGTTGACACACATGTCACTTAGTTTACAAAGTTGTGCTTTACATTTCTGTATTTTCGATGGAAACTTCTTTCTGTGCTCTCAAGTGGGAGATATCACTTTTCAGTTTTCCTGTATTCCTAATTGAAAGGGCAACACACATGTTACTTACTTTACAAATTTGTACTTTACAGTTCTCTTCTTTCGTTGGAAACTTGTTTCTGTGTGGTACAGTGTGAGATATCACTTTTCAGTTTTCCTGTATTCCCAATGGAACGGGCGACACACATGTGATTTATTTTCCAAAGTTGTGCTTTGTGTTTCTGTGCTTTCATTGGAAACTTCTTTTTGTGCACTACAGTGGGAGATAGCACTTTTCAGTTTTCCTGTTTTCCTACTTGAGCAGTCGACACACATGTTACTTAGTTGCAAAGTTGTGCTTTTTATTTCTGTTCTTTAATTGGAAACTTGTTTTTTGAGGTATAGTGCGAGATATCACTTTTCAGTTTTCTTCTATTCCTAATTGAATGGGTGACACACATGTGATTTAATTTCCAAAGTTGTGCATTGCTTTTCTGTTCTTTCACTGGAAACTTTTTCTGTGCTCTAAAGTGGATGATATCACTTCTCAGTTTTCTTGTATTCCTAATTGTGCAGGCGACACACATGTTACTTAGTTTACAAAGTTGTGCTTTACATTTCTGTTCTTTCATTGGAAATTTTTTTTCTGTGAGGTGCAGTGCAATATATCACTTTTCAGTTTTCCTGTATTCCTAATTGAGCGGGCGACACACATGTATTTTAGTTTCCAAAGTTGTGCTTTGCGTTTCTGTTCTTTCATTGGAAATTTGTTTCTGTGAGGTACAGTGCGAGATATCACTTTTCAGTTTTCCTGTATTCCTAATTGAACGTGCGACACAGATGTGATTTATTTTCCAAAGCTCTGCTTTGCGTTAAAGTTCTTTCATTGGAAACTTTTTCTGTGCTCTAAAGTGGGAGATATCACTTTTTAGTTTTCCTGTATTCCTAATTGAATGGGTGACACACATGTTACTTTGTTTACAAAGTTGTGCTTTACATTTCTGTATTTTCGATGGAAAATTCTTTCTGTGCTTTCAAGTGGGAGATATCACTTTTCAGTTTTCCTGTATTCCTAATGGAACTGGCGACACACATGTGATTTATTTTCCAAAGTTGTGGTTTGTGTTTCTGTGCTTTCATTGGAAACCTCTTTCTGTGCTCTAAAATGGGAGATATCACTTTTCAGTTTTCCTGTATTCCTAATTTAGCGGGCGACACAAATGTGATTTAGTTTACAAAGTTGTGACTTTCCTTTCTATTCTTTTGGTGGAAACTTGTTTCTGTGCACTACAGTGGGAGATATCACTTTTCAGTTTTCCTGTATTCCTAATTCAACGGGTGACACACATGTGATTTAGTTTCCAATGTTGTGCTTTTCGTTTCTATTGTTTTATTGGAAACTTCTTTCTGTGCTCTAAAGAGGGAGATATCACTTTTCATTTTTCCTGTATTCCTAATTAAGAGGGCTATAAACATTTTACTTAGATTACAAAGTTGTGCTTTAAATTTCTGTTCTTTCATTGGAAACATGGTTCTGTGAGGTACAGTGCGAGATATCACTTTTCAGTTTTCCTGTATTCCTAATTGAGCGAGCAACACACATGTGATTCAGTTTACAAAGTAGTGCTTTGATTTTCTGTTCTTTCGTTCGAAACTCGTTCCTGTGCTGTACAGTGCGATATATAACTTTTCTGTTTTCCTGTATTCTTAACTGAGCGAGTGACACACAAGTGATTTAGTTTACAAAGTAGTGCTTTGCGTTTATGTTCTTTCGTTGGGAACTTGTTCCTGTTAGGAACAAGTTAAGCTTAGGTTGAACGTTAGGTTGGGTTTAGGGTTAGGGTTAGGGTTAGGGTTATATCACTTTTCAGTTTTCCTGTTATAATATTTGAACAGGTGACACGTATGTGAATTACTTTACAAAGTTGTGCTTTGTGTTTCTGTTCTTTCGATGTAAACTTGCTTCTTTGCCGTACATTTCGAAATATTGCTTTTCAGTTTTCCTGTATTCCTAATTGAGCGAGCAACACATACGTGATTTAGTTTACAAAGTATTGCTTTGCGTTTATGTTCTTTCGTTGGATCTTGTTCCTGTTAGGAGTTAGGGTTAGGGTTAGGGTTAGGGTTAGGATTAGGGTTAGGGTAGGGTTAGGGTTAGGGTTAGGGGTTAGGGTTAGGGTTAGGGTTAGGGTTAGGGTTAGGGTTAGGGTTAGGGTAGGGTTACAGTTAGGGTTAAGGTTACGATTAGGGGTTAGGGTTAGCGTTAGGGTTAGGGTTAGGTATAGCGGGTTAGAGTTAGGGTTAATGTTAGGGTTAGGGTTAGGGTTATATCACTTTTCTGTTTTCCTGTTATAATAATTGAACAGGTGACATGTATGTGAATTACTTTACAAAGTTGTGCTTTGTGTTTCCGTTCTTTCGATGAAAATTTGTTTCTTTGCCGAACAGTTCAATATATGACTTTTCAGATTTCTTGTATTCCTAATTGAGTGAGCGACACACATGTGATTCAGTTTACAAAGTAGTGCTTTGCGTTTATTTTCTTTCGTTGGAAACTCGTTCTGTGCTGTACAGTGCAATATATCACTTTTCAGTTTTCCTGTATTCTTAACTGAGCGAGTGACACACATTTGATTTAGTTTACAAAGTAGTTTTTTCCGTTTATGTTCTTTCGTTGGAAACTTGTTCCTGTTAGGAACAAGTTAGGGTTAGGTTTAGGGCTAGGGTTAGGGTTAGGGTTAGGGTTAGGGTTAGGGTTAGGGTTAAGGGGTTAAGGTTAGGGATAAGGGGTTAGGGTTAGGGTTAGGGTTAGGGTTATATCACGTTTCAGTTTTCCTGTTTTAATAATTGAACAGGAGGCATGTATGTGAATTAATTTACAAAGTTGTGCTTTGCGTGTCTGTTCTTTCATTGGAAACTTGTTCCTGTTAGGAACAAGTTAGGTTTAGGGATTGGGATAGTGTCAGGGTTAGGGTATTGTCAGGTTTAGGGTTAGGGTTAGGGGTAGGTGTTAGGGCTATGGTTAGGGTTAGAGTTAGGGTTAGGGTTTTGGTTAGGGTTAGGGGCTTAGGGTTAGGGTTAGGGTTCTATCAATTTTCAGTTTTCCTGTTAAAATAATTGAACTGGCAACACGTATGTGAATTAGTTTACAAAGTTGTGCTTTGCGTTTTTGTTCTTTCGATGAAAACCTGTTTCTTTGCCATACAGGTCCATATATCACTTTTCAGTTTTCTTGTATTCCTATGTGAGCGAGTGACACACAGGTTATTTAGTTTACAAAGGAGTGCTTTGCGTTTATGTTATTTCCTTGGAAACTTGTTCCTGTAAGGAACAAGGTAGGGTTAAGGTTAGGGATAGTGTTAAGGTTAGGGGTTAGGGTTAGGGTTAGGGTTAGGGTTAGATTTAGGGGGTTAGGGTTAGGGTTAGGGTTATATCACTTTTCAGTTTCCCTGTTACAATAATTGCACAGGCGACACGTATTTGAATTAGTTTACAAAGTTGTGCTTTGTGTTTCTGTTCTTTCGATGAAAACTTGTTTCTGTGCTGTACAGTGTGAGATAACCCTTTTCAGTTTTCCTGTATTCCTAATTCAGCGAGCGACGCACAGGTGATTTACTTTACAAAGTAGTGGTTTGCTTTTCTGTTCTTTAGTTCGAATCTTGTTCCTGTGCTGTACAGTGCGATATATCACTTTTCAGTTTTCCTGTTATAATAATTGAATGGGCGTCGTATGTTAAGTAGTATACAAAGTTGTGCTTTGCCTTTCTGTTCTTTGGATGGAAACTTGTTTCTGTGCCGTACAGTGCGATATATCACTATTCAGTTTTCCTGTATTAATATTTGAGCGAGCAACACACATGTTATTCCGTTTAAAAGTAGTGATTTGTTTTTCTGTTCTTTCAATCTAAACTTGTTTCTGTGTTGTACAGTGTTATATATCACTTTTCAGTTTTCCTGTATTCCTAATTGAGTGAGTGACACACATATGATTTAGTTTGCAATGTAGTGCTTTGCGTTTATGTTCTTTAGTTGGAAACTTGTTCCTGTTAGGTATAGGAACAAGTTAGGGTTAATGTTCTGAGTTAGGGTTAGGTTAGGGTTAGGGTTAGGGTTAGGGTTAGGGTTAGGGTAGGGTTAGTGTTAGTGTTAGGGTTAGGGTTAGGCGTTTGGGTTAGGGTTAGGGTTAGGGTGTTAGGGTTAGGGTTAGGGTTAGGCTTATATCACTTTTCAGTTTTCCTGTATTAATAATTGAGCAAGCGACACACATGTGATTCCTTTTAAAAGTAGTGATTTGTTTTTCTGTTCTTTCGATCTAAACTTGTTCCTGTGCTATACAGTTTGATATATCACTTTTCAGTTTTCCTGTATTCCTAATTGAGCGAATTACACCATCCCTGCTGTAGTGACCACCCTTACATCTCCAGCTGCAGCAAGACCTCAGAACCTGGCAGTGACAGCAGCACAGAACTGGCGGAACACATCAAAGGAGCAGAGCCAAACCAGAGAGCAGAGAGCCCCGGATACCACGATCTCTGCCAGGAAACCTGCCTGTAAGTGAGTGCACCCTTGAGAATCTGCAGTTCCCCAGATCCTGGGTCCTTCTAAATCAGAAGCCAGGCATCGAACCCCCTTCCCACCCACATACCCACTTTGGGAGACAGAGGGGAACTAGGGACATTGAAGTTCCTGCCCTGTGGGCCTGATTGAGGAGTTAAGACAGTTAATGCCAGAAATTGCACTGCAATCATCATTAGCGCCTGTGACATATACAGTGCAGAGCCCCTCCCACACACTCAAGGGTTCAACCTTAGCCATCACTCTGTCCCTGGAGAAACTCATCCACGCACACTTACACACACAGTCACACACACATGTGCACGCGCACACACGCTTGCATTTGCCCCGTTTGCGCCTGCGTACTTTCCTCCCACAGGTACAGCTAGTCCTCAGCACACGCTGAGAGTGCTCAGCTTCCTGAAGAACTCTCCAGATACCAGAGAGAGACAGCACCAGTCTGATCTGCAGAATCCAAAAACAAACAGGGAAGGTTTCAGATAAGCCAATGGCCAGGGGTAGGCGAAAGAACACTTCCAACATAAATCAGGACATCATGACTTCACCAGCAAACCCCAAAATCGATGGATACTCCAATTCAGCAGAAGCACAGGAAAATGATTTTAAAGCCATGCTTGCCCAATTATTTGAGGCTCATAAGGAGGAAATGAACAAGTCTTTCAAAGAAATGGTCCGTCAATTGGAGGCAAAGAAAGAAGAAATAGACAATATCCTTAAAGAAACACAGGCAAACATAGCCAAACAAATAGATACACAAGTAGAGGAAAAATTAGTGGCATATAAGAAGGAAATGAAAAAAAAGAAATAGAGGCCATCGTAGAAAGTCAGGAATCCAAATTCAAACACGTGAAAGAAATGGTGCAAGACATGAAAACAGGATTAGAATCAATAAAGAAAACACAAAATGAGAAAACTCTTGAGCTGGAGAACTTGGAGAAAAGATCAGGAACCACAAAAGTAAGCATCACCAACAGAATACAAGAGATGGAAGAGAGAATCTCTGGAGCTGAAGACACACTTGCAGAAATGGATACTTCTCTCAAAGAAAAAGTAAAATCAGAAAAGTTCCAATCACAAAATATCCAAGAAATCAAGGATGCTATGAAAAGACAAAATCTAAGAATAATAGGAATTCACAAAAAAGAAGACTCCAGACTCCAAGGTCCAGAAAATATTTTCAAGAAAATCATACAAGAAAATTTTCCCAACTTAAAGAAAGAGATGTCCATAAATATACAGGAGGCCTACAGAACTCCAAATAGACTAGACCAGAAAAGAAACACATCACGTAACATCATAGTCAAAACACTAAATCTACAGAACAAAGAAAAGATATTAAAAGCAGCAAGGGAAAAAGGCCAAGTAACATATGAAGGTAGAGCTATCAGAATCACACCAGACTTCTCATCAGAAACTATGAAAGCCAGAAGGGCCTGGGCAAGTATCATGGAGACTCTAAGAGATCACAAGTGTCAACCCAGACTACTATACCCTGCAAAGCTTTCAATCAACATAGATGGAGAAAACAAAATATTCCATGACAAAACTAAGTTTACACAATATCTACACAGCAAACCATCCCTACAGAAGATACTAGAAGGAAAACTCCAATCCAATGAAAACAAACTCACCCAAGAAAACAGGGCATACAGATAATGTCCCAACAAAAATGAAAAGAAAACAAGCAATGAAACAGGGTTAGATCATCGACTCCATTACAAAAGAAACTAACATGCATTGGTCACTATTATCTATCAATATCAATGGACTCAACTCACCAATAAAAATACACAGGCTAACAGAATGGTTAAGGAAACAGGATCCAACATTCTGTTGCATCCAAGAAAGACACCTATGCAACAAAGACAAACATTACCTCAGAGTAAAGGGCTGGAAAACTGTTTTTCAAGCAAATGGTTCCAGAAAACAAGCTGGAGTAGCCATCCTAATATCTAATAAAATAGACTTTCAACCCAAGTTAATAAAAAAAGATAAGGAGGGCCACTATATTCTCATCAAAGGAAAAATCCTCCAAGAGGACATCACAATCTTGAATATCTATGCCCCAAATACAAGAGCACCGACATTCGTAAATGAAACATTATTAAAGCTTAAATCATACATTGATCCTAATACCTTAATAGTGGGAGACTTCAACACTCCACTCTCACCAAGGGACAGATCAACTAGACAGACACCAAATAGGGAAATAAAAGCACTCACAGAATTCCTAAATCAAATGGACCTAATAGACGTCTACAGATCATTTCACCCAAACTCAAAAGAGTACACCTTCTTTTCAGCACCACATGGAACCTTTTCCAAAATAGACCATATAGTGGGTCACAAAGCAAGCCTCAACAGATACAAAAGGATTGAAATAATCCCTTGTATACTATCTGACCACCATGGACTAAAGCTAGACATCAACAACAACAGAAACAACAAAAAGCCGACATGCACATGGAAACTGAACAACTTACTACTCAATGACAGCTGGGTTAAGGAAGAAATAAAGAAAGAAATTAAAGACTTCCTAGAATTCAATGAAAAGGAAGGCACAACATACCCAAATTTATGGGACACATTGAAAGCAGTGCTCAGAAGAAAATTTATAGCACTAAATGCCTGCAAGAAGAAATTCGTAACATCACATACAAACAACTTAATGGCCCAACTGAAAACCCTAGAAAAAAAAGAAGCAGATACACCCAAGAGGAGCAGACGGCTGGAAATAATCAAACTAAGGGCTGAAATCAATCAACTAGAAACAAATAAAACTATCCAAAGAATCAATGAGACAAAAAGCTGGTTCTTTGAGAAAATCAACAAGATAGATAAACCCTTAGCCAAACTAACTAAAAAGCAGAGGGAAACTATCCAGATCAGCAAAATCAGAAATGAAAATGGGGACATAACCACAGACATTGAGGAAATCCAAACAATTATTAGGTCATACTACAAAAGCCTATATGCCACAAAATTTGAGAATCTAAATGAAATGGATAATTTTCTTGAAAGATTCCATCTACCAAAACTAAGTCAAGATCAGGTAGAAAGACTGAATAGCCCTATATCTCCCAAGGAAATCAAAGCAGTCATTAACAGTCTCCCCTCAAAAAAAGCCCCGGACCAGATGGCTTCAGCCCAGAATTCTACAAGACCTTCAAAGAAGTGCTAACTCCAATTCTCCTCAAGCTATTCCACAAAATAGAAACAGAAGGAACACTACCAAACTCATTCTATGAAGCCACAGTCACCTTAATACCTAAACCACACAAAGACCCAACAAAAAGAGAACTTCAGGCCTATCTCTCTTATGAACATTGACTTAAAAATACTCAATAAAATACTTGCAAACCGAATCCAAGAACATATCAAAGATATCATCCACCATGACCAAGTAGGCTTCATCCCAGGCATGCAAGGGTGGTTCAACATACGGAAATCCATCAATGTAATCCACTACATAAACAAACTGAAGGACAAAAACCACATGATCATCTCCTTAGATGCGAAAAAAGCATTTGACAAAGTCCAACACCCATTCATGTTTAAAGTCTTGAGAGATCAGGGATACAAGGCACATACCTAAACATAGTAAAGGCAATATATAGCAAGCCTATAGCTAACATCAAACTCAATGGAGAGAAACTTAAATCAATCCCACTGAAATCAGGGACAAGACAAGGCTGTCCATTGTCCCCATATCTCTTCAACATAGTACTTGAAGTCCTAGCCAGAGCAATAAGACAACTAAAGGAGATCAAGGGGATACAAATCGGAAAGGAAGAGGTCAAAGTGTCACTATTTGCAGATGATATGATAGTATACATGAGCGACCCCAAAAATTCAACCAGAGAACTCCTTCAGCTGATAAACACCTTCAGCAAAGTGGCAGGATACAAAATCAACTCAAAAAAATCAGAAGCCCTCCTATATACCAAAGACAAAAAGGCTGAGAAAGAAATTAGGGAAACAACAACCCTTCACAATAGCCACTAATAACATAAAGTACCTTGGTGTGACTCTAACCAAGCAAGTGAAAGACCTGTTTGAGAAAAACTTCAAGTCTCTGAAGAAAGAAATCAAAGAAGATATCAGAAGATGGAAAGATCTCCCGTGCTCATGGATTGGTAGGATTAACATTGTGAAAATGGCCATACTGCCAAAAGCAATCTACAGATTCAATGCAATTCCCATCAAAATACCAACTCAATTCTTTACAGACCTCGAAAAAAAGATTCTCAGCTTCATATGGAGAAACAAAAAACCCAGAATCTCCAAAACGATCCTGTACAACAACAGATCATCTGGAGGTATCTCCATTCCTGATCTCAAGCTGTACTACAGGGCAACAGTAATAAAAACTGCATGGTAAAGGCATAGAAACAGAAAGGAGGATCAATGGAACCGCATAGAAGACACAGAAATAGATCCACACACCTATGAATACTCTATATTTGACAAAGAAGCCAAATCCATTCAATGGTAAAAAAAAAAAGCATCTTCAACAAATGGTGCTGGACCAACTGGATGTCTACATGCAGAAAAATGAAAATAGATCCATATTTATCACCCTGCACAAAACTAAAGTCAAAGTGGATCAAGGACCTCAACATAAAACCAGATACCCTAAATCAATTGGAAAAAAAAGTGGGTAACAGCCTAGCACTCATTGGCACAGGAGACAACTTCCTGAACAAACACCAACAGCACAGGCTCTAAGAGCAACAATCAATAAATGGGACCTCAGGGAACTGAAAAGTTTCTGTAAAGCAAAGGATACCATCATCAAAATAAAACGACTGCCTTCAGATTGGGAAAGAATCTTCACTAACCCTTTATCTGACAGAGGACTAATATCCAGTATATACAAAGAACTAAAGAAGCTGAAAAGCAGCAATCCAAGTAATCCAATTAAAAATGGGGAACAGAGCTAAACAGAGAATTCTCGACAGAGGAATATCGAATGGCAGAAAACACTTAAAGAAATGCTCATCCTCATTAGTCATCAGGGAAATGCAAATCAAAACGACCCTGAGATATCACCTTACCCATCAGAATGGCCAAGATGAAAAACTCAAGCGCTAACACATGCTGGAGAGGTTGTGGAGAAAGGGGAACCCTCCTCCACTGCTGGTGGGAATGTAAACTGGTACAACCACTCTGGAAAACTATCTGGCGCTTTCTAAGACAAATAGGAATAGTGCTTCCTCCAGACCCAGCTATACCACTGCTAGGTATATACCCAACGTTTGTTCAAGTACACAAAAAGGACACTTGCTCAACCATGTTTATAGCAGCTCTATTTGTAATAGCCAGAACCTGGGAACAACCCAGATGTCGATCAACAGTGGAATGGGTACAGAAATTGTGGTATTTTTATACAATGGAATACTACTCAGCAATCAAAAAGGAGGAAATCATGAAATTTGAAGGCAAATGGTGGGATCTAGAAAAGATCATTCTGAGTGAAATATCCCAGAAGGAGAAAGACAAACATGGGATATACTCACTTATATAGACCTATAAGATATGATAAACATAATGAAATCTATACACCTAAAAAAGATAATCAATTGAGTGGACATGGGGTAAGATGATCAATCCTCGTTTAGAAAGACAGATGGGATGTGCATTGAATGTATGACAGGAGTCTACTGAGTGCATCTGAAAGACTCTAACTAGCAGTGTTTTCAAAGCAAAGACTCATGACCAAACCTTTGGCAGAGTACAGGGAATCATAAGAAAGAAGGGGAGTTAGTCTGATGGGGAAACGATAGGAGCTCCACAAGACCAAATATATCTGGGCACAGGGTCTTTTCTGAGACTGACATTCAACCAAGGACCATGTATGGATATAACCTAGAACCTCCGCTCAGATGTAGCCTGTGGTAGCTCAGTAACCAATTGGTTTCCCAAAGTGAGGGGAACAAGGACTATTTCTATCAGGAACCCAATGACTGGCTCTTTGGTCTCTTTGGTTTGCAGCCAGTCCTGAAGATTTGGTTAGGTTGGGGTTAGGTTAGGGGGTTAGGGTTAGGGTTAGGCTTAGGTTTAACTGGTTAGGTACTTACATCACTTTTCAGTTATCCTGTATTTCTAATTTAGCAAGTGACACACATGTGATTTAGTTTACAGTAGGTTTTGGGTTCCTTGAAGGGTTAGGGTAGGGTTAGGTTAGGTTAGGTTAGGGTTAGGGGGTTAGGGTTAGGTTAGGGTTAGGGTTAGTGTTAGGGTTAGGGTTAGGGTTAGGGTTAGGGTTAGGGTTATATCACTTTTCAGTTTTCCTGTTATAATAATTGAACAAGCAAAACGTATGTGAATTAGTTTACAAAGTTGTTCTATGCGTTTCTGTTCTTTCGATGAAAAATTGTTTTTTTGCCGTACAGTTTGATATATCACTTTTCAGTTTTCCTGTACTACTAATTGAGAGAGCGACACACATGTGATTTAGTTTACAAAGTAGTAGTGCTTTGCATTTCTGTTCTTCTTTTGGAAACTTGTTTCTGTGCCTTAAAGTGCGATATATCACTTTTCAGTTTTCCTGTATTCCTATTTGGGCGAGCGACACACGTGATTCTGTTTAAAAGTAGTGATTTGTTCTTCTCTTCTTTCGTTCTAAACTTGTTGCTGTGCTGTACAGTGTGATATATCACTTTTCAGTTTTCCTGTATTTCTAATTTAGCGAGTGACACACATGTGATTTAGTTTACAAAGTAGTGCTTTGCGTTTATGGTCTTTCCTTGGAAACTTGTTCCTGTTAGGAACAAGTTAGGGTTAGGGTTAGGGTTAGGATTAGGGTTAGAGGTTAGGGTTAGGGTTAGGGATAGAGTTAGGTTGTGAGGGTTAGGGTTAGGGTTATATCACTTTTCAGTATACCTGTTATAATAATTGAACAGGCGACACGTATGTGAATTAGTTTACAAAGTTGTGCTTTGCGTTTTGGTTCTTTCAATGAAAACTTGTTTCTTTGCCGTACAGTTCGATATATCACTTTTCAGTTTTCCTGTATTACTAATTGAGAGAGCAACACACATATGATTTACTTTACAAAGTAGTGCTTTGCATTTCTGTTCTTCTTTTGGAAACTTGTTTCTGTGCTGTACAGTGTGATATATCACTTTTCTGTTTTCCTGTTATAATAATTGAACAGGCGACATGTATGTGAATTAGTTTACAAAGTTATGCTTTGTGTTTCTGTTCTTTCGATGGAAACTTGTTTCTGTGCCGTACAATGCGATATATCACTTTTCAGTTTTCCTGTAGTCCTAATTGAGCGAGCGACACACATGTGATTTAGTTTACAAAGTAGTGCTTTCCGTTTATGTTCTTTCATTGGAAACTTGTTCCTGTTAGGAACAAGTCAGGGTTAGGGTTAGGGTTAGGGTTAGGGTTAGGGTTAGGGTTAGGGTTAAGGTTAGGGTTAGGTTAGGGTTAGGGTTAGAGTTAGGGTTAGGGTTAGGGTTAGGGGTTAGGGTTAGGGTTAGGGTTAGGGTTAGGTTAGGGTTAGGGTTAGGGTTAGGTTAGGGTTAGGGTTAAGGTTTAGGTTAGTGTTAGGTTAGGTCTAGGTTTAGGGTTTTAGGGTTGGGTTAGCGTTAGGGGTTAGGGTTATTGTTACGGTTATATCACTTTTCAGTTTTCCTGTACTCCGAATTGAGCAAGCGAAACACATGTGATTTAGTTTACAAAGTAGTGCTTTGCTTTTCTGTTCTTTCGTTCTAAAGTTGTTCCTGTGCTGTACAGTGCGATATTTCACTTTTCAGTTATCCTGTATTTCTAATTTAGCAAGTGACACACATGTGATTTAGTTTACAAAGTAGTGCTTTGCGTTTATGTTCTTTCTTGGAAACTTGTTCCTGTTAGGAACAAGTTATGGTTAGGTTAGTGTTAGGGTTAGGGTTAGTGTTAGGGTAGGGTTAGGTTTAGGGTTAGGGTTTGCGTTAGGGGTTAGGATTAGGTTTAGGGTTAGGGTTAGGGTTAGGGGTTAGGGGGTTAGGGTTAGGGTAGGTTAGGTTATATCACTTTTCAGTTTTCCTGTAATAATAATTGAACTGGCGACACGTATGTAAAATAGTATACAAAGATGTGCTTTGCTTTTCTGTTCTTTGGATGGAAACTTGTTTCTGTCCTGTACAGTGCGATATATCACTTTTCAGTTTTCCTGTATTCCTATTTAAGCAAGCGACACACATGTGATTCCGTTTAAATGTAGTGATTTGTTCTTCTGTTCTTTCGATGGAAACTTGTTTCTGTACCATACAGTGCGATATATCACTTTTCAGTTTTCCTGTATTCCTAATTGAGCAAGTGACACACATGTGATTTAGATTAGAGAGTAGTGCTTTGTGTTTATGTTCTTTCCTTGGAAACTTGTTCCTGTTAGGAACAAACAAGTTAGGTTAGGGTTAGGGTTAGGGTTAGGTTAGGGTTAGTGTTAGGGTTATGGTAGGTTTAGGGTTAGGGTTAGGGTTACGGTAAGGGGCTTAGGGTTAGGGTTAGGGTTATGGTAGGGTTAGGGTTAGCGTTAGGGTTAGGTTTAGGAGGTTAGGGATAGGGTTAGGGGGTTATGGTTAGGGTTATGTCACTTTTTAGTTTTCCTGTTATATTAATTGAACAGGCGACATGTATGTGAATTAGTTTCCAAAGTTGTGCTTTGCCTTTCTGTTCTTTCGATGAAAACTTGTTTCTTTGCCATAAAGTTCGATATATCACTTTTCAGTTTTCCTGTATTCCTAATTGAGCGAGCAACACACATGTGATTCTGTTTAAAAGTAGTGCTTTGCTTTTTTGTTCTTTCCTTGGGAACTTGTTCCTGTGCTATACAGTGCGATATATCACCTTTCAGTTTTCCTGTTATAATAATTGAACGAGCCACAGGTATGTGAATTAGTATACAAAGTAGTGCTTTGCGTTTCTGTTCTTTTGATGGAAACTTGTTTCTGTACCCTACAGTACGATATATCACTTTTCAGTTTTCCTGTATTCCTAATTGAGCAAGCGACACACATGTGATTCCGTTTAAAAGTAGTGCTTTGCTTTTCTGTTCTATCGTACTGAACTTGTTCCTGTGTTGTACAGTGAGATATATCACTTTTCAGTTTCCCTGTATTCATAATTGAGCGAGTGGCACACATGTGATTTAGTTTACAAAGTAGTGCTTTGCGTTTCTTTTCTTTCGTTGGAAACTTGTTCCTGTTAGGAACAATTTAGGGTTAGGGTTAGGGTTAGAGTTAGGGTTAGTGTTAGGGTTAGGGTAGGTTTAGGGTTAGGGTTAGGGTTAGGGTTAGGGTTAGGGTTAGGGTTAGGGTTAGGGTTAGGGGTTAGGGTTAGGGTTAGGGTGTTAGGGTTAGGGTTAGGCTTATATCACTTTTCAGTTTTCCTGTTATAATAATTGAACAGGCGACACGAATGTGAATTAGTTTTCAAAGTTGTGCTTTGCGTTTATGTTCTTTCGAAGAACCTTGTTTCTTTGCCATACATTTCGATATATCGCTTTTCAGTTTTCCTGTATTCCTAATTGAGCGAGCAACACACATGTGATTTAGTTTACAAAGTAGTGTGTTGTGTTTCTGTTCTTCTGATGGAAACTTGTTTCTGTGCTAACGATGTGATATATCACTTTTGAGTTTTCCTGTTAATAATAATTGAATGGGCTACACGTATGTGAATTCGTTCACAAAGTTTTGCTTTGCGTTTCTTTTCTTTCAATGGAAACTTGTTCCTGTGCTGTACAGTTCGATATATCACTTTTCATTTTTCCTGTTGTAATAATTGAATTGGCGACACATATTTGAATTAGTTTACAAAGTTGTGCTTTGCAATGCTGTTCTTTCGATGGAAACTTGTTTCTGTGCCTTACAGTGCAAGATAACACTTTTCAGTTTTCCTGTATTCCTAATTGAGTGGGCGACACACATGTTAAGTAGTTTGCAAAGTTGTGCTTTATATTTCTTTTCTTTCATTGGAAACTTGTTTTCTGAGGTACAATTGAGATATCACTTTTCAGTTTTCCTGGATTCCTAATTGAACAGGTGACACACATGTGATTTAGTTTCCAATGTTGTGCTTTGCTTTTCTGTTCATTCATTGCAAACTTCTTTCTGTGCTCTAAAGTGGAAGATATCACTTTTCAGTTTTCTTGTATTCCTAATTTGCAGGGGACACACAGGTTGCCTAGTTTACAAAGTTGTGATTTACATTTCTGTTCATTCGTTGGAAACTTGTTAGTGTGAGGTTACGAGATATCACTTTTCAGTTTTCCTGTATTCCTAATTGTGAACACATGTGATTTAGTTTCCAAAGTTGTGCTTTGGTTTCTGTTTTTAGATACTTCTTTCTCTTCTAAAGTGGGAGATATCACTATTCAGTTTTCCTGTATTCCTAATACTGCAGGGGACACACATGTTGCTTAGTTTACAAAATTGTTCTTTACATTTCTGTTACTTTTTTGGAAATTTCTTTTTGTGCTCTACAGTGGGAGATATCACTTTTCAGTTTTCCTGTATTCCTAATGGAATGGGCGACACAAATGTGATTTAGTTTACAAAGTTTTGCTTTGCCTTTCTATTCTTTTGTTGGAAACTAGTTTCTTTGCACTACTGTGGGAGATATCACTTTTCAGTTTTCCTGTATTCCTAATTGACAGGGCTATACACATGTTACTTAGTTTACAAAGTTGTGCTTTACATTTCTGTTCTTTCCTTGGAAACTTGTTTTTTGAGGTACAGTGTGAGATATAATTTTTCAGTTTTACTGTATTCCTAATTGAACAGTTGACACACATGTTATTTAGTTTTCAAAGTTGTGCTTTGCCTTTCTGTTCTTTCATTGGAAACTTGTTTCTGTAAGGTACAGTGGGAGATATCACTTTTCAGTTTTCATGTATTCCTAATTGAGCGGGCGACACAGATGTGATTTATTTTCCAAAGCTCTGCTTTGTGTTTATGTTCTTTCATTGGAAACTTCTTTCTGTGCTCTAAAGTGGGAGATATCACTTTTCAGTTTTCCTGTATTCCTAATTGAACGGACAACACACATGTTACTTAGTTTACAAAGTTGTGTTTTACATTTCTGTTCTTTTTTGGAATCTTCTTTCTGTGCTCTAACAGTGGGAGATATCACTTTTCAGTTTTCCTGTATTCCTAATTGAGCGGGCGACACACATGTTAAGTAGTTTGCAAAGTTGTGCTTTATATTTCTTTTCTTTCATTGGAAACTTGTTTCTCTGAGGTACAATGCGAGATATCACTTTTCAGTTTTCTTGGATTCCTAATTGAACAGGTGACACACATGTGATTTAGTTTCCAATGTTGTGCTTTGCTTTTCTGTTCATTCATTGCAAACTTCTTTCTGTGCTCTAAAGTGGGAGATATCACTTTTCAGTTTTCCTGTATTCCTAATTGAACGGACGACACAGATGTGATTTATTTTCCAAAGCTCTGCTTTGTGTTTATGTTCTTTCATTGGAAACTTCTTTCTGTGCTCTAAAGTGGGAGATATCACTTTTCAGTTTTCCTGTATTCCTAATTGAACAGGGGACACACATGTTGCCTAGTTTACAAAATTGTGTTTTACATTTGTGTTCTTTTTTGGAAACTTCTTTCTTTGCACTACAGAGGGAGATATCACTTTTCAGTTTTCCTGTATTCCTAAGTCAATGGGCGACACACATTAGATTTACTTTCCAATGTTGTGCTTTGCCTTTCTGTTCTTTCATTGGAAAATTCTTTCTTTGCTCTAAAGTGGGAGATATCACTTTTCAGTTTTCCCGTATTCCTAATTGTACAGGCCGCACACATGTTAATTAGTTTGCAAAGTTGTGCTTTACATTTCTTGTCTTTCGTTGGAAACTTGTTTTTTTGAGGTACAGTGCGAGATATCATTTTTCAGTTTTCATGTAATCCTAATTGAACTGGCGACACACATGTGATTTAGTTTCCAAAGTTGTGCTTTGCGTTTCTGTTCTTTCATTGGAAACTTCTTTCTGTGCTCTAAAGTGGGAGATATCACTATTCAGTTTTCCTGTATTCCTAATTGAGCGGGCGACACAAGTGTGATTTAGTTTAAAAAGTTGTGCTTTGCCTTTCTATTCTTTTGTTGGAAACTTGTTTCTATGCACTACAGTGGGAGATATCACTTTTCAGTTTTCTTGTATTTCTAATTGAACGGGCTACATACATGTTACTTAGTTTACAAACTTATGATTTACATTT
>JAEOAE010001660.1:0-64914 GCA_036365155.1 Meriones psammophilus
AACAAGTTTTGAATGAAAGAACAGAAAAGCAAAGCACTACTTTTAAAGCGGAATCACATGTGTGTTGCTCGCTCAATTAGGAATACAGGAAAACTGAAAAGTGTTACCTCGCACTCTATGACACAGAAACAAGTTTCCATCGAAAGAAAGAAAGCGAAAAGCACAACTTTGTAAAATAATTCACATACGTGTCAAGTGTTCAATTATTTTAACAGGAAAACTGAAAAGTGATATATCGAACTGTATAGCATAGGAACCTGCTTTCATCGAAAGAGCGGAAAGGAAAAGCACAACTTTGTAAACTAATTCACATACGTGTCGCCCGTTCAATTATTATAACAGGAAAACTGAAAGTGATATTTCACACTATACAGCACAGAAACAACATTCCAACAGAAGAACAGAAACACACAGCACAACTTTGTAAACTAATTCACATTCATGTCGCCTGTTCAATTATTATAACAGGAAAACTGAAAAGTGATATAACCTAATCCTAAACCTAAGCCCTAACTCTAAAAATAACCTAAACCTAACCCCTAACCCTAACCTTTAACCTAACCCTAACCCTAACATGAAAGCGGAAAAGTGATATAACCCTCACTCTAACCTAAGCACCTAACCATAACCCCTAAACCTAACCTAACCTAACCTAATCCTAACCTGACTTGTTCCTAACAGAACAAGATTCCAGAAAGAACAGAAAGCATAAAAGCACTACTTTGTAAACTAAATTACATTTGTGCCTCTCGCTCAATTAGGAATAAAGGAAAACTGAAAAGAGATATAGCGCACTGTACACAACAGAAAAAGTTTGATCGAAAGAACAGAAACACAAAGCACAACTTATTAAATAATTCACATATGTGTCGCCCGTTCCATTATTAAAGCGGGCAAACTGAAAAGTGATATATCGAACTGTATAGCACAGGAACAAGCTTCAATTGAAAGAACAGAAACAAATGCACAAATTTGTAAACTAATTCACATTCTTGTTGCCTGCTCAATTATTAAAACAAGAAAACTAAAATGTGATATAGCACGAAACTAACCTAACCTAAGCCCTAAACCTAACCCTGACCCTAACCTAACCTAACTAAATCACCTAACCTAACCTCACTCCACACCCTAAGCCCCTAACAGCTAAACCTAACCCTAACCTAACCTAACTTGTTCCTAACAGGAACCTGTTTCCAACTAAAGAACAAAAGCATAAAAAGCACAACTTTGTAAACTAAATCACATGTGTGCCATGCTCTCAATTAGGAATACAGGAAAACTAAAAGAGATATAACACACTGTACAGCACAGGAACAAGTTTTGAGCGAAAGAACAGAAAAGCAAAGCACTACTTTTAAGCGGAATCACATGTGTGTCACTCACTCAATTAGGAATACAGGAAAGTGAAAAGTTTTATCTCGCACTGTATGGCACAGAAACAAGTTTCCATCGAATGAAGAGAAACGCAAAGCACAACTTTGTAAACTAATTCATATACGTATCGCCCTTTCAATTCTTATAACAGGAAAACTGAAAAGTGATATATCACACTGTACAGCACAGAAACAAGTTTCCAATGAGAAAAAACAGAAAAGCAAAGCACAACTTTGTAAACTAATTCATATGTGTATATCGCCCTTTCAATTATTATACAGGAAAACTGAAAGTGACATATCACACTGTACAGCACAGAAACAAGTTTCCAAAGAAGAACAGAAAGCATAAAGCAGTACTTTGTAAACTAAATCACATTTGTGTCAAGCTCACTCAATTAGGAATACAGGGAAACTGATAAGTGATACATCGAACTGTATAGCACAGGAAACTGCTTCCATCGAAAGAACAGAAATGAAATGCACAAATTTGTAAACTAATTCACGTACGTGTTGCCCGTTCAATTATTATAACAGGAAAACTGAAAAGTGATATATCACACTGTACAGCACAGAAACAAGTATCCATCAAAGAACAGAAGCACAAAGTACTACTTTGTAAACTATATCACATGTGTGCCACTCGCTCAATTAGGAATACAGGAAACTGAAAAGCGATATAAAATATATGGCAAAGAAACAAGTTTTCATTGAAAGAACAGAAACACAAAGCACAACATTGTAAACTAATTCACATTCTTGTCGCCTGTTCAATTATTATAACAGGAAAACTGAAAAGTGATATAACCCTAATCCTAACCTAAGCCCCTAACCCTAACCTAACCTAACCTAACCTAACCTAGCGCCTAACCCTAACCTAAACCTAACACTAACCTAAACCTAAGCCCTAACATGTTGCTAACAGAAACAATTTTCCAAAGAAAGAACAGGAAAAGCAAGCACTACTTTTTAAATGGAATCACATGTGTGTTGCTCACTCAATTAGGAATACAGGAAAACTGAAAAGCGATAAATCGAAACTGTATGCGGCACAGAAACAAGTTTTCAACAAAAAAGAACAGAAAAGCATAAAGCACAACTTTGTAAACTAATTCACATTGTGTATTGCCTGTTCAATTATTAAAACAGAAGAAAACTGAAAAGTGATATAACCTAATCCTAACCTAAGCCCCTAACCTAACTCTAACCTAACCCTAACCCTAACCTAACCTAACCCTAACCCTAAGTGTTTCTAACTAACCCTAATCTAACCATTTTCCAGCGAAAGAACAGAAAGGCAAAGCACAACTTTGTAAATTAATTCACATATGTGTGCCCATTCAATTATTATAACAGGAAAACTGAAAAGTGATTTATCACACTACAGCACTGAAAAAATTTTCCAACAGAAAGAACAGAAAAGCAAAGCTCTACTTTGTAAACTAAATCACATGTGTGTCGCTCACTCAATTAGGAATACAGGGAAACTGAAAAGTGATAAATTGAAATGTATGGCAAAGAAACAAGTTTTCATCGAAAGAACAGAAACACAAAGCACAACTTTGTAAACTAATTCACATTCATGTCGCCTGTTCAATTATTATAACAGAAAAACTGAAAAGTGATATAACCTAATCCTAAACCTAAGCCCTAACTCTAAACCTAAACCTTCCTAACCCTAACCCTAACCTACCCTAAACCTAACCTAACCTAACCTAACTTGTTCCTAACAGGAACAAGTTTTCATCAGAAAAGAAGAAGAACATACAGCACAACTTTGTAAACTAATTCACATTGTTCGCCTGTTCAATTATTATAACATGAAAACTGAAAAGTGATATAACCCTCACCTAACCTAAGCCCCTAACCTAACACTACTTTTAATACCCATCCCCCTAACCTAACCTCACCTAACCCTAACCTAACCTAATCCTAACCTAGCTTGTTCCTAACAGGAACAAGTTTCCAAAGAAAGAACAGAAAAGCATAAAGCACTACTTTGTAAACTAAATTACATTTGTGCCTCTCGCTCAATTAGGAATACAGGAAAACTGAAAAGTGATATAGCGCACTGTACACAACAGAAAAAAGTTTCCATCGAAAGAACAGAAGCAGCAAAGCACAACTTTGTAAAATAATTCACATGTGTGTTGCTCGCTCAATTATTAAAACAGGAAAACTGAAAAGTGATACCTCGAACTGTATAGCACAGAAACAAGTTTCCATTGAAAGAACAGAAACAAAAAAGCACAACTTTGTAAACTAATTCACATACGTGTCAAGTGTTCAATTATTATAACAGGAAAACTGAAAAGTGATATATCACACTGTATAGCACAGAAACAAGTTTCCAACATAAAGAACAGAAACACAAAGCACAACTTTGTAAACTAATTCACATGTGTATCGCCCGTTCAATTATTATAACAGGAAAACTGAAAAGTGATATTTCACACTGTACAGCACAGAAACAAGTTTTCCAGAAGAACAGAAACATAAGCACAACTTTGTAAACTAAATCACACATGTGTCGCCTGTTCAATTATTATAACAGGAAAACTGAAAAGTGATATAACCTAATCCTAAACCTAGGCCCCCTAACCTAACCTAAACCTATCCTAACCTAACCTGTTCTAATAATCCTATAACAGGAAAACTGAAAGAACAGTGCAAAGCCCTACTTTTTAAACTAAAGCACATGTGTGCCACTCGCTCAATTAGGATAACCTAAAACCCTGATATAACCTACTGTACAGCTAACAGAAACAAGTTTTGAATGAAAGAACAGAAAAGCAAAGCACTACTTTTTAAACTAAATCACATGTGTGTTGCTCGCTCAATTAGGAATAACAGGAAAACTGAAAAGTGATATATCACTCTACACACAGAAACAAGTTTCCATCGAAAGAACAGAAGCGCAAAAGCACAACTTTGTAAAATAATTCACATATGTGTCAAGTGTTCAATTATTTTAACAGGAAAACTGAAAAGTGATATATCGAACTGTATAGCACAGGAACCAAGTTTCAATTGAAAGAACAGAAAGACAAATGCACAAATTTGTAAACTAATTCACATACGTGTTGCCCGTTCAATTATTATAACAGGAAAACTGAAAAGTGATATATCACACTGTACAGCACAGAAACAAGTTTCCAACAAAAGAACAGAAACACAAAGCACTACTTTGTAAACTAAATCACATGTGTATCACTCACTCAATTAGTAATACAGGGAAACTGAAAAGCGATACATCGAAATGTAGGGCAGAGAAACAAGTTTTCATTGAAAGAACAGAAAGCATAAAGCACAACTTTGTAAACTAATTCACATTCGTGTCGCCTGTTCAATTATTATAACAGGAAAACTGAAAAGTGATATAACCCTAATCCTAAACCTAAGCCCCTAACCCTAACCTAACCTACCTAACCTAACCCTAAGCCCTAACCTAAACCTAACCTAAACCCTAACCCTAGCCTAACTTGTTTCCTAACAGGAACAATTTCCAAAGAAAGAACAGAAAAGCAAAGCCCTACTTTGTAAACTAAATCACATGTGTGCCACTCGCTCAATTAGGAATACAGGAAAACTGAAAAGAGATATATCACACTGTACAGCACAGAAACAAGTTTTCATGAAAGAACAGAAAAGCAAAGCACTACTTTTAAACGGAATTCACATGTGTGTTGCCTGTTCAATTAGGAATACAGGAAAACTGAAAAGTGTTATAACCTAACTAACCTATGACACAGAAACAAGTTTCCATCGAAAGAACCCTAATCTAAATTTCCAAAAGCACAAAAGGCAAAAAATAATTAACATACGTGTCAAGTGTTCAATTATTTTAACAGGAAAACTGAAAAGTGATTTATCGAACTGTACAGCATAGGAAAAAATTTTCCAACAGAAGAACGGAAAAGGAAAAGCAAAACTTTGTAAACTAATTCACATGTGTGTCGCTCGTTCAATTATTATAACAGGAAAACTGAAAAGTGATATTTCACACTATACAGCACAGAAACAAGTTTTCAACAGAAGAACAGAAACACACAGCACAACTTTGTAAACTAATTCACATTCATGTCGCCTGTTCAATTATTATAACAGAAAAACTGAAAAGTGATATAACCTAATCCTAAACCTAAGCCCCTTTAAAAATAACCTAAACCTAAAACCTACCCTAAACCTAACCTAACCCTAACCCTAACCAAGTTTTCAACCTAACATGAAAATGGAAAAGTTTGTAAACTAATTATAACCCTGTTCAATTATTATAACCTAAGTGATATAACCCTAACCTAACCCTAACCCTAACCTAAATACCTAAACCCTAATCCTAACCCTAACTTGTTCCTAACAGGAACAAGATTCCAACAAAAAGAACAGAAGCGCAAAGCACTACTTTGTAAACTAAATTACATTTGTGCCTCTCGCTCAATTAGGAATAAAGGAAAACTGAAAAGAGATATATCACACTGTACACAACAGAAAAAGTTTCCATCGAAAGAACAGAAAGCACAAAGCACAACTTATCAAATAATTCACATATGTGTCGCCCGTTCCATTATTAAAATGGGCAAACTGAAAAGTGATATATCGAACTATATAGCACAGGAACCTGCTTCAATTGAAAGAACAGACCACGAAATGCACAAATTTGTAAACTAATTCACATCGTGTTGCCCGTTCAATTATTATAACAGGAAAACTGAAAAGTGCTATATCACACTATACAGCACAGAAACAAGTTTCCAACATAAGAACAGAAACACAAAGCACTACTTTGTAAACTAAATCACATGTGTATCACTCACACAATTAGTAATACAGGGAAACTGATAAGCGATACATCGAAATGTAGGGCAGAGAAACAAGTTTTCATCGAAAGAACAAGCATAAAGCACAACTTTGTAAACTAAATCACATTCGTGTCGCCTGTTCAATTATTATAACAGGAAAATTGAAAAGTGATATAACCTAATCCTAAACCTAAGCCCTAACCTAACCTAACCCTATCCCTAACCTAACCTAAACCTAACCTAATCCTAACCTAACTTGTTCCTAACAGGAACAAGATTCCAACGAAAGAACAGAAATGCAAAGCCCTACTTTGTGAACTAAAGCACATGTGTGCCACTCGCTCAATTAGGAATACAGGAAAACTGAAAAGAGATATAACGCACTGTACAGCACAGAAACAAGTTTTGAATGAAAGAACAGAAAAGCAAAGCACTACTTTTAAACGGAATCACATGTGTGTTGCTCGCTCAATTAGGAATACAGGAAAACTGAAAAGTGTTACCTCGCACTCTATGACACAGAAACAAGTTTCCATCGAAAGAAGAGAAACGAAAAGCACAACTTTGTAAAATAATTCACATACGTGTCAAGTGTTCAATTATTTTAACAGGAAAACTGAAAAGTGATATATCGAACTGTATAGCATAGGAACCTGCTTTCATCGAAAGAACGGAAAGGAAAAGCACAACTTTGTAAACTAATTCACATACGTGTCGCCCGTTCAATTATTATAACAGGAAAACAGAAAAGTGATATTTCACACTATACAGCACAGAAACAACATTCCAACAGAAGAACAGAAACACACAGCACAACTTTGTAAACTAATTCACATTCATGTCGCCTGTTCAATTATTATAACAGGAAAACTGAAAAGTGATATAACCCTAATCCTAAACCTAAGCCCCTAACTCTAAAAATAACCTAAACCTAACCCTAACCCTAACCTAACCTAACCTAACCTAACATGAAAGCGGAAAAGTGATATAACCCTCACTCTAACCTAAGCACCTAACCTAACCTAACCCTAACCTAACCTAACCTAACCTAATCCTAACCTGACTTGTTCCTAACAGGAACAAGATTCAAGAAAGAACAGAAGCGCAAAGCACTACTTTGTAAACTAAATTACATTTGTGCCTCTCGCTCAATTAGGAATAAAGGAAAACTGAAAAGAGATATAACGCACTGTACACAACAGAAAAAAGTTTCGATCGAAAGAACAGAAACACAAAGCACAACTTATTAAATAATTCACATATGTGTCGCCCGTTCCATTATTAAAACGGGCAAACTGAAAAGTGATATATCGAACTGTATAGCACAGGAACCTGCTTCAATTGAAAGAACAGACCACGAAATGCACAAATTTGTAAACTAATTCACATTATTAAAACAAGCCCGTTCAATTATTATAACAGGAAAACTGAAAAGTGCTATATCACACTATACTAAGCACAGAAACAAGTTTCCAACATAAGAACAGAAACACAAAGCACTACTTTGTAAACTAAATCACATGTGTATCACTCACACAATTAGTAATACAGGAAAACTGAAAAGCGATATAACATCGAAATGTAGGGCAGAGAAACAAGTTTTCATCGAAAGAACAGAAAAGCAAAGCACAACTTTGTAAACTAAATCACATTGTGTCGCCTGTTCAATTATTATAACAGGAAAATTGAAAAGTGATATAACCTAATCCTAAACCTAAGTTTCCCTAACCCCTAAACCTAACCCTTCCCTAATTCTAAGCCCTAAACCTAACCTAATCCTAACCTGATATGTTCCTAACAGGAACAAGTTTCCATCGAAAAAGAACAGAAGCATAAAGCCCTACTTTGTGAACTAATTCACATGTGTGCACCACTAGCTCAATTAGGAATACAGGAAAACTGAAAAGAGATATATCACACTGTACAGCACAGAAACAAGTTTTGAATGAAAGAACAGAAAAGCAAAGCACTACTTTTAAGCGGAATCACATGTGTGTTGCTCGCTCAATTAGGAATACAGGAAAACTGAAAAGTGTTACCTCGAACTCTATGACACAGAAACAAGTTTCCATCGAAAGAACAGAAGCGAAAAGCACAACTTTGTAAAATAATTCACATACGTGTCAAGCGTTCAATTATTTTAACAGGAAAACTGAAAAGTGATATATCGAACTGTACAGCACAGAAACAAGTTTCCATCAAAAAAGCGGAAAGGAAAAGCAAAACTTTGTAAACTAATTCACATACGTGTCGCCCGTTCAATTATTATAACAGGAAAACTGAAAAGTGATATTTCACACTATACAGCACAGAAACAACATTCCAACAGAAGAACAGAAACACACAGCACAACTTTGTAAACTAATTCACATTCATGTCGCCTGTTCAATTATTATAACAGGAAAACTGAAAAGTGATATAACCCTAATCCTAAACCTAAGCCCTAACTCTAAAAATAACCTAAACCTAACCCTAACCTAACCTAACCTAACCTAACCTAACCTAACATGAAAATGGAAAAGTGATATAACCCTCACTCTAACCTAATTTTCACCTAAAGAACAGGAAACCTAACCTAACCTAACCTAACCTAATCCTAACCTGACTTGTTCCTAACAGAAACAAGATTCCAAGCAAAGAACAGAAGCATAAAGCACTACTTTGTAAACTAAATTACATTTGTGCCTCTCGCTCAATTAGGAATAAAGGAAAACTGAAAGAGATATAACAAACTGTACACAACAGAAACAAGTTTTCATCGAAAGAACAGAAACACAAAGCACAACTTATAAAATAATTCACATATGTGTCGCCCGTTCCATTATTAAAACAGGGCAAACTGAAAAAAGTGATTTATCGAACTATAGCACAGGAACCTGCTTCAATTGAAAGAACAGACACGAAATGCACAAATTTGTAAACTAATTCACATGTGTGTCGCCCGTTCAATTATTATAACAGGAAAACTGAAAAGTGCTATATCACACTATACAGCACAGAAACAAGTTTCCAACATAAGAACAGAAACACAAAGCACTACTTTGTAAACTAAATCACATGTGTATCACTCACACAATTAGTAATACAGGAAACTGATAAGCGATACATCGAAATGTAGGGCAGAGAAACAAGTTTTCATCGAAAGAACAAGCATAAAGCACAACTTTGTAAACTAATTCACATTCGTATTCGCCTGTTCAATTATTATAACAGGAAAACTGAAAAGTGATATAACCCTAATCCTAAACCTAAGCCCCCTAACCCTAACCCTATCCCTAACCTAACCCCACCTAAAACCTAACCTAATCCTAACCCTAACTTGTTCCTAACAGGAACAAGATTCCAACGAAAGAACAAGCAGCAAAGCCCTACTTTGTGAACTAAAGCACATGTGTGCCACTAGCTCAATTAGGAATACAGGAAAACTGAAAAGAGATATAACGCACTGTACAGCACAGAAACAAGTTTTGAATGAAAGAACAGAAAAGCAAAGCACTACTTTTAAACGGAATCACATGTGTGTTGCTCGCTCAATTAGGAATACAGGAAAACTGAAAAGTGTTACCTCGCACTCTATGACACAGAAACAAGTTTCCATCGAAAGAAAGAAGAAAGCGAAAAGCACAACTTTGTAAAATAATTCACATACGTGTCAAGTGTTCAATTATTTTAACAGGAAAACTGAAAAGTGATATATCGAACTGTATAGCATAGGAACCTGCTTTCATCGAAAGAACGGAAAGGAAAAGCAAAACTTTGTAAACTAATTCACATACGTGTCGCCCGTTCAATTATTATAACAGGAAAACTGAAAAGTGCTATATCACACTATACAGCACAGAAACAAGTTTCCAACATAAGAACAGAAACACAAAGCACTACTTTGTAAACTAAATCACATGTGTATCACTCACACAATTAGTAATACAGGGAAACTGATAAGCGATACATCGAAATGTAGGGCAGAGAAACAAGTTTTCATCGAAAGAACAGAAAGCACAAAGCACAACTTTGTAAACTAAATCACATTCGTGTCGCCTGTTCAATTATTATAACAGGAAAATTGAAAAGTGATATAACCTAATCCTAAACCTAAGCCCTAACCTAACCTAACCTATCCTAACCTAACCTAAACCTAACCTAATCCTAACCTAACTTGTTCCTAACAGGAACAAGATTCCAACACGAAAGAACAAAAGCAAAGCCCTACTTTGTGAACTAAAGCACATGTGTGCCACTAGCTCAATTAGGAATACAGGAAAACTGAAAAGAGATATAACGCACTGTACAGCACAGAAACAAGTTTTGAATGAAAGAACAGAAAAGCAAAGCACTACTTTTAAGCGGAATCACATGTGTGTTGCTCGCTCAATTAGGAATACAGGAAAAAGTGAAAAGTGTTACCTCGCACTCTATGACACAGAAACAAGTTTCCATCGAAAGAAAGAAAGCGAAAAGCACAACTTTGTAAAATAATTCACATACGTGTCAAGCGTTCAATTATTTTAACAGGAAAACTGAAAAGTGATATATCGAACTGTATAGCATAGGAACCTGCTTTCATCGAAAGAGCGGAAAGGAAAAGCAAAACTTTGTAAACTAATTCACATACGTGTAGCCCGTTCAATTATTATAACAGGAAAACTGAAAAGTGATATTTCACACTATACAGCACAGAAACAACATTCCAACAGAAGAACAGAAACACACAGCACAACTTTGTAAACTAATTCACATTCATGTCGCCTGTTCAATTATTATAACAGGAAAACTGAAAAGTGATATAACCTAATCCTAAACCTAAGCCCCTAACTCTAAAAATAACCTAAACCTAACCCTAACCTAACCTAACCTAACCTAACCTAACCTAACATGAAAAATGGAAAAGTGATATAACCCTCACTCTAACCTAAGCACCTAACCTAACCTAACCTAACCTAACCTAACCTAATCCTAACCTGACTTGTTCCTAACAGGAACAAGATTCCAGAAAGAACAGAAGCGCAAAGCACTACTTTGTAAACTAAATTACATTTGTGCCTCTCGCTCAATTAGGAATAAAGGAAAACTGAAAAGAGATATAACACTGTACACAACAGAAAAAGTTTGATCGAAAGAACAGAAACACAAAGCACAACTTATCAAATAATTCACATATGTGTCGCCCGTTCCATTATTAAACGGGCAAACTGAAAAGTGATATATCGAACTGTATAGCACAGGAACCTGCTTCAATTGAAAGAACAGACCACGAAATGCACAAATTTGTAAACTAATTCACATTCGTGTCGCCCGTTCAATTATTATAACAGGAAAACTGAAAAGTGCTATATCACACTATACAGCACAGAAACAAGTTTCCAACATAAGAACAGAAACACAAAGCACTACTTTGTAAACTAAATCACATGTGTATCACTCACACAATTAGTAATACAGGGAAACTGATAAGCGATACATCGAAATGTAGGGCAGAGAAACAAGTTTTCATCGAAAGAACAGAAAAGCATAAAGCACAACTTTGTAAACTAAATCACATTGTGTCGCCTGTTCAATTATTATAACAGGAAAATTGAAAAGTGATATAACCTAATCCTAAACCTAAGCCCTAACCTAAACCCTAACCTATCCCTAACCTAACCTAAACCTAACCTAATCCTAACCTAACTTGTTCCTAACAGGAACAAGATTCCAACAAAAAGAACAAGCAGCAAAGCCCTACTTTGTGAACTAAAGCACATGTGTGCCACTAGCTCAATTAGGAATACAGGAAAACTGAAAAGAGATATAACACACTGTACAGCACAGAAACAAGTTTTGAATGAAAGAACAGAAAAGCAAAGCACTACTTTTAAACGGAATCACATGTGTGTTGCTCGCTCAATTAGGAATACAGGAAAACTGAAAAGTGTTACCTCGCACTCTATGACACAGAAACAAGTTTCCATCGAAAGAAGAGAAACGAAAAGCACAACTTTGTAAAATAATTCACATACGTGTCAAGCGTTCAATTATTTTAACAGGAAAACTGAAAAGTGATATATCGAACTGTATAGCATAGGAACCTGCTTTCATCGAAAGAACGGAAAGGAAAAGCAAAACTTTGTAAACTAATTCACATACGTGTAGCCCGTTCAATTATTATAACAGGAAAACTGAAAAGTGATATTTCACACTATACAGCACAGAAACAACATTCCAACAGAAGTACAGAAACACACAGCACAACTTTGTAAACTAATTCACATTCATGTCGCCTGTTCAATTATTATAACAGGAAAACTGAAAAGTGATATAACCTAATCCTAAACCTAAGCCCCTAACTCTAAAAATAACCTAAACCTAACCCTAACCTAACCTAACCTAACCTAACCTAACCTAACATGAAAATGGAAAAGTGATATAACCCTCACTCTAACCTAAGCACCTAACCTAACCTAACCTAACCTAACCTAACCTAATCCTAACCTGACTTGTTCCTAACAGGAACAAGATTCCAAGAAAGAACAGAAGCGCAAAGCACTACTTTGTAAACTAAATTACATTTGTGCCTCTCGCTCAATTAGGAATAAAGGAAAACTGAAAAGAGATATAACGCACTGTACACAACAGAAAAAAGTTTCGATCGAAAGAACAGAAACGCAAAGCACAACTTATCAAATAATTCACATATGTGTCGCCCGTTCCATTATTAAAATGGGCAAACTGAAAAGTGATATATCGAACTATATAGCACAGGAACCTGCTTCAATTGAAAGAACAGACACGAAATGCACAAATTTGTAAACTAATTCACATACGTGTCGCCCGTTCAATTATTATAACAGGAAAACTGAAAAGTGCTATATCACACTATACAGCACAGAAACAAGTTTCCAACATAAGAACAGAAACACAAAGCACTACTTTGTAAACTAAATCACATGTGTATCACTCACACAATTAGTAATACAGGGAAACTGATAAGCGATACATCGAAATGTAGGGCAGAGAAACAAGTTTTCATCGAAAGAACAGAAACACAAAGCACAACTTTGTAAACTAAATCACATTCGTGTCGCCTGTTCAATTATTATAACAGGAAAATTGAAAAGTGATATAACCCTAATCCTAAACCTAAGCCCCTAGCCCTAACCTAACCTAACCTATCCTAACCTAACCTAAACCTAACCTAATCCTAACCTAACTTGTTCCTAACAGGAACAAGATTCCAACGAAAGAACAGAAAAGCAAAGCCCTACTTTGTGAACTAAAGCACATGTGTGCCACTAGCTCAATTAGGAATACAGGAAAACTGAAAGAGATATAACACACTGTACAGCACAGAAACAAGTTTTGAATGAAAGAACAGAAAAGCAAAGCACTACTTTTAAGCGGAATCACATGTGTGTTGCTCGCTCAATTAGGAATACAGGAAAAGTGAAAAGTGTTACCTCGCACTCTATGACACAGAAACAAGTTTCCATCGAAAGAACAGAAAGCGAAAAGCACAACTTTGTAAAATAATTCACATACGTGTCAAGCGTTCAATTATTTTAACAGGAAAACTGAAAAGTGATATATCGAACTGTATAGCATAGGAACCTGCTTTCATCGAAAGAAGCGGAAAGGAAAAGCAAAACTTTGTAAACTAATTCACATACGTGTCGCCCGTTCAATTATTATAACAGGAAAACTGAAGTGAGTGATATTTCACACTATACAGCACAGAAACAACATTCCAACAGAAGAACAGAAACACACAGCACAACTTTGTAAACTAATTCACATTCATGTCGCCTGTTCAATTATTATAACAGGAAAACTGAAAAGTGATATAACCTAATCCTAAACCTAAGCCCCTAACTCTAAAAAATAACCTAAACCTAACCCTAACCTAACCTAACCTAACCTAACCTAACATGAAAATGGAAAAGTGATATAACCCTCACTCTAACCTAAGCACCTAACCTAACCTAACCTAACCTAACCTAACCTAACCTAATCCTAACCTGACTTGTTCCTAACAGGAACAAGATTCCAAGAAAGAACAGAAAGCAAAGCACTACTTTGTAAACTAAATTACATTTGTGCCTCTCGCTCAATTAGGAATAAAGGAAAACTGAAAAGAGATATAACGCACTGTACACAACACAAAAAAAGTTTGATCGAAAGAACAAAAGCACAAAGCACAACTTATCAAATAATTCACATATGTGTCGCCCGTTCCATTATTAAAATGGGCAAACTGAAAAGTGATATATCGAACTATATAGCACAGGAACCTGCTTCAATTGAAAGAACAGACCGAAATGCACAAATTTGTAAACTAATTCACATACGTGTCGCCCGTTCAATTATTATAACAGGAAAACTGAAAAGTGCTATATCACACTATACAGCACAGAAACAAGTTTCCAACATAAGAACAGAAACACAAAGCACTACTTTGTAAACTAAATCACATGTGTATCACTCACACAATTAGTAATACAGGGAAACTGATAAGCGATACATCGAAATGTAGGGCAGAGAAACAAGTTTTCATCGAAAGAACAGAAGCATAAAGCACAACTTTGTAAACTAAATCACATTCGTGTCGCCTGTTCAATTATTATAACAGGAAAATTGAAAAGTGATATAACCTAATCCTAAACCTAAGCCCCTAACCTAACCTAACCCTATCCCTAACCTAACCTAAACTAACCTAATCCTAACCTAACTTGTTTCCTAACAGGAACAAGATTCCAACGAAAAAGAACAGAAAGCGCAAAGCCCTACTTTGTGAACTAAAGCACATGTGTGCCACTAGCTCAATTAGGAATACAGGAAAACTGAAAAGAGATATAGCGCACTGTACAGCACAGAAACAAGTTTTGAATGAAAGAACAGAAAAGCAAAGCACTACTTTTAAAGCGGAATCACATGTGTGTTGCTCGCTCAATTAGGAATACAGGAAAAGTGAAAAGTGTTACCTCGCACTCTATGACACAGAAACAAGTTTCCATCGAAAGAAAGAAAGCGAAAAGCACAACTTTGTAAAATAATTCACATACGTGTCAAGCGTTCAATTATTTTAACAGGAAAACTGAAAAGTGATATATCGAACTGTATAGCATAGGAACCTGCTTTCATCGAAAGAAGCGGAAAGGAAAAGCAAAACTTTGTAAACTAATTCACATACGTGTCGCCCGTTCAATTATTATAACAGGAAAACTGAAAAGTGATATTTCACACTATACAGCACAGAAACAACATTCCAACAGAAGAACAGAAACACACAGCACAACTTTGTAAACTAATTCACATTCATGTCGCCTGTTCAATTATTATAACAGGAAAACTGAAAAGTGATATAACCTAATCCTAAACCTAAGCCCTAACTCTAAAAATAACCTAAACCTAACCCTAACCTAACCTAACCTAACCTAACCTAACCTAACATGAAAATGGAAAAGTGATATAACCCTCACTCTAACCTAAGCACCTAACCTAACCTAACCTAACCTAACCTAACCTAATCCTAACCTGACTTGTTCCTAACAGGAACAAGATTCAGAAAGAACAGAAAGGCAAAGCACTACTTTGTAAACTAAATTACATTTGTGCCTCTCGCTCAATTAGGAATAAAGGAAAACTGAAAGAGATATAACGCACTGTACACAACAGAAAAAAGTTTCGATCGAAAGAACAGAAACGCAAAGCACAACTTATCAAATAATTCACATATGTGTCGCCCGTTCCATTATTAAAATGGGCAAACTGAAAAGTGATATATCGAACTATATAGCACAGGAACCTGCTTCAATTGAAAGAACAGACCACGAAATGCACAAATTTGTAAACTAATTCACATACGTGTAAGCCCGTTCAATTATTATAACAGGAAAACTGAAAAGTGCTATATCACACTATACAGCACAGAAACAAGTTTCCAACATAAGAACAGAAACACAAAGCACTACTTTGTAAACTAAATCACATGTGTATCACTCACACAATTAGTAATACAGGGAAACTGATAAGCGATACATCGAAATGTAGGGCAGAGAAACAAGTTTTCATCGAAAGAACAGAAGCATAAAGCACAACTTTGTAAACTAAATCACATTCGTGTCGCCTGTTCAATTATTATAACAGGAAAATTGAAAAGTGATATAACCTAATCCTAAACCTAAGCCCTAACCTAACCTAACCCTATCCTAACCTAACCTAACCTAAACCTAACCTAATCCTAACCTAACTTGTTCCTAACAGGAACAAGATTCCAACGAATAGAACAGAAAGCAAGCAAAGCCCTACTTTGTGAACTAAAGCACATGTGTGCCACTAGCTCAATTAGGAATACAGGAAAACTGAAAAGAGATATAGCACTGTACAGCACAGAAACAAGTTTTGAATGAAAGAACAGAAAAGCAAAGCACTACTTTTAAGCGGAATCACATGTGTGTTGCTCGCTCAATTAGGAATACAGGAAAAGTGAAAAGTGTTACCTCGCACTCTATGACACAGAAACAAGTTTCCATCGAAAAAGAAGAAAGCGAAAAGCACAACTTTGTAAAATAATTCACATACGTGTCAAGCGTTCAATTATTTTAACAGGAAAACTGAAAAGTGATATATCGAACTGTATAGCATAGGAACCTGCTTTCATCGAAAGAAGCGGAAAGGAAAAGCAAAACTTTGTAAACTAATTCACATACGTGTCAGCCCGTTCAATTATTATAACAGGAAAACTGAAAAGTGATATTTCACACTATACAGCACAGAAACAACATTCCAACAGAAGAACAGAAACACACAGCACAACTTTGTAAACTAATTCACATTCATGTCGCCTGTTCAATTATTATAACAGGAAAACTGAAAAGTGATATAACCTAATCCTAAACCTAAGCCCTAACTCTAAAAATAACCTAAACCTAACTAACCTAACCTAACCTAACCTAACCTAACATGAAAATGGAAAAGTGATATAACCCTCACTCTAACCTAAGCACCTAACCTAACCTAACCTAACCTAACCTAACCTAATCCTAACCTGACTTGTTTCCTAACAGGAACAAGATTCCAAGAAAGAACAGAAGCATAAAGCACTACTTTGTAAACTAAATTACATTTGTGCCTCTCGCTCAATTAGGAATAAAGGAAAACTGAAAAAGAGATATAGCGCACTGTACACAACAGAAAAAGTTTTTGATCGAAAGAACAGAAGCATAAAGCACAACTTATCAAATAATTCACATATGTGTCGCCCGTTCCATTATTAAAATGGGCAAACTGAAAAGTGATATATCGAACTATATAGCACAGGAACCTGCTTCAATTGAAAGAACAGACACGAAATGCACAAATTTGTAAACTAATTCACATACGTGTCGCCCGTTCAATTATTATAACAGGAAAACTGAAAAGTGCTATATCACACTATACAGCACAGAAACAAGTTTCCAACATAAGAACAGAAACACAAAGCACTACTTTGTAAACTAAATCACATGTGTATCACTCACACAATTAGTAATACAGGAAACTGATAAGCGATACATCGAAATGTAGGGCAGAGAAACAAGTTTTCATCGAAAGAACAGAAAGCAAAGCACAACTTTGTAAACTAAATCACATTCGTGTAGCCTGTTCAATTATTATAACAGGAAAATTGAAAAGTGATATAACCTAATCCTAAACCTAAGCCCCTAACCTAACCTAACCTATCCTAACCTAACCTAAACCTAACCTAATCCTAACCTAACTTGTTCCTAACAGGAACAAGATTCCAACGAAAGAACAGAAAAGCAAAGCCCTACTTTGTGAACTAAAGCACATGTGTGCCACTAGCTCAATTAGGAATACAGGAAAACTGAAAAGAGATATAACACTGTACAGCACAGAAACAAGTTTTGAATGAAAGAACAGAAAAGCAAAGCACTACTTTTAAGCGGAATCACATGTGTGTTGCTCGCTCAATTAGGAATACAGGAAAAGTGAAAAGTGTTACCTCGCACTCTATGACACAGAAACAAGTTTCCATCGAAAGAAGAAGAAAGCGAAAAGCACAACTTTGTAAAATAATTCACATACGTGTCAAGCGTTCAATTATTTTAACAGGAAAACTGAAAAGTGATATATCGAACTGTATAGCATAGGAACCTGCTTTCATCGAAAGAGCGGAAAGGAAAAGCAAAACTTTGTAAACTAATTCACATACGTGTTGCCCGTTCAATTATTATAACAGGAAAACTGAAAAGTGATATTTCACACTATACAGCACAGAAACAACATTCCAACAGAAGAACAGAAACACACAGCACAACTTTGTAAACTAATTCACATTCATGTTGCCTGTTCAATTATTATAACAGGAAAACTGAAAAGTGATATAACCTAATCCTAAACCTAAGCCCTAACTCTAAAAATAACCTAAACCTAACCCCTAACCTAACCTAACCTAACCTAACCTAACATGAAAATGGAAAAGTGATATAACCCTCACTCTAACCTAAGCACCTAACCCTAACCTAACCTAACCTAACCTAACCTAATCCTAACCTGACTTGTTCCTAACAGGAACAAGATTCCCAGAAAGAACAGAAGCGCAAAGCACTACTTTGTAAACTAAATTACATTTGTGCCTCTCGCTCAATTAGGAATAAAGGAAAACTGAAAAGAGATATAGCGCACTGTACACAACAGAAAAAGTTTGATCGAAAGAACAGAAAGCACAAAGCACAACTTATCAAATAATTCACATATGTGTCGCCCGTTCCATTATTAAAATGGGCAAACTGAAAAGTGATATATCGAACTATATAGCACAGGAACCTGCTTCAATTGAAAGAACAGACACGAAATGCACAAATTTGTAAACTAATTCACATACGTGTCGCCCGTTCAATTATTATAACAGGAAAACTGAAAAGTGCTATATCACACTATACAGCACAGAAACAAGTTTCCAACATAAGAACAGAAACACAAAGCACTACTTTGTAAACTAAATCACATGTGTATCACTCACACAATTAGTAATACAGGGAAACTGATAAGCGATACATCGAAATGTAGGGCAGAGAAACAAGTTTTCATCGAAAGAACAGAAGCATAAAGCACAACTTTGTAAACTAAATCACATTAGGTGTCGCCTGTTCAATTATTATAACAGGAAAATTGAAAAGTGATATAACCTAATCCTAAACCTAAGCCCCTAACCTAACCCCTAACCTATCCTAACCTAACCTAAACCTAACCTAATCCTAACCTAACTTGTTCCTAACAGGAACAAGATTCCAACGAAAGAACAGAAACGCAAAGCCCTACTTTGTGAACTAAAGCACATGTGTGCCACTAGCTCAATTAGGAATACAGGAAAACTGAAAAGAGATATAACGCACTGTACAGCACAGAAACAAGTTTTGAATGAAAGAACAGAAAAGCAAAGCACTACTTTTAAACGGAATCACATGTGTGTTGCTCGCTCAATTAGGAATACAGGAAAAGTGAAAAGTGTTACCTCGCACTCTATGACACAGAAACAAGTTTCCATCGAAAGAAGAAGAAGCGAAAAGCACAACTTTGTAAAATAATTCACATACGTGTCAAGCGTTCAATTATTTTAACAGGAAAACTGAAAAGTGATATATCGAACTGTATAGCATAGGAACCTGCTTTCATCGAAAGAACGGAAAGGAAAAGCAAAACTTTGTAAACTAATTCACATACGTGTCGCCCGTTCAATTATTATAACAGGAAAACTGAAAAGTGATATTTCACACTATACAGCACAGAAACAACATTCCAACAGAAGAACAGAAACACACAGCACAACTTTGTAAACTAATTCACATTCATGTCGCCTGTTCAATTATTATAACAGGAAAACTGAAAAGTGATATAACCTAATCCTAAACCTAAGCCCTAACTCTAAAAATAACCTAAACCTAACCTAACCCTAACCTAACCTAACCTAACCTAACCTAACATGAAAATGGAAAAGTGATATAACCCTCACTCTAACCTAAGCACCTAACCTGACCCTAACCTAACCTAACCTAACCTAACCTAATCCTAACTGACTTTCCTAACAGGAACAAGATTCCAACGAAAAAAGAACAGAAAGGCAAAGCACTACATTTGTAAACTAAATTACATTTGTGCCACTCGCTCAATTAGGAATAAAGGAAAACTGAAAGAGATATAACACACTGTACAGCACAGAAACAAGTTTCGATCGAAAGAACAAAAACACAAAGCACAACTTGTCAACTAATTCACATATGTGTCGCCCGTTCCATTATTAAAACGGGCAAACTGAAAAGTGATATATCGAACTGTATAGCACAGGAACCTGCTTCAATTGAAAGAACAGACACGAAATGCACAAATTTGTAAACTAATTCACATACGTGTCGCCCGTTCAATTATTATAACAGGAAAACTGAAAAGTGCTATATCACACTATACAGCACAGAAACAAGTTTCCAACATAAGAACAGAAACACAAAGCACTACTTTGTAAACTAAATCACATGTGTATCACTCACACAATTAGTAATACAAAGGAAACTGATAAGCGATACATCGAAATGTAGGGCAGAGAAACAAGTTTTCATCGAGAAAGAACAGAAGCATAAAGCACAACTTTGTAAACTAAATCACATTCGTGTCGCCTGTTCAATTATTATAACAGGAAAATTGAAAAGTGATATAACCTAATCCTAAACCTAGCCCCCCTAACCCCTAACCTAACCTAACCTAACCTAACCTAACCTAACCTAACCTAACCTAATCCTAACCTATCTTGTTCCTAACAGGAACAAGATTCCAACGAAAAAGAACAGAAGCATAAAGCCCTACTTTGTGAACTAAAGCACATGTGTGCCACTCGCTCAATTAGGAATACAGGAAAACTGAAAAGAGATATAGCGCACTGTACAGCACAGAAACAAGTTTTGAATGAAAGAACAGAAAAGCAAAGCACTACTTTTAAAGGAATCAAATGTGTGTTGCTCGCTCAATTAGGAATACAGGAAAAGTGAAAAGTGTTACCTCGCACTCTATGACACAGAAACAAGTTTCCATCGAAAGAAAGAAAGCGAAAAGCACAACTTTGTAAACTAATTCACATACGTGTCAAGCGTTCAATTATTTTAACAGGAAAACTGAAAAGTGATATATCGAACTGTATAGCATAGGAACCTGCTTTCATCGAAAGAACAGAAAGGAAAAGCAAAACTTTGTAAACTAATTCACATACATGTCGCCCGTTCAATTATTATAACAGGAAAACTGAAAAGTGATATTTCACACTATACAGCACAGAAACAACATTCCAACAGAAGAATAGAAACGCACAGCACAACTTTGTAAACTAATTCACATTCATGTCGCCTGTTCAATTATTATAACAGGAAAACTGAAAAGTGATATAACCCTAATCCTAACTCCTAACTCTAAAAATAACCTAACCCTAACCCTAACCTAAGCCTAACCTAACCTAACCTAACCTAACATGAAAGCGGAAAAGTGATATAACCCTCACTCTAACCTAAGCACCTAACCTAACCTAACCTAACCTAACCTAACCTAATCCTAACCTAACTTGTTCCTAACAGGAACAAGATTCCAAACAGAAAGAACAGAAAGGCAAAGCACTACTTTGTAAACTAAATCACATGTGTGCCACTCGCTCAATTAGGAATAAAGGAAAACTGAAAAGAGATATAACGCACTGTACAGCACAGAAACAAGTTTCGATCGAAAGAACAGAAACACAAAGCACAACTTATCAAATAATTCACATATGTGTCGCCCGTTCCATTATTAAAGCGGGAAAACTGAAAAGTGATATATCGAACTGTATAGCACAGGAACCTGCTTTAATTGAAAGAACAGAAGCGAAAAGCACAACTTTGTAAACTAATTCACACACGTGTCTCCCGTTCAATTATTATAAAGGAAAACTGAAAAGTAATATATCACACTATACAGCACAGAAACAAGTTTCCAACAGAAGAACAGAAACACAAAGCACTACTTTGTAAACTAAATCACATGTGTATCGCTCACACAATTAGGAATACAGGGAAACTGAAAGCGATAAATCGAAATGTAGGGCAGAGAAACAAGTTTTAATCGAAAGAACAGAAGCATAAAGCACAACTTTGTAAACTAAATCACATTAGGTGTGTCGCCTGGTCAATTATTATAACAGGAAAATTGAAAAGTGATATAACCTAATCCTAAACCTAAGCCCCTAACCTAACCTAACCTCACCTAACCTAACACTAACCTAACCTAACCTAACCTAACCTAACCTAACTAACCCTAACCTACCCTAACCTAACCTAAACCTAACCTAACCTAACCTAACCTAAACCTAACCTAACTTGTTTCGAACAGGAACAAGTTTCCAACGAAAAGAACATATAAGCATAAAGCACTACTTTGTAAACTAAATCACATGTGTGCCACTCGATCAATTAGGAATACAGGAAAACTGAAAAGTGATATATCGAACTGTACAGCCCAGAAACAAGTTTCCAACAGAAGAGCAGAAAAGCAAAGCACTACTTTTAAGCGGAATTACATGTGTTTCTCTCTCTATTAGGAAGAGAGGAAAACGGAAAAGTTTTATCTCGCACTGTACGGCACACAAACAAGTTTCCATGGAAAGAACAGAAAGGCAAAGCACAACTTTGTAAACTAATTCACATATGTGTCACCCGTTCCATTATTATAACAGGGAAACTGAAAAATGATATATCACACTGTACAGCACAGAAACAAGTTTCCAACAGAATAACAGAAATGCAAAGCACTACTTTGTGAACTAAATCACATGTGTGTCGCTCAAAAATTCGGAATACAGGAAAACTGAAAAGTGATATATCGCATTGTACAGCACAGGAACAATTTTCGAATGAAAGAACAGGAAAGCAATGCACTACATTTAAACGGAATCACATGTGTGTCACTCGCTCAATTAGGAATACAGGAAAACTGAAAAGCGATATTTCGAAATGTAAGGCAAACAAACAAGTTTTCATCGAAAGAACAGAAACGCAAAAGACAACTTTGTAAACTAATTCACATTGAGTTGCCTGTTCAATTATTATAACAGGAAAAATGAAAAGTGATATCACCTAACCTAACACTCGCCCGTAACCTAACCATAAACCTAAAACTAACCTAACCTAACCCTAACCTAACCTAACCTAACCTAACCTAACCCTACCTAACCTAACCTAACCTAACTCTAACCTAACCTCTTTTTCCTACCAGGAACAAGTTTCCAAGGAAAGAACATAAGCGCAAAGCAGTACTTTGTAAACTAAATCACATGTGAATCGCTCACTCAATTAGGAATACAGGGAAACTGAAAAGCGATAAATCGAAATATATGGCAAAGAAACAAGTTTTCATCAGAAAGAACCGAAGCATAAAGCACAACCGTCAACTAATTCACAATTGTGTCGCCAGTTCATTTATTATAACAGGAAAACTGAAAAGTGATATAACCTAACCTAACCTAAGCCCTAACACTAAACCTAACCTAACCTAACCTTAACACTAACCTAACCTAAGCCCCTAACCTAACCTAACCTAACCTAAACCTAAACCTAACCTAACAGTAACTTGTTCCTAACAGGAACAAGTTTTCCAAAAGAATATAAGCGAAAAGCACTACTTTGTAAACTAAATCACATGTGTGTTGCTCACTCAATTAGGAATACAGGAAAAATGAAAAGCGGTATATTGAAATATGCGGCAAAGAAACAAGTTTTCATCGAAAGAAGAAAAAGCATAAAGCACAAATTTGTAAAATAATTCACATTAGTGTGTAAGCCTGTTCAAATATTATAACAGGAAAACTGAAAGATGATATATCCAACTGTACAGCACAGGAACAAGTTTCCATTGAAAGAACAGAAGCATAAAGCACAACTTTGTAAACTAATTCACATACATGTTGCCTGTTCAATTATTATAACAGGAAAACTGAAATGTGATATAACCTAACCTAACCTAAGCCCTAAATCTAACCCTTACCTAACCCAGGCCTTAACCTAACACCTAACCCTAACGCTAACCTAACCCTTACCCTACCCCTACCTACCTACCTAACCTTAACCTAACCTAACCTAACCTAACCTAAACCTAACCTAACTTGTTCCTAACAGGAATGAGTTTCCAACATAAGAACATAAGCATAAAGCACTACTTTGTAAACTAAATCACCTGTGTGCCACTCACTCAGTTAGGAATACAGGAAAACTGAAAAGTGATATATCACACTGTACAGCCCAGAAACAAGTTTCCAACAGAAGAACAGAAAAGCAAAGCCACGACTTTTAAGCGGAATCACATGTGTTTCCCTCGCTCAATTAGGAATAGAGGAAAGCGGAAAAGTGTTATCTCGCACTGTACAGCACACAAACAAGTTTCAATCGAAAGAACAAGCATAAAGCACAACTTTGTAAACTAATTCACATATGTGTCGCCCGTTCCATTATTATAACAGGAAAGCGGCAAAATGATATATCACACTGCACAGCACAGAAACAAGTTTCCAACAGAAGAACAGAAAGCATAAAGCACTACTTTTAAACTAAATCACATGTGTGTCGCTCAAAAATTAGGAATAGAGGAAAACTGAAAAGTGATATATCGCATTGTACAGCACAGGAACAAGTTTCAAATTTTAAGAACAGGAAAGCAAAGCACTACTTTTAAAGCGGAATCACATGTGTATCACTGGCTCAATTAGGAATACAGGAAATCTGGAAAGCGATATTTGAAATGTAAGGCAAACAAACAAGTTTTCATCGAAAGAACAGAAGCATAAAGCACAACTTTGTAAACTAATTCACATTCGGGTTGCCTGCTCAATTATTATAACAGGAAAACTGAAAAGTGATATAACCTAACAATAATCCTAAGCCCTAACACTATCACTAACCTAACCTTAACCCTAATCCTAACCTAACCTAACAGTAAACCTTCCTAACCTAACCTAATCCTAACCTAACCTAACCTAACTTGTTTCTAACAGGAACAAGTTTCCAACGAAAAGAAAATAAGCATAAAAAAGCACTACTTTGTAAAAGTACATCACATGTGTCCCACTCGCTCAATTGGGTACAGGAAAACTGAAAAGTGATATATCGAAATGTGCGGCAAAGAAACAAGTTTTCATCGAAAGAACAGAAACACAAAGCACAACTTTGTAAACTTATTCACATTAGGTGTCGCCTGTTCAATTATTATAACAGGAAAACTGAAAAGTTATATAACCTAACCTAACCATAAGCCCTAATACTAACCTAACCTAACCCTAACCTAACACTATCCTAACCTAACCTAACCTAACCTACCATAACCCAAAGCCTAATCCTAACCTAACACTAACTTGTTCCTAACATTAAAAATTTTCCAACATAAGAAAATAAACACAACCTACTACTTTGTAAACTAAATCACATGTGTGCCACTCGCTCAATTAGGAATACAGGAAAACTGAAAAGCGATATAACCTAACACTAACCTAAGACACTAACCTAACCTAACCCTAACCCTAACCTAACACTAACCTAACCTAACCTAACCATTCCCTAACCTAAGCCTAAGCCTAACCCTACCTAACTTGTTCCTAACAGGAACCAGTTTCCACCGAAAGAACATAAGCATAAAGCACTACTTTGTAAACTAAATCACATGTGTGCCACTCGCTCAATTAGGAATACAGGAAAACTGAAAAGTGATATAAGGCACTGTACAGCACAGCAACAAGTTCAAACGAAAAAAAAAGCACTACTTTTAAACGGAATCACATGTGTGTCAATCGCTCAATTAGGAATAGAGGAAAACTGAAAAGTGTTATCTCACACTGTATGGCACAGAAACAAGTTTCCATCGAAAGAACAGAAAAGCAAAGCACAACTTTATGAACTAATTCAGATACGTGTCACCTCTTCAATTATTATAACAGGAAAACTGAAAAGTGATATATCGAACTGTACAGCACAGGAACATGTTTCCATCGAAAGAAAAAAAGCATAAAAGAAGAACTTTGTAACCTAATTCACAAGCGTGTCGCCTGTTCTTTTAATATAACAGGAAAACTGTAAAGTGATATATCACACTGTACAGCACAGAAACAAGTTTCCAACAGAAGAACAGAAATGCAAAGCACTGAAAGACTCCCTATGGGTGTCTTCTGTCAGGGAGACCCCCTCCCAAGGATCAATGAGACCAGATGTTCGGATGCAAACAGCAAGAGGCTTTATTTTGATACACGGGTACCTGGGGCGACAAAGTCTCTCGGAAGACTTGCGCGCCCCTGAGGGAAAGCTGGGCTTTTATAGGGTCTCAGAGCAAAAGCGCGGGTACAGAAGCAAAAGCATAGTTACAGGAGCTGATTGGTACATTGAAATGAGACCACAACTTGAGTCAGAGTTTGGCAGGGACACCATGATATCAGGAACTGCGTGGTCGGAAAGGTCATGATGACTCTCAATCTTGGGACCGCCACCTGTTGTTTGTCTTAGGGCCCCTATCTCAGCTGGAACAGTCTCACAAACTTCTCATATCGTGGTCAGCACAAATTGATTTTTGGCTCAACTGGGGCAGCCTGACGCAGATATCCCCAGCAGCTGGGTCTCTTCAGCTAGTTCCCTCCTAGCCCACAGAGTTTCTCAAAACAGTGGTATCCTTCAGAGTTTCTCAAAACAGTGCTGTACAAAAAATGACATTAACTATTAGCTGCTTCTAACTTTTTTTGGTGGCGGGGTCTTTCATTCCCCCTTTTTCTTCTAACTTAGAATGGAATCTTTCATTCTAGGGCCTCTGGAGAGTTAATTTCTGTCTCCTGCTGTTTAAACTGATGATACTGCTGGGTTAACACCAGCAGCTTGTATGACAGAGAGGCGGTGGCTTTATTGAACCAACTCTCGTACCAGCTTTGTCCTGACTCAAGAACTGCTGTCTCTGTCTGAGTCTTCCTTAAGCCAAGGAGAACTATTACAGGGTCTCTCTAGGCTTTTAGCCCAGTGCTGCAATATTAGTGTCCTTTTCAGCTAAGCAGATGCCCAAGATAATAGCTAATGCCAGGAGCCCCTTTTGACTTAGCATTTCAGCCTGCTAGGGGATTTTGGCGTAGTTCCGTCTTCTGGAGCTTCTTCCGGCTGCTGACCGTTGGACCGTAGGCATCAGGGGCTAGGAAGGCTGAAATGCCAGTCAAAGGCTGGGCAATAAGGGAGTCCCAAGCATCTGGTTCATTGATCCACCCGAAGAGGCGGGAGCAATCATGTCAGTTTCAGGAAGTCAGATCTCAGCTTGCAGTCCACAGCTGATGCGGAACAGAGTCAAAAGGTGAAAATCTGCTGAGACAAATTCAGACTAGAGACAGAAGTTAAGATTTGTCTGTTAAATGGAAAAAGTAGAAATCCCAACACCAGGGAAAAACTCTTCTGGGATCCATTTGAGCTATGCCAGATCTAGGTCTTATGACCTTTTGAGTTTTTATAAACTCATATAAATTTTGGTATCAGAAAAGTAACATATCAGCAAATCTAATATAGCAACATTTTGAGAGTAACAGATAAAAACTATGTCCAACAGAATTGGTACCAGTCAGCTGTTTTTTTTTTTTATATCTTTTGTAAACAACTTAAGTGTGTCCATGTGGCAGCCTTTTTGGAGTTAACGGCATCTGAGCAGCGGAACTCAGCTTCTTCGCTATTTTTCAAAGTCCAGTCTCTCTCAGACTGACCTTGGTAGTCTTACAGTGGACTGCTCTGACCCTTAGAAACTCCGTACAACCATAGTAACCAGACAGCAGGCTCTGTGCAACCTTGAGTAAACCCTCCTATATTTTGGCTAAGTAAGATTGCCTGCGTGAGAAACTGCTTGTACTTTTTTTTTTTTTTACTTAAGTGTTAACCTGACGTCCATTAAATTGATACTTTGATCAGTATGTAGACCAACATTTTTAGATTTTTATAACCTGAACTCCTATATCCTCAGACCCTATATAAACCTTATATTTTTTTATTTAACTATTAATATAAGACATTGGCAACTGATGTAAAGCCTGTGAGCAGGGCAAACCTGTTTTGTGGCTTTTTTTTTTTTTTTTATACAAAATATATAGTACCCAGTAGTTTTAACTAACTAATGAACTGTCAATGAGCTGATAGTGAACCTAACTGTCTGCTCTTTAACTGCCAAGTTACTGTTAACTAAGCCTAGCCTTTTAGCCTAGCTGTCAATGTGATCAGAGACCTGAGAAGGATAAATTATGAGCTAAGTACCAATCAAAATGACAGAGATGACTAGTTAGTCCATTACCTAGGCAGTGTCCCTGGCTCCTATGTTCTCCTGGCTTTTTTTTGAGCAGAGGCAGTCCAGCCATCAGGCATAGAGGATGAGAAACTGCTGCTGTGGAAGAGGAACAGGAGAGATTGACCTCCCTTGCCTCTCACAATGTGAGACAATGGCTCTTCAGGTGTCCCGGCTTTGTCCACAGTTTAGGCTGGGCCTAGCAGTGGGCCAGTTGGGGCAGTATTGCCCAGTGGTTAGCATACCACAATCCAGAGTTGCAGTCATCTGTCGTTGTGTCCAAATCTTCTCGGAGACCTTGGGGAGGTACTGCCAGGATTTTGGGACTTTCTGCCACAATAAACTTACATATGTTAAAATGCCATATTCATTAGATCTCTGATAAGCTTGAGGGCCAGCATATCTGAGTTACTCTTTGTTTTTATCATCTGTTTTAAACTGTGTCCTATAAAACAGAATGCTATTTAATCTAGTTCTAGCATATTTCTGAAATGCATGTTTTAGAACTATATATTTTAAGACAAATAGGCAAACTTTATAGTTACCCATCCTAGGCTTAACCTAAAAAAAAACTTGAACAAGGAGACTAGGTAAGGCTCAACTGCAGTATTTAGCATGACTTTAAATCTGCTCTTTCTGAACTAAAATCAAAGCAAACCTTTTAATCTGATACAGTTCATAGAAAGGCTAGTAAATCTTGCTACTCCTACCACTTGCATTAAAATTAAACAGTAAAAAGCTTTTGCACTTAACACTGATATGACTATACATAACTGAGATACCTGAACAAAATGGTGGCAAACTCATAGTTTTACCCTCTTTATCTCTGAACCAGTATGGCGGCTGGCCACGTGTAACTGAACTCAGCTGGAAGTCCTAAACAAATATGGCAGCAAAACTACAGCTTTTATGTGCTCTCTATCCCTGAACCATCATGGCAGCTAGACATGTGTTAGCTGAGCTATGACTGACAATACCAAAAATAGCCATTAGGTGCTGTTGATGATACAGCAAACACTGTGGAGCATCCATAATCCCCCTACAACCAAAAGTTCCCAGTGATCAAACAAGCTTTAGAAAAATTACTTTAGCCATACCAAACCTATCAGCTAGCTCTCTGGCTTTTTATAACACATCCACTAACCTTCTGCAACATTCTACATACCTTCAGGTTCCTAGCTTTCTTTTTCTGGCTTAACCAGACATGCTTACTTTCTTGCTTTCTTTTTTGCTTTTCAGACAACATAAAAACTCTCACTAAAATCCTTTCCATTTTGACATAATCCTGCAGAAGCCCAGAGTCTCTACGTACGATTTGCTTTCTATACATTACTATAAAGAGGAGTTTTGAAACTGCCATTTTTTAAATAACTTTTCTGTAGCGGTTAAGATGATCACAAATCAGCTTAACAAACAAACAGCTCTCCACAAGATACACTTTAAAAACTGCAATTTTTTCAGTTAGCACAAACAATACGGCAGGGTTTTATTTAGTAAAATTCATAAAATACCCAAGATCATTGTCATACCCAAATGCCTGATAAACTTTAAACATTTTACAGCCTTAAACATTTCAAAACCAGATTTTAAAACCAGAATTTACCAGTGTAAGCAATTTAATTTTTAAAACCAATACCAATTAACCAATTAAAATAAGTTATCCTTTTAACCTAGAAGGAAATGAAATTGCGTCCACCAGCTGGCCAAATTTTCCGGGAACCATAATTTTAAAAGTTGAAACTAGATTTTAAGACCAAAATTTATCAGTGAAAACAACCTAATCTTCAGAACCAATATCAACTTAGAATAAGACTTTCTTCTTATCCTAAAAGGAAATAAAATCATTTTGACTCAGAGATTTTGCAACCTTTGTTTTTTTTTTTTCCTGAGCCACACCATGTGGCAATTTACATTGTTGTTATTTAAACATGTGCATTTATAGACCCTACAAACACGTAGACACATATCGTGTTTAAAACAAATTTGAATTTAACCTTAAAACATACCCAATTATTTTTTTATCATATCAACCATTTAAGACCAGTTGAAAACAATTGGATAATGGCCATATATTTAAACAGACAGACTCAGCTGCAATTCTAAACATTACAGTATATACAGTTTTTTTTTCTAAATTACTGTTTGATCTGTAAGTTGCAAGCCCCCTAGGTGGGAGGATGGAAGAGAGGAACAAGAGGGAGTGGTGAGCTCTTGCTGCTTACTTCCCTGCTAAGCTGGCATGAAGGCAAGGGGGAGGGTTTTCCTCACTCTCAGCAGCCAGAGCAGCTCCTATCATGGAGCAGCTACGGTGCCAATCCCCGCCTAGCATGTCTAAGGACTTTCATCCAGCAAGCCCATGAGCCTTGCCTACTCCATTGGCTCCCTTGTGAGGCTCTACTGAGCTTTACCTCCCCCGCAGGTCCTGAACCTGCTTCCTGGCTGGGCCTCTCCCCTCCCCCACAAAGTCTTTTGCTGTAAAGTTAAACTTTTGGGAGTAGTGACAGTTTGTCCCATTTTTTCAAATACATAAAAAACACTTATCACACTTACTATAAAGATGAGACAGACAGAACACAACACAAGCCACACGGCACGAGATAAGACACAAAACTGAAAGGAAAAATTCAGATGGAGACTGTAGCCGGAGGTCCAGTTCCTCCGTCTCCCAGATGAAACACGTAGCAGCCGAACAGGGGCGAGGCCCGAGATGTCGAGTCTGCTCGTGCTTCCAGACAGGCGAGGCAGAAATCGGCTCTCTCTCCACTCAGATGGGAACCGTGAAAACAGCTCCCTACAGAACACTCCTGAGACGTCTCCCAGGAGCCACGGAAAGAAAGTCCGATTCCGTCAACTCCTTTCGATTTCCGCAATACAGATGACTTGGGCCAAGCCTCAGACCACAGGGGGACTCGAACCCCCTGGAAGGAGACACACACAAAACAGACTGCTTAACACCACGATACACAAGACTCACAGAACAAAAAGCCGGCAGTCTTACCACCCGACGCTGGGTTGGTGGTCCCTGGGTAGGGGTCTGAGATCTCGCTGGGGCCTCCAAATGAAAGACTACGTATGGGTGTCTTCCATCAGGGAGACCCCCTCCCAAGGATCAACGAGACCAGATGTTCGGCTGCAAACAGCAAGAGGCTTTATTTTGATACACGGGTACCTGGGGCGACAAAGTCTCTCAGAAGAAGACTTGGCGCCCTCTGAGTGGAAAGCTGGGCTTTTTATAGGGTCTCAGAGCAAAAAGCGCAGGTACACAAGCGAAGCATAGTTACAGGGAGCTGATTGGTACATTTAAATGAGACCACAACTTGTGTCAGAGTTTGGCAGGGACATCATGATATCAGGAACTGGGTGGTCGGAAAGGTTATGATGGCTCTCAATCTTGGGACCGCCACCTGTTGTTTGTCTTAGGGCTCCTATCTCAGCTGGAACAGTCTCACTATTTGTCTTAGGGCCCCTATCTCAGCTGGAACAGTCTCACAAACTTCTCATATGCGTGGTCAGCACAAATTGATTTTTGGCTCAACTGGGGCAGCCTGACTGCAGATATCCCCAGCAGCTGGGTCTCTTCAGCTAGTTCCCTCCTAGCCCACAGAGTTTCTCAAAACAGTGGTATCCTTCAGAGTTTCTCAAAACAGTGCTGTACAAAATGACATTAACTATTAGCTGCTTCTAACTTTTGGTGAGGCGGGGTCTTTCAGCACTACTTTGTAAACTAAATCACATGTGTGTCTCTCGCTCAATTAGGAATACAGGAAAACTGAAAAGCGATATATAGAAATGTATGGCAAAAAACAAGTTTTCATCGAAAGAACACAAGCATAAAGCACAACTTTGTAAACTAATTCACATTCGTTTTGCCTCTTCAATTATTATAACAGGAAGACTGAAAAGTGATATAACCTAACCTAACCTAAGCACCTAAACCTAACCTAACCTAATCCTAACCCTAACCTAACCTAACCTAACCTAACCCTACCTAACTCTAAGCCTAACCTAACCTAACCTAACTTGTTCCTAAGAGGAACAAATTTCCAACAAAAAGAACATAAGCGAAAAGCACTACTTTGTACACTAAATCACATGTGTGCCACTCGCTCAATTAGGAATACAGGAAAACTGAAAAGTGATATAACACACTGTACAGCACAGGAACAAGTTTGAGCGAAAGAATACAAAAATAAAGCACACTTTTTTTTTTTTTTTTTAACTTGATGTTTTGTTTTATTTATTTATTTTTTAAATGCAGTTTATTCAGGAACCTTGAACAATCATCTGACCCTGGGGAAAGCTAGCCCTCAGCTTAAATAGCCTCTGGGTAGCCAGCCCAGGCATGCCACGTGGGCAATGCAGATAGGTCCACATACATGGAAGCAAGCCAGATCCTCAGCCTTAGCCAAATGTGGAATTGTTTGTGTCAGAGAGTACTCACCATCCGGAAGGTGGAAGGCGAAACCAGCTCCATCTTTCAGGCGCGGCATTCGCAGCTCTCTACAGTTCCCCCTTTTTGTTTTGGACGCATCAGGCAAGAGTAGAGGTCTGATCTCTGATATTAGAAATAAATAGGGACTTTGTACTGATGTTCATTTAGGTGTCATCCACCTAAAGAGCATCAGACCCGTCCAATACCTTTTTCTCAGAGGCGGGACCTGGGGCATCAACCCGCATGCAATGAGACATGCTCTTCTCTGGTTCCAAGGCTGCTGACCCTGAGTGCAGTGTTTAGCATTGCATCCTGATCGTAACAATTTGGCTTTTTATGGTAGCCAACCATGCTTGGGGAGAATGTCCTGCTTCAATGGCTATAAAGGCCTGAATGGTCATGGCTGAATTACGCTGTTGTGAGACTCTAATCTTGCATATATACCACAGGCAAACCAAGGTGACCAACACCAGAAGGCCTGCTAACGCTCCCATGCCTGCCCATTCCTTCAGATGATTCATGGCTGCAGCAATCCATGATGATATTCCTGTGGCTAGTCCTGCATCCACTCTGGTAGAATTTACCATGACAATGGCCACTCTCAGCTGGTCCATCGTAGTATCAATTCTCAGTCCAATTACCTAAAATATAGCTTGACAATTGTTTAGACAGATTTGCAGCACAGGGAAAATTCTCATGTTGTATGCTAGTGACACAAAGTCCAGCATACTTTCATTGACAGCCAAGTTGAGCGATTTGCCATAGGGTATCAATTTGCTCCCTGCGAGGTCAAACCTCTGATTGAACACCATCAAACCTCCTTTTAGTTGAGCATTAATTCCTTTTTGTACATCTAAGGCATGAGCTACCTTGGCTAAAAGGTTATTCAGGGTCTGAGCAGTCTGCCCAGTATGACTCATGGCTAATGCCGTGGTGGTAGCTCCAAAGCCGCCAATGAGATGGCAGTAACAATGGCAGCTGTAATTCCAAGATCCCTTTTCTGTCTGAAAGAGTCATAGCGTGAGGGCATCAACGGGCACAGGCACCCATCGAGGCATGTGAGTAACCAGCTAGTAAATTTACTAGCATTACAGCATTGGGCAAAAAAGCAAGTATCATTACCACAATTACTTGGCTCTATCTGGCTAATAATGAATAAAAATGGGGGATGTAAACAAACAGGTGTGGGCTTGTAGGAAATATTATGAGAAGCCTTAACCCCCTCGTTGGAACATCCTGCATTGGTTCTAGAACTAGCAGTGGTGGTGTCCAAGGTCTGAGTAGGTTCAGGAGACCATTGCCCCCAGGGCGAGACGTGCTCCATGTAAATTGACTAACTCCATGTTTTCCTCCACTTTTGAAAGTCATTTAAGGTTCTTAAATTATTATTTTTTCCCTTTTTTTAAAATTTTCATCAATTACACTTTATTCACTTTGCATCCCCCCCATAAGCCCCCCCCGCCCCCCCCAAACCCACCCCCCCCCCCCCCTCTGCATGCATGCCACTCCCCAAGTCCACTGATAGGGAGGTTCTCCTCTCCTTTCTGATCTTACTCCATCAGTTCACATCAAAAGTGGCTGCATTGTCCTCTACTATGGCCTGGTAAGGTTGCTCCCCCTCAGGAGGAGGTGACTAAAGAGCAGGCCAGTCAGTTCATGTCAGAGGCAGCCCCTCTTCTCATTACTATGTAACCCAATTGGACTCTGAACTGCCCTGGGCTACATCTGTGCAGGGGTTCTGGGTTATCTCTATGAATAGTCCTTGGTTGGAGTATGAGTCTCTGGGAAGTTCCCTGTATTCAAATTTTCTTGTTCTGTTGCTCTCCTTGTGGAGACCCTGTCCTCTCCAGCTCTTGCTCTTTCCCAGTTCTTACATAAAATTCCATTCACTCTGCCCAACAGTTGCCCATCAGGCTTAGCTTCTGCTTTGATAGTCTGTAGTGCAGAGGCTTTCAGAGACCCTCTGTGGTAGGTTCTAGGTTGTTTCCTGTTTTCTTCTTCTTCTGATGTCCATCCTCTTTGCCTTTCTGGATGGGGATTAGACATTTTAGTTAGGGTCCTCTCTCTTGCTTAGTTTCTTTAGATGCACAGGTTTTAGTGGGTTTGTCCTATGTTGTATGTCTATATGAGTGAGTATATACCATGTGTGTCTTTTTGCTTCTGGGACAACTCACTCAGGATGATCCTTTCCAGATCCCACCATTTACCTGCAAATTTCATGAATTCCTTATTTTTTCATTGCGCGTAATATTCCATTGTGTAGATGTACCACATTTTCTGCATCCATTCTTCAGTTGAGGGCATCTGGGTTGTTTCCAGCTTCTGGCTATTACAAATAAAGCTGCTATGAACATGGTTGAGCAAATTTCCTTTTTGTGTGCTTGAACCTCTTTTGGATATATGCCTAGAGTGGTATGGCTGGATTTTTGGGAAGCACTATTCCTAGTTGTCTGAAAACGCCAGATTGATTTCCAGAGTGGTTGTACCAGTTTACATTCCCACCAGCAGTGGAGAAGGGTTCCTCTTTCTCCACAACCTCTCCAGCATGTGTTGTCACTTGAGTTTTTTATCTTGGCCATTCTCATGGGTGTAAGGTGAAATCTCAGGGTTGTTTTGATTTGCATTTCCCTAATGGCTAGTGAGGTTGAGCATTTCTTTAAGTGCTTCTCTGCCATTCGGTATTCCTCTACAGAGAATTCTCTGTTTAGCTCTGTTCCCCATTTTTTTAAGTGGATTACTTGGTTTGCTGCTTTTCAGCTTCTTTTGTTCTTTATATATACTTGATATGAGTCCTCTGTCAGATAAAGGGTTGGTGAAGATTCTTTCCCAATCTGTAGGAGGTCACTTTGTTTTGATGACGGTGTCCTTTGCTTTGCAGAAGCTTTTCAGTTTCATGAGGTCCCGTTTATTGATTGTTGCTCTTAGAGCCTGTGCTGTTGGAGTTCTGTTCAGGAAGTTTTCCCCTGTACCAATGAGTTCTAGGGTATTCCCCACTTTTTTTTTTTTTTTCAAGCCGATTTAATGTGTCTGGTTTTATGTTGAGGTCTTTGATCCACTTGGACTTCAGTTTTGTGCAGGGTGATAAGTATGGATCTATTTTCATTTTTCTACATGTAGACATCCAGTTGGACCAGCACCATTTGTTGAAGATGCTATCTTTTTTCCATTGTATGATTTTGGCGTCTTTGTCAAATATCAGCTGTCCATAAGTGTGTGGGTTTATTTCTGGGTCCTCTGTTCGGTTCCATTGATCCATCATTCTGTTTCTATGCCAGTACCATGCAGTTTTTAAAACTGTTGCTCTATAGTACAACTTAAGATCAGGGATGGAGATACCTCCAGAAGATCTTTTATTGTACAGGATTGTTTTAGCAATTCTGGGTTTCTTGTTATTCCATATGAAGTTGAGAATTTTTCTTTCCAAGTCTGTAAAGAATTGTGTTGGTAATTTGATGGGCATTGCATTGAATCTGTAGATTGCTATTGGTAAGATGGCCATTTTTACTATATTAATCCTACCAAGCCCTGAGGATGGGAGATCTTTCCATCTTCTCATATCTTCTTCTAGTTCTTTCTTCAGAGATTTGAAAATTTTTTTCATACAAGTCTTTGACTTCCTTGGTTAGGGTTACTCAGTACCGTATGTCATTTGTGGCTATTGTAAAGGGCGTTGTTTCCCTAATTTCTTTCTCAGCCCTTTTTTCTTTTGTATACAGGAGGGCTACTGATTTTTTTTGAGTTAATTTTGTATCCGGCCACTTTGCTGAAGGTGTTTATCAGCTGTAGGATTTCCCTGGTAGAGTTTTTGGGGTCACTCACGTATACTATCATATCATCTACAAATAGTGATAATTTGACTTCTTCCTTTCCAATTTGTATCCCCTTGATCTCCTTCAACTGTCTTATTGCTCTAGCAAGGACTTCCAGAACTATGTTGAAGAGATATGGAGAGAGTGGGCAGCCTTGTCTTGTCCTTGATTTCAGTGGGATTGCTTTAAGTTTCTCTCCGTTCAGTTTGATGTTGGCTATAGGTTTGCTGTATATCGCCTTTACTATGTTTAGATATGTGCCTTGTATCCCTGATCTCTCCAATACTTTAAACATGAATGGATGTTGGATTTTGTCAAAGGCTTTTTCAGCATCTAGGGAGATTATCATGTGTTTTTTTTTCTTTCAATTTGTTAATATGGTGGATCACATTGATGGATTTCTGTATATTGAACCATCCCTGCATACCTGGGATGAAGCCTACTTGGTCATGGTGGATGATATCTTTGATGTGTTCTTGTATTCGGTTTGCGAGTATTTTGTTGAGTATTTTTGCATCAATGTTCATAAGGGAGATTGGCCTGAAATTCTCTTTCTTTGTTGAGTCTTTGTGAGATTTAGGTACCAAGGTGACTGTGGCTTCATAGAATGAGTTTGGTAATGCTCCTTCTGTTTCTATTTTGTGGAATAGTTTGAAGAAGGTGGTGTTAGCTCTTCTTTGAATGTTTGGTAGAATTCTGCGCTGAAACCATCAAGGTCCTGGCTTTTTTTTGGATGGGAGACTTTTGATGACTGCTTCTATTTCCTTGGGGATATAGGACTATTTAATTGATTTACCTGGTCTGATTTAGCTTTGGTAAGTGGAATCGATCAAGAAAATTGTCCATTTCATTTAAATTTTCAAATTTTGTTCCCTATAGACTTTTGAAGTAAGTCCTAATGATTGCTTAGATTTCCTCAGTGTCTGTAGTTATGTCCCCCTTTTCATTTCTGATTTTGTTGATTTGGATGGTGTCTCACTGCCTTTTAGTTAGCTTGGCTAAGGGTTTGTCTATCTTGTTGATTTTCTCAAAGAACCAGCTCTTGGTTTCATTGATTCTTTGAATTGTTTTATTTGTTTCCAATTGATTGATTTCAGCCCTGAGTTTGATTATTTCCAGCCGTCTGCTCCTTCTCGGTGTGTCTGCTTCTTCTTTTTCTAGGGTTTTTAAGTGAGCCATTAAGTTGCTTGAATGCGCTGTCTCAAATTTCTTCTTGAAGGCACTTAGTGCTATGAACTTTCTTCTTAGCACTGCTTTCATTGTGTCCCACAAGTTTGGGTATGTTGTGTCTTCATTTTCATTGAGTTCTAGGAAGATTTTAATTTCTTTCTTTATTTCTTCCCTGACCCAGCTGTCTTTTAGTAGCAAGTTGTTCAGTTTCCATGTATGTGTAGGCTTTTTGCTATTTCTGTTGTTACTGAGGTCCAGCTTTATTCCATGGTGATCCGACAGGATACAAGGGATTATTTCAATCTTCCTGTATTTGTTGAGGCTTGCTTTGTGACCAACTATGTGCTCTATTTTGGAGAAGGTTCCATGAGGTGCTGAGAAGAAGGTAAATTCTTTTGTGTTTGGGTGTAGGGTTCTGCAAATATCTGTTAGGTCCATTTGGTTCATTACCTCTGTTAGTGATATTGTTTCTTTGTTTAATTTCTGTTTTGTTGATCTGTCCTTTGTTGAGAGTGGGGTGTTGAAGTCTCCTACTATTAGTGTGTGGGGAGCTATATGTTGTTTAAGTTTTATCAATGTTTCTTTCACAAATGTGGGTGCTCTTGTATTTGGGGCATAGATGTTCAGGATTGTGATGTCTTCTTGGTGGAATTTTCCCTTGATGAGTATGAAGTGTCCTTCCCCATCTCTTTTGATTAATTTTGGTTGAAAGACTATTTTATCAGATATTAGAATGGCTACTCCTGCTTGCTTCTTGCGTCCATTTGCTTGAAAAGCCGTCTTCCATCCCTTTACCCTCAGGTAATGTCTATCTTTGTGTCTTAGGTGTGTTTCTTGTATACAACAGATTGCTGGGTTTTGTTTACGCATCCATTCTGTTAGTCTGTGTCTTTTTATTGGAGAATTCAGTCCATTGATATTTGAGAAGTAATGACCAGTGGCTGTTAAATCCTTTGACTTTGATGTTGGCTGTGGTCATACGGTTTGTGTCTTAGTTGCTTTTGTTTTACTGAAGTGAGGTTATTTATTTCCTGTGTTTTCTTGAATGGAGCTAGCTTTCTTGGGTTGTAGTACTGCTGTGGTGTCTCGAGCACTCAGTTCTGTCTGTTTGCAATCTGCAGTCTGCTAGACTTTCCCTAGGTGACCCCAGCAGCACTGTTTCTTCCTTCTCTGTGGGGTCCTCTCTGGACAGGGGTTCCCAGTCCCTGTTGTACTGGGAAGCACAGCTTGTCTGTACCTCTGAGCTGAGTACAAAGCTCTCTGTGCGGCAGGGCTCGGCTGTGATGGCGGCAGAGACTTTCCGGGGAGAGACTGGGTGACTTGCGATCAGACCCGCAACCCTGCTTCCCTGTGGGGTCTCCCCGCGACTGGGACTCCCAGTCTCAGGTACCCTTGTGCCCACAGATCAGCCTGGGAAATTTCTCTGTGGGGTCCTCTCCGGACAGGGTTCCCAGTCCCTGTTGTACTAGGCGCACAGGTTGTCTGTACCGCTGAGCTGGCGCAAAGCTCTCTGCGTGAGGCTGGGCTCGGCTGTGATGGTGGCAGAGAATTTCCAGGGGGAGGCGGGGTGAACTGAGATCAGACCCGCAACCCTGTTTTCCCGTGGGGTCCCGAGACTGGAACTCCCAGTCTCAGGTACCCCTGTGCCGCGGATCAGCCTGGGGAAGTGGCAGGGACCCGCCCGCTTGCGGCTGCAGCCCGGAGACCCAAAGCCCGCGTTACCAGGGATTTTTCCGGGTTCTGGCTGTGCAGCCGAGAGTGGACCCGACCAATTCCCACACCGTGGGAAACTCCCCTCAACTGGGAAACAAGATCGATGTAGTTTCAGGGCCCTGAGTTCAGTCTCCTGGTCTCTTCCCGGATAGTGCTGTCTTCCTGCTCAGAAGTGCTGTTTTCCCAGTGCCACCATGTTGGCTCCAAAGCACTACTTTTAAACGGAATCACATCTGTGTGGCTCACTCAATTAGAAATACAGGAAAACTGAAAAGTGTTACCTCGCACTGTATGGCACAGAAACAAGTTTCCATCGAAAAAACAGAAATGCAAAGCACAACATTGTAAACTAATTCACATACGTGTCGCCTGTTCAGTTATTATAACAGGAAAACTGAAAAGTGATATATCGAACTGTACAGCACAGGAACAAGTTTCCATCGAAACAACAGAAACGCAAAGCACAACTTTGTAAACTAATAACTGTAAACTAACTTTGCACAACTTTGTAACATACGTGTCGCCCGTTCAATTATTATAACAGGAAAACTGAAAAGTGATACATCACACTGTACAGCACAGAAACAAGTTTCCAAAAGAAGAACAAAAACGCAAAGCACTACTTTGTAAACTAAATCACATGTGTGTTGCTCTCTCAATTAGGAATACAGGAAAACTGAAAAGCGATATATCGAAATGTACAGCAAAGAAACAAGTTTTCATCGAAAGAACAGAAACGCAAAGCACAACTTTGTAAACTAATTCACATTCGGTCACCTGTTCAATTATTATAACAGGAAAACTGAAAGGGATTTAACCTAAACCTAACCTAAGCCCTAACCTAACCTAACCTAACCTAACCCTAACCTAACCTAACCTAACCTAACAGGAACCCTAAGCACTACTTTGTAAACTAAATCCTAACCCACTGTACTGCAAGGAACAAGGCCTAAACCTAACCTAACATTGTTCCTAACAGAAACAAGTTTCCATCGAAAGAACAGAAACACAAAGCACAACTTTGTAAACTAATTCACATACGTGTCGCCCGTTCAATTATTATAACAGGAAAACTGATAAGTGATATATCGAATTGTACAGCACAGGAACAAGTTTCAATGGAAAGAACAGAAGCATAAAAGCAAAACTTTCTAAACTAATTCACATCACGTGTAAGCCCATTCAATTATTATAACAGGAAAACTGAAAAGTGATATATCACACTGTACAGCACAGAAACAAGTTTCCAACAGAAGAAAAGAAATGCAAAGCACTACTTTGTAAACTAAATCACATGGGTGTCGCTCGCTCAATTAAGAATACAGGAAAACTGAAAAGCGATATATCGAAATATACTGCAAAGAAACAGGTTTTCATCGAAAGAACAGAAACACAAAGCACAACTTTCTAAACTAATTCATATTAGGTGTCGCCTGTTCAATTATTATAACAGGAAAAGTGAAAGGGATTTAACTCTAACCTAACCTAAGCACCTACTGTAACCCTAACCTAACACTAACCCTAACCTCTAACCTAACCTAACCTAACCCTACCTACCCTAACCTAACCTAACCTAACCTAACCTAAGTCCTAACCTAAGCCTAAGCCTAACCTAACCTAACCCTACCTAACTCTAAGCCAAAGCCTAAGCCTAAGCCTAACCTAACCTAACCTAACCTAACTTGTTCCTAACAGGAACAAGTTTCCAGCGAAAAGAACATAAAAGCAAAGCACTACTTTGTAAACTAAATCACATGTGTGCCACTCGCACAATTAGGAAAACAGGAAAAATGAAAAGTGATATAACGCACTGTACAGCACAGGAACAAGTTTCAAAGGAAAGAACAGAAAAAAAAAAAAGCACAGCTTTTAAAAGGAATCACATGTGTGTCGCTCGCTCAGTTAGGTATCCAGGAAAACTGAAAAGTGTTACCTTGCACTGTACGGCACAGGAACAAGTTTCCATCGAAAGAACAGAAACGCAAAGCACAACTTTGTAAACTAATTCACATACATATCGCCCGATCAATTATTATAACAGGAAAAATGAAAAGTGATATATCACACTGTACAGCACAGAAACAAGTTTCCAACAGAAGAACAGAAACCCAAAGCACTATTTTGTGAACTAAATCACATGTGTGTCGCTCACTCAAATAGGAATACAGGAAAACTAACTGCGATATATTGAAATGTACGGCAAAGAAACAAGTTTCCATCGAAAGAACAGAAACGCAAAGCACAACTTTGTAAACTAATTCACATACATATCACCCGTTCAATTATTATAACAGGAAAACTGAAAAGTGATATATCACACTGTACAGCACAGAAACAAGTTTCCAACAGAAGAACAGAAACCCAAAGCACTATTTTGTGAACTAAATCACATGTGTGTCGCTCACTCAAATAGGAATACAGGAAAACTAAAAAGCAATATATCGAAATGTACGGCAAAGAAACAAGTTTTCATCGAAAGAACAGAAACGCAAAGCACAACTTTGTAAACTAATTCACATATGTGTCCCCCATTCTATTATTATAACAGGAAAACAAAAAGAGATATATCACACTGTACAGCACAGAAACAAGTTTCCAACAGAAGAACAAGCATAAAGCACTACTTTTAAGCGGAATCACATGAGTGTCACTCGCTCAATTAGGAATATAGGAAAATTGAAAAGTGTTATATCTCACTGTACAGCACAGGAACAAGTTTAGAACGAAATAACAGAAAAGCAAAGCACTACTTTTAAACGGAATCACATGTGTGTCGCTTGCTCAATTAGGAATACTGGAAAAATGAAAAGTGATATATCACACTGTACAGCACAGAAACAAGTTTCCAACAGAAGAACACAAGCATAAAGCACTATTTTGTAAACTAAATCACATGTGTGTCGCTCGCTCAATTAGGAATAGAGGAAAACTGAAAAGTGATATATATCGCACTGTACAGCAGAGGAAAAAGTTTCGAACGAAAGAACAGAAAAGCAAATGCAAAGCACGACTTTGTAAACTAATTCACATACGTGTCGCCAGTTCAAGCATTATAACAGGAAAACTGAAAAGTGATATAACCTAACCTAACCTAACCTAAACCTAAACCTAAACCTAAACCTAACCTTCTAACCCTAACCTAACCTAACCTAACCCTACCATAACCTAACCTAACCTAAACCTAATCCCTACCCTTAACCTAACCCTATCCCTACCTAACCTAACACTAACACTAACGCTAACTTGTTCATAACAGGAATAAGTTTCTATCCAAGAACATAAAAGCAAAGCACTACATTGTAAACTAAATCACATGTGTGTCACTAGCTCAATTAGGAATACAGGAAAACTGATAAGTGATATATCGCACTGTACAGCAGAGGAACAAGTTTGAGCGAAAGAAGAGAAAAGCAAAGCACTACTTTTAAATGGAATCACATGTGTGTTGCTCACTCAATTAGGAATACAGGGAAGCTGAAAACTGTTATCTCGCACTGTAAGGCACAAAAACAAGTTTCCATCGAAAGTACAGAAGCATAAAGCACAACTTTGTAAGCAATTAACATACATGTTGCCTGTTCAATTATTATAACAGGAAAACTGAAAAGTGATATAACACTAACCATAACCTAACACTAACCCTACCCTAACACTAACCTAACCTAACCTAACCTAAGCGTAACTTGTTCCTACAAAGTACTAATTTGTAAACAAAATTACATGTGTGTCGCTCGCTCAATTAGGAATACAGGAAAACTGAAAAGTGATATATCGCACTGTACAGCAGAGGAACAGGTTTCGAATGAAACAACAGAAAAGCAAAGCACCACATTGTAAACTAAATCACATGTGTGTTGCTCGCTCAATTAGGAATACAGGAAAACTGAAAAGTGTCATCTCTCCCTGTATGGCAAAGAAACAAGTTTTCATTGAAAGAACAGAAACACAAAGCACAACTTTGTAAACTAATTCACATACGTGTTGCCCGTTCAATTATTATAACAGGAAAACTGAAAAGTGATATAACGCACTGGACAGCACAGAAATAAGTTTCCAACAGAAGAACAGAAACGCAAAGCACTAATTTGTAAACTAAATCACATGTGTGTTTCTCGTTCAATTAGGAATACAGGAAAACTGAAAAGTGATATATCGCACTGTACAGCACAGAATCAAGTTTCCACCTAAAGAACAGAAAGCATAAAGCACAACAGTAAACTAATTCACATATGTGTGCATGTTCAATTATTATAAAAGGAAAACTGAAAAGTCATATAACCCTCACCTAACCTAATCCTAATCCTAAACCTAACCATAAACCTAACCCTAACCCCAACCCTAACCTAACCTAACCATAACCCAAACCCTAACCCTAACCATACCTTGCTCTAACAGGAACAAGTTTCCAACAAAAGAACATAAGCATAAAGCACTACATTTGTAAACTGAATCACATGTGTGTCACTCACTCAATTAGGAATACAGGAAACCTGAAAAGTGATATATCACACTGTACAGCACAGGAACAACAGGCGGCGTAAAGAGTGAGCAGGGAATCAGGGTATTGACACGTCACTTAGGTGCAACCAGGGCTTATATAAACAGCGCCACTTCTGGGCCCTGGCGCTCTCCTCCCTCTCCTCCTCCCCCTCTCCCTGCCCGGGGCTTATCCGCCCTGGCCTTGGCCCGAGGGATGTTGCGGTGTCCATTTGCCAATGCAAGCCCCACCCGTGCCCGCTAGGTGTCCGGGCCCGCTCTCCTCTCCGCCTTTTATCGATTGACTGTAATAAAGGCTTGTTGCGGAAGGAACCTTGTGCCCGGGTGCGTTTCTGCCGGCGAGACAATCACGCGGATTCCAACACCCTGACAGACCTGGCCCTGGCCCTGACAGCCTTGGCCCTGGCCGTGACAGCCATGGCCCTGATCCTGACAGCCCTGGCCCTGACTCTGACAGCCCTAGCCCTGGCAGCCCTGGCCATGGCCCTGATAGTCCTGACGGCCCTGTCCCTGGCAGCCCTTGCGGCCCTCTCCCTGGCCCTGGCCCTGGCCCTGGCAGCCCTGGCCCGGGCCCTGGCCCTTGACCCTAACCTTTGACCTCCTAACCCTAACACCTAACCCTAACCCCTAACCTAACCCTACCCCCTGACAGCCTGACCCTGACCCTGACAGCACTGACCCTGACCCTGACAGCCCTGGCTCTGACCCTGACAGCCCTGGCCCTGGCCCTGACAGCCCTGGCTCTGGCCTTGGCAGCCCTGGTCCTGGCCCTGGCAGCCCTGGCCCTGGCCCTGGACTGGCGGCCCTGGTCCTGGCCATGACCCTGACCTTGGCCCTGACCCTTGACCTTAACCATTGACCCCCTAACCCTTAACCTTACCCCTAACCCAGGCCCTGGCACTGGCCCCTGGCCTAGCCTGCTGGCCCAACCCCCATGCCCTGGCCCCTGGCCTAGCCTCCTAGCCCCCTAGCCCGCTAGCCACCCTAGCCCTAGCCCCCTAGTCCTAGCCCTAGTCCTAGTCCCCTAGCACTAGCCCCCTAGCCCCAGCCCTAGCCCCCTAGCCCTAGCCCTACCGTCTAGCCCTAGCGCTAGCCCTAACCCCAGCCCTAGTCCCCTAGCCCCCTAGTCTCAGCCCTAGCCCTAGCCCCTAGCCCTATCCCTTATCCAAAGCCCTGGCGCCCTGGCCTAGCCATGGCCCCTAGTCACCTGGGCCCATAGCCATAGCCCCTAGCCATAGCCCTAGCTGCCTAGCCCTAGTCCTAGTCCTAGCCCCAGCCCCAGCCCCCTAGCCCCCTAGCCCTAGTCCCCTAGCCCCCAGCCCCAGCCCTAGCCTCCTAGCCACCTAGCCGTAGCCCTAACCCCCTAGCCCCCTAGCTCCAGCCCTAGCCTCCAGTCCCAGCCCCAGCCCTAGCCTAGCCTAGCCTAACACTAACCCCTGACCTGACCTGGACCTGACCCTAACCTTAACCCCCAGGCCCTAACTCTAACACCTAACCTAACCTAACCTAAACCCCTAACCCTAACCTAACCTAACCTGACTTTAACCCCTAACCTGACCCTAACCCCTAACCTAAAACTAACCTGACAGCCCTGACCCTGGCACTGACAGCCCTGACCCTGACCTGACAGCACCTACCTGACCCTGACAGCCCTGGTCCTGACCATGACAGCCCTTGCCCTGGCTCTGACAGCCCTGGTCCTGGCCCTGGCAGCCCTGGCCTAGCCCTGGCGGCCCTGGTCCTGGCCTGACCTGACCCTTGCCTGACCCTTGACCCTAACCCTTGACAGCCTAAACCTAACCTAACCACTAACCTAACCTGGCCCTGGCCCCCTGGCCTAGCCTGCTAGCCCAACCCCCTTGCCTAGCCCCTAGACCTATCATTGGCCCCCTAGCACTGGCCCCTAGCCCCAGCCCAAGCCCCCTAGCACTGGCCCTGGCCCCTAGCATTCTAGCCACCCTGGCCCTATCACCCTTGCCTGGCCCTGGTCCTGGCCCCTAGCACTGGCCCCTAGCCCCAGCCCAAGCCCCCTAGCACTGGCCCTGGCCCCTAGCCTAGCAGTAGCCCTAACCCCAGCCCTGGCCCCTGGCCCCCTAGGCTCAGCCCTAGCCCTACACCCCTATCCCCTATCGCTAGCCCCAGCCCTGGCCCCTTGGCCTAGCCCTGGCCCCTAGTACCCCTGGCCCCTAGCCCTGGCTCCATAGCCATAGCCCTAGTCCCCTAGCCTAGTCCTAGTCCTGGCCCGGCCCTAGCCTCCTAGCACCTAGCCCTAGCACTGGCCCCCCTAGCCCCCCTAGCTCCACCCTGGCCTCCAGCCCCAGCCCCAGCCCCAGCCCCAGCCCCAGCCGTAGCCCTAGCCTAGCCTAACCGTAACCCTGACCCTAAATCTGACCCCTGACCTAACCTAACCTTACCCTAACCCCTATCCTAACCCCCGCTAACCCTGACCTGACCTGACCCTGACCCTAACCCTAAGCCTGGCCTAGGCCCCAGGCCCCCTGGCCTGGCCCTGGCCTGGCCTGGCCTGGCCTGGCCTAACCCCTAACCCTGGCCTGGCCTGGCCTGGCCTAACCTGGCCTGGCCTGGCCTGGCCTAACCCCTGGCCTGGCCTGGCCTGGCCCTGGCCTGGCCTGGCCTAACCCTAACCCCTAACCCTGACCCTAATCCTGGCCTAACCTTAGCCTAGCACTAAGCCTGGCCGTAGGCCTGGCCTAACACAGGCTCCAGGCCAGGCCCCAGGCCCAGCCCTAGCCCCAGCCTGGCCCTAAAGCCTGGCCTAACCCCTGCCCTCTGGCCTAGGCCTGGCCCTCTAAGCCTAACACTAACCCTCTGGCCCTGGCACTGGCTCTGGCCTGGCCTGGCCCTGCCCCCCCCCCTAGCCTAACCCTAGCCCTAACCTTAACCCGCACCCTCTAGCCTGGCCTAACCCTCTAACCTAACCCTAACCGAAATTCTTGCCTAACCCTAACTCTGCCCCTGGCCCTGGCTCCATGGCCATAGCCCTGCCCCCTGGCCTAATCCTGGTCTGGCCCCAGCCCTGGCCCCTGGCCCCTAGCCCTGGCCCCCCCTGCCCTGGCCCCCTACCCCCCTAGCCCCAGCCCTTGCCTCCTGGCCCCCTAGCCCTAGCTCTGGCCCCCTAGCGCCCTAGCTCCAGAACTAGCCTCCAGCCCCAGCACCAGCCCCAGACCTGGCCCTAGCCCTGGCCTAACACTAACCTAACCTGACCCTGACCAGGACCTGACCTAACACTAACCCCTAACCCTATCACTAACACTAACCCTTGCCTAACCCTGCCCCTAACCCTAACCTAAGCCTGGCCTAACCCCTAAGCCTAACCTAACCTGACTTTTGGCCCTAGCCTAACCCTAACCCCTAACCTAACCTGACCTGACCCTGACCTGACCCCTGACCCTGACCCTGACCCTAACCTGGCCTGGCCTGGCCTTAACCCCAGCTAGCCTGGCGCTGGCCCCTAACCAGCTGGCCTGGCCTGGCCTGGCCTAACCCACTAGCCTAGCCTAACCCTCTAGCCTAATACTTACACTAACCATAACCCTGTCCCCTACCCTAACCCTGGCCTCCTAACCCCAGCCCCCAGCCTAGCCTAACACTAACCCTCTGGCCTAACCCTAACCCTATAGCCCCTGGCCTAACCTAACCCTAACCTAACCTAACCTAAGCCTAACCCTAGCCCCTAACCCTAACCTAACCTAACCTAACCTAACCTAACCTAACCTAACCTAACATTAATTCAAATTTAGAATTGGCTAAGGAGTTTCATAAAAGTTTTCATGTTACAGCTGAGACATTGCGTCATCGATTTGACATAACTAGAAAAGACGCTAGAGATATTGTTACCCAATGTCAAAATTGTTGTCAGTTCTTACCTATGCCTCATGTTGGGATTGATCCCAGAGGAATCCGTCCACTACAAGTGTGGCAGATGGATGTTACTCACATTTCATTTTTTGGTAAACTTCAATATTTGCATGTTTCTGTTGATACTTGCTCTGGAGTTGTGTTTGCTTCTCCCCTGATTGGAGAAAAGGGAGCCCATGTTATTCAACATTGCCTAGAGGCATGGGGTGCCTGGGGAAAGCCCAAAATTCTAAAAACTGCCAATGGGCCGGCCTATACTTCTCAAAAATTTGGACAGTTTTGTCATCCAATAATAGTGACCCACTAGCCCTAGCCCCCTAGACCTAGCCCTAGCACCCTAGTTCCCTAGCCCCCTAGCCCTAGCCCCAGCCCCATAGCCCTAGCCTCCTAGCCCCTAGCCCTAGCACCCCTAGCCTAGCCCACTGGTCCTAGCCTAGTCCAGCCCCCTAGCACTGGCCCCTAGCTTCAGCCCTGGCCCCCCTAGCCTAGCCCTGGCCTAGACCCCTAGCCTAGTCCTAGCCCTGGCCCAGCCCTAGACCCTAAGCCCCCTAGTCTCAGCCTGGCCCTGGCCCCTGGCCCTATCCCCTATCCCCAGCCCTGGCCCCTGGCCCTAGCCCCAGTCCCCTGGCCCCCTGGCCCTGGCCCCTGGCCTAACCCTGGCCCCTAGCCTAGTACTAGTCCTAGCCCCAGCCCTAGCCCCCTAGCCCTAGTCCTAGTCCTAGCCCTAGCCCAAGCCGTAGCCCCTAAGCCCCCTAGCCTCAGCCCTGGCCCTGGCCCCTGGCCCTATCCCCTGGCCCCAGCCCTGGCCCCTAGGGCCCAGCCCCCAGCCCCCCTAGCCCCTGGCCCTGGCCCCCTGGCCTGCCCTGGCCCCTAGCCCTAGTCCTAGTCCTGGCCCCAGCCCTAGCCCACTGGCCTAGTCCTAGTCCTAGCCCTAGCCCAAGCCCTAGCCCCTAAGCCCCCCTAGCCTCAGCCCTGGCCCTGGCCCCTAGCCCTAGCCCCTATCCCCAGCCCTGGCCCCCCCTGGCCCCCCCCCCCAGTCCCCTAGCTGCCTGGCCTGGCTCCCTGGCCCCAGCCCTAGCCCCCCCTGGCCCCTAGCCCTGGCCCCTGGCCCCTAGCCTAGCCACCTGGCCCCCTAGCCCCAGCCCTAGCCTCCTGGCGCCCTACCTAGCCCTAGCCATCTAGCCCCCAGCTCCAGCCTTGGCCTCCAGCCCCAGCCCCAGCCACAGCCTAGCCCTGGCCCTGGCCTGGCCTAGCCTGACCTGACCTGACCTGACCTAACCTAAGCCTGGCCTGGCCTGGCCTGGCCTGGCCCCCAGGCCCTAGCCTAAGCACTAACCCCCTGGCCTGGCCTGGCCTGGCCTGGCTCCTGGCCTGGCCTAGGCCTAGCCTGGCCTGTGGCGCTAGCCTAGCCTGACTTTAACCCCTGGCCTAGGCCTGGCCCTAACTCTAACCCTAGCCCCCTAGCCTAGCCTGACTCTGACCTGACACTGACCTGACACCTAACACTAGCCTAACACCCCTGGCCTGGCCTGGCCCTAACTCCTGGCACTAACCCTATCCTAGCCTGGCACTAACCCCTAACCCCTGGCCTAACACTGGCCTAGGCCTAACCCTCTAAGCCTAACCTAACCCTCTAACTGTTGCCTAACACTAACCGTAGCCTAACACAAGCCCTAACCCTAACCCCAGCCCCAGCGCTGCCCCTAACCCTAACCTAACCTAAGCCCCCTCTAACCCTCCCTCTAACCCTCACCCTAACCTGACCTGACAGCACTGGCCCTGACCCTGACAGCCCTTGCCTGACCCTGACAGCCCTGGCCTGGCCTGACAGCCCTGGTCCAGGCCCAGGCAGCCCTGTCCCTGGCCATGGCAGCCCTGGTCCAGGCCCAGGAAGCCCTGGCCCTGGCCCTGACAGCCCTGGCCCTGGCAGCCGTGGCCCTGGCCTTGGCGGCCCTGGTCCTGGTTTTGACCCTGGCCCTGGCCTTGACCCTTGACACTAACCCTTGACCCCCTAACCCTAAACCTAACCCCTAAACCTGGCCTGGCCTGGCCCTGGCCCTGGCGGCTGGCCTAGCCCCCTGCCCCCCTGGCCCCTAGCCCCCTATCCCTGGCCCCTAGTCCTGGCCCAGTAATAGCCCCCTAGCACTGGCCCCTAGCCCCAGCACTGGCCCCTAGCCTGGCCCTCGCCCCAGCCCTAGCCCCCTAACCCCTAGCCTCAGCCCTAGCCCTAGCCCCCTAGCCCTATCCCCCTAGCTTCAGCCCTAGCCCCCTAGGCCTAGCCCTAGTCCCCTAGTCCCCTGGCCCCTAGACCTGGCCCCTGGCCCTAGGCCTGGCCCCTAGCCTAGTCCTAGTCCTAGCCCCAGCCCTAGCCCCCTAGCCCTTAGCCTGGCCCCTAGCCCTAGACCCCTAGCCACCTAGCCCCAACCATAGCCTCGTAGCCCCCTAGCCCTAGCCCTAGCCCCTAGCCCCCTAGCTCCAGCCATAGCCTCCAGCCCCAGCCCCAGCACGAGCCCTAGCCCTCAGTGCCACGAGTGACCGTTTCCTTGGCACTCTTCACACTCAATTTTTTGAATTTGGACAGTCAAGGCCATTCGGCAGCTGATCGCCACTGCTTAGGGCCTAATAGGCCCAGGAAATGATCAAAGGGGGATGTGGAGAGCTGAGACTCAGACGCCGCTAGGTGGCGCTGACATTTTGCCCTCAAAACTGTAAAAAAAAAAAAAAAAAAAAAACCTCCAGTACACATGCACAGGTTGCGCAAATTGCATAAGCACACTAAGCACGCTTGGCCCGAGTCATCAGGTGGGTTAAAGAGTGAGCAGCCAATCAGGGTATTGACACTTCACTTAGGTGCGACCAGGGCTTATATAAACAGCACCACTTCGGGGCCCTGGCGCTCTCCTCCCTCTCCTCCTCCCCCTCTCCCCGCCCGGGGCTTGCCCACTCTGACCACGGCCCGCCGGATGCCGCGGTGTCTGTCGGCCAATGCGAGCGCCGCCCGCGCCCACAAGGAGGCCGGGCCCGCTCTCCTCCCATCCATTCATCGATTGAATGTAAGAAAGGCTTGGTGCAAAGGACCCTTGTGCCCGTGTGCGTTTCTGGCAGCGAGAGGAATCACGCTGCTTCCAACACCCTGACAGCCCTGGCCCTGACCCTGACAGCCCTGGCCCTGTCACTGACAGCCCTGGCCCTGGCCCTGACAGCCCAGGCCCTGGCCGTGACAGTCCTGGCCTGATCCTGACAGCCCTGGCCTGACTCTGACAGCCCTATCCCTGGCAGCCCTGGCCATGGCCTGATAGTCCTGGCTGGCCCTGTCCCTGGCAGCCCTTGCGGCCCTCTCCTGGCCCTGGCCTGGCCTGGCAGCCCTGGCCCGGCCCTGGCCCTTGACCCTTGACCCTAACCTTTGACCCCCTAACCCTAACACTAAAGCCTAACCCCTAACCCCTTACCTAACCTAACCTAACCCTGACAGCCTGACCCTGACAGCGCTGACTGCCCTGACAGCCTGGCCTGACCCTGACAGCCCTGGCCTGGCCCTGTCAGCCCTGGCCCTGGCCTGGCCCTGGCCCTGGCCCTGGCCTGGCCCTGGCCCTGACCCCTGGTGGCCCTGGCCCTGACCCTGACCCTGGCCCAGACCCCTGACCCTAACCCTTGACCCCTGGCCCCTGGCCCCTGGCCCCCTAACCCTGGCCTCCTGGGCCCTAACCCTAACCCTGGCCCTGGCCCCTGGCCTGGCCCTAGCCCCTTGCCCAGCCTCCAGGCCCTACCCCTAGCCCCCCGGCCCTGGCTCCTAGTACTAGCCCTAGTCCTGGCACCCCTAGCACTAGCCCGCCTGGCCCTGGGCCCCAGTACTAGACCCTAGTCCCAGCCCTGGCCCCTAGACCTGGCCCTGGCCCTAGCCCCACCCCTATCCCCCCTAGCACCCTGGCCTCAGCCCCTGGCCCTGGGCCCTAGCGCTAGCCCCCCCAGCTCCAGCCCTGGCCCCTAGCCCTGGCCTGGCCCCTCTCCCCCTACCCCCTGGCCCTAACCCCCCAGCCCAGCCCTAGCCTGGCCCTGGCCCTGGCCCCTGGCCCTACCTGCCCCCCGCCCCGTGGCCTCTCAGCTAGCCCCCTGGCCCTACCCCTAGCCCTCTGGCCCCCTAGCTCCAGCACCAGCCTCCAGCCCCAGCCCCAGCCCCAGCCCCAGCCCCAGCCCTAGCCCTAGCCCTAACCCTAACCTGACCCTGAACCTGACCTGACCCCCTGACCTAACACTAACCCTAACACTAACACTGGCCTAACCCTAACCCTAACCCCTAGGCCTAACCCTGGCCTGGCCTAACCCTAACCCCTGGCCTGGCCTAACCCTGACATTGCGCTAACCCTAACCTTGGCCCCTGGCCTGGCCTGGCCTGGCCCCTGGCCCCCTAACCCTGACCCTGACCCTGACCCTAACCTGACCCTGACCTGACCCCTGACCCTGGCCCTGGCCTAACCCTAACCCTAACCTGGCCTGGCCTGGCCTGGCCTAACCCTAACCCTAACCCTGGCCTAACCCCTGGCCTGGCCTAACCCTAACCCCTAACCCCTGGCCTAACCCCTAGCCCTGGCCTAGCCTCCTGGCCCCCCTAACCTAGCCCTAGCCTAACCCTAACCTAACCCTAACCCTAACCCTGGCCCTAGCCCTGGCCTAACCCTAACCCTAACCTAACTAACCCTAAACCTAACCCCTAACCCTAACCCTAACCCCCCTGAGGCCCTGACCTGACTCTGACAGCACAGCACTGAGCCCTGACCCTGACAGCCCTGGCCTGACCCTGACAGCCCTGGCCCTGGCCTGAGGCCCTGACCTGACTCTGACAGCACTGAAACTGAGCCTGACCCTGACAGCCCTGGCCCTGACCCTGACAGCCCTGGCCTGGCCTGACAGCCCTGGCCCTGGCCTGGCAGCCCTGGTCCTGGCCTTGACCCGGCCCTGGCCTAACCCTTGACCCCCTAACCCTAACCTAACCCCTTGCCTAACCCTGGCCTGGCCCGCTGGCCTTGGCCCCCTTGCCCTGGCCCCTGGCCTGGCCTGGCCCCTGGCCCTAGCCTCCTAGGCCCCTAGGCTTCTAGCCCCCCTAGCCCTAGCCCCCCTATTCCTAGCCCCCTAGCACTAAGCCCCTAGCTCAAGCCCTAGTCCCTAGCCCAAGCCCTGGCCCCTAGCCCTAGCCTAACCATAGGCCCCAGCCCTGGCCCCCTGGCCCCCTAGCCTCAGTCCTAGCCCTAGTCCCGTAGCCCCATCCCCTAGTCACAGCCCTAGCCCCCTGGCCTGGCCTGGCCTGGCCCCTAGTCCCCTCCCCTAGCACTGGCCCCTGGCCTAGCCCTAGCCCCCTAGCCGTAGTCCTAGTCCTAGCCCCATTGCCCCCTAGCCCCAGCCCTAGCCTCCTAGCCCCCTAGCCCTAGCCCTAGCCCCCTAGCCCCTTAGCTTCAGCCCTAGCCCTAGCCCTAGGCCTAACCCTAAACCTGACCCTGACCCTGACTCTAACCTAACCCTAACACTAAGCCTAAGCCTAACACCTAGCCTAACCTAACCTAAGCCCTAAGCCTAACCTAACCTCCTAACCTAACCTAGCCTAACCCTGTCCCTAACCTAACACTAACCTGACATTTGCTCCTAGCGCTAACCCTAAGCCTAACACTGACCCTGACTGTGACCCTGACCCTAACCCTAACTCTGGCCTGGCCTGGCCTAACCTAAACCCTAGGCCTAAGCCTAGCCTAACCCTAACCTAACCCTAACCCCCTAACCCTAACCCTAACCCTAACGCTAACTTATTCCTAACAGGAAAAATTTTCCAACGAAGGAACATAAACGCAAAGCACTACTTTGTAAACTAAATCACATGTGTGTCACTCACTCAATTAGGAGTACAGGAAAACTGAAAAGTGATATATCGAACTTTACAGCACAGAAACAATTTTTCATCGAAAGAACAGAAACACAAAGCACAACTTTGAAACTAATTCACATACCCTTCGACTGTTCAATTATTATAACAGGAAAACTGAAAAGTGATATAACCCTAACCCTAACCCTATTCCTAACACTAACACTAACCCTAACTTGTTCCTAACAGGAACAAGTTACCAACGAATGAATATAAACGCAAAGCACTACTTTGTAAACTAAATCACTTGTGTGTCACTCGCTCAATTAGCAATACAGGAAAGCTGAAATGTGATATATCGCACTGTACAACACAGGAACAATTTTCAAACGAAAGAAGAGAAAAGCAAAGGACTACTTTTAAACAGAATCACATGAGTGTTGCTCGCTCACTTAGGAATACAGGAAAACTAAAAAGTGTTATCTTGCTGTATGCGGCATGGAAACAAGTTTCCATCGAAAGAACAGAAACACAAAGCACAACTTTGTAACCTAATTCCCATACGTGTCGCCCGTTCAATTATTATAACAGGAAAACTGAAAAGTGATATATCGCACTGTACAGCACAGGAACAAGTTTCGAACAAAAGAACAGAAAAGCAAAGCACTACTTTGTAAACTAAATCACATGTGTGTCGCTAGCTCAATTGGGAATACAGGAAAACTGAAAATTGTTATCTCGTGCTGTATGGCACAGAAACAAGTTTCCATCGAAAGAACAGAAACGCAAAGCACAACTTTGTAAACTAATTCACATATGTGTCGCCTGTTCAATTATTATAACAGGAAAACTGAAAAGTTATATATACCTAACCCTAACCCTACCCCCCTAACCCTAACCCTAACCTAACCCTAACCTAACCTAACCCTAACCCCTAACCCTAACCCTCCCAATTTAGAGCACAGAAAGAAGTTCCCAATGAAAGTACAGAAACGCAAAGCACAACTTTGGTAACTCAATCACGTGTGTGTCACACGTTCAATTAGGAATACAGGAAAACTGAAAAGTGATATCTCGCATTGTACCTCACACTAACAAGTTTCCAACGAAAGAACAGAAATGTAAAGCACAACTTTGTAAACTATGTAACCTGGGTGTCCCCTGCACAGTTAGGAATACAAGAAAACTGAAAAGTGATATCTTCCACTTTAGAGAACAGAAAGAAGTTTGCAATGATTGAACAGAAAAGCAAAGCACAACATTGGAAACTAAATCACATGTGTGTCACCTGTTCAATTAGGAATCCAGAAAAACTGAAAAGTGATATCTCACATTGTACCTCAGAGAAATAGGTTTCCAATGAAAGAAAAGAAATATAAAGCACAACTTTGCAAACTACTTAACTTGTGTGTCGCCCGCTCAATTAGGAATACAGGAAAACTGAATAGTGATATCTCCCACTTTAGAGCACAGAAAGAAGTTTCCAATGAAAGAACAGAAACGTAAAGCACAACTTTGGTAACTAAATCACATGTGTGTCGCCAGTTCAATTAGGAATACATGAAAACTGAAAAATGATATCTCACACTGTACCTCAAAGAAACAAGTTTCCAACGAAAGAACAGAAATGTAAAGCACAACTTTGTAAACTAATTAACATGTGTGTCACCTGTACAATTAGGAATACGGGAAAACTGAAAAGTGATATCTCCCACTTTAGATCAAAGAAAGAAGTTTCCAATGAAAGAACAGAAAGGCAAAGCACAACTTTGGAAACTAAATCACATGTGTGTCTCCCATTGACTTAGGAATACAGGAAAACTGAAAAGTGATATCTCCCACTGTAGTGCACAGAAAGAAGTTTCCAACAAAAGAACACAAATGTAAAGCACAATTTTGTAAACTATGTAACCTGTGTGTCCCCTGCACAGTTAGGAATACAAGAAAACTGAATAGTGATATCTCCCACTTTAGAGCACAGAAAGAAGTTTCCAATAAAAAATAGAAACACAAAGCACAACATTGGAAACTAAATCACATGTGTGTCACCTGTTCAATTAAGAATCCAGGAAAACTGAAAATTGATATCTCGCATTGTACCTCAAAGAAACAAGTTTCCAATGAAAGAAAAGAAATATAAAGCACAACTTTGCAAACTACTTAACATGTGTGTCGCCTGCTCAATTAGGAATACAGGAAAACTGAAAAGTGATATATCCCACTGTAGTGCACAGAAAGATGATTCCAAAAAAAGAACAGAAACGTAAATCACAAGTTTGTAAACTAAGTAACATGTATGTAGCCCGTTCAATTAGAAATACAAGAAAACTGAAAAGTGATATCTCCCACTGTAGTGCATAGAAAGAATTTTCCAAAGAAAGAACAGAAATGCAAAGCACAACTTTGGAAAATAAATCAACTGTGTGTCGCCCGTTCAAATAGGAATACAGGAAAACTGAAAAGTGATATCTTGCACTGTACCTCACAGAAACAAGTTTCCAATGAAAGAACAGAAATGTAAAGCACAACTTTGTAAACTAAGTAACATGTGTGTCACCTGCACAATTAGGAATACAGGAAAACTGAAAAGTGATATCTTCCACTTTGGAGTACAGGAAGAAGTTTCCAATGTAAGAACAGAAAGGTAAAGCACAACTTTGGAAACAAAATCACATGTGTGTTTCCCATTCTATTAGGAATACAGGAAAACTGAAAAGTGATATATCGCACCATACAGCACAGGAACATGTTTCCAATGAAAGAACAGAAAAGCAAAGTACTACTTTGTAAACTAATTCACATACTTGTGGCCTGTTCAATTATTATAACAGGAAAACTGAAAAGTGATATAACGCACTGTATAGCACAGGAACAAGTTTCCAAAGAATGAACAGAAAAACAAAACACTACGTTGTAAACTAAATCACATGTGTGTCACTCGCTCAATTAGGAATACAGGAAAAATGAAAAGTCATATATTGCACTGCACAGCACAGGAATAGTTTTCGAACGAAAGAACAGAAAAGCAAAGCAGTACTTTGTAAACTAAATCACATCTGTGTCTCTCGCTCAATATGGAATACAGGAAAACCGAAAAGAGATATATCGCACTGTAGAGCACAGGAACATGTTTCTAGGAAAGAACAGAAACGTAAAGCACAACTTTGTAAACTAATTCACATACGTGTTGCCTGTTCAATTATTATAACATGAAAACTTAAAAGTGATATAACCCTAAAACTAACCATAACCTAACACTAACCCTAACCCCCTAATACTAAACCTAACCCTAACCCTAACCCTCCGCTAACACTAACCCGAACCTTAACCCTAACTTGTTCCTACAAAGCACTACTTTGTAAACTAAATCACATGTGTGTCGCTCGCTCAATTAGGAATACAGGAAAACTGAAAAGTGATATATATCGCACTGTACAGCAGAGGAAAAAGTTTCGAACGAAAGAACAGAAAAGCAAAGCACTAATTTCTAAACTAAGTCACGTGTGTGTGGTTTGCTCAATTAGGAATACAGGAAAACTGAAAAGTGATATATCGCACTGTACAGCACAAGAACAAGTTTCCAACTAAAGAACAGAAAAGCAAACCACTACTTTGTAAACGGAATCACATGTGTATCGCTCGCTCAATTAGGAATACAGGAAAACTGAAAAGTGTTTTCTCGCACTGTATGGCAGAGAAACAAGTTTCCATCAAAAGAAGAGAAACGCAAAGCACAACTTTGTAAACTAATTCACATACGTGTCGCCAGTTCAAGTATTATAACAGGAAAACTGAAAAGTGATATAACCCTAACCCTACCATAACCCTAACCCTACTCTAACCCTAACGCTAACCCTAACCCCTACCCTTAACCCTAACCTAACCCTACCTAACCTAACACTAACACTAATGCTAACTTGTTCATAACAGGAATAAGTTTCCATCCAAGAACATAAGCATAAAGCACTACATTGTAAACTAAATCACATGTGTGTCACTAGCTCAATTAGGAATACAGGAAAACTGATAAGTGATATATCGCACTGTACAGCAGAGGAACAACTTTCGAACGAAAGAACAGAAAAGCAAAGCACTACTTTTAAATGGAATCACATGTGTGTCGCTCGCTCAATTAGGAATACAGGGAAACTGAAAAATGTTATCTCGCATTGTACGGCACAAAAACAAGTTTCCATTGAAAGTACAGAAACGCAAAGGACAACTTTGTAAACTAATTCACATACGTGTTGCCTGTTCAATTATTATAACAAGAAAACTGAAAAGTGATATAGCCTAACCATAACCTAACACTAACCCTACCTCCTAACACTAACCTAACCCTACCCTAACCCTAACCCTAACCCTAAATGTAACTTGTTCCTACAAAGTACTACTTTGTAAACAAAATTACATGTGTGTCGCTCGCTCAATTAGGAATACAGGAAAAATGAAAAGTGATATATCGCACTGTACAGCAGAGGAACAGGTTTCGAACGAAAGAACAGAAAAGCAAAGCACTACATTGTAAACTAAATCACATGTGTGTTGCTCGCTCAATTAGGAATACAGCAAAACTGAAAAGTGATATATCGAATTGTACGGCAAAGAAACAAGTATTCATCGAAAGAACAGAAACACAAAGCACAACTTTGTAAACAAATTCACATACGTATTGCCCGTTCAATTATTATAACAGGAAAACTGAAAAGTGATATAACACTAACCCTAACCTTAACCTAACCATAACCCTAACCTAACCCGTAACCTAACCTAACCTAACCTATCCTAACCCTAACACTAAACTGAACCCTAACCCTAAACCTAACTTGTTCCAAACAGGAACAAGTTTCCAACAAAAGATTATAAACCAAAGCACTACTTTGTAAACTAAATCACATGTGTGTCACTCGCTCAATTAGGAATACAGGAAACCTGAAAAGTGATATATCGCACTGTACAGCACAGGAACATTTTTCGAAAAAAAAAAAAAAAACAGAAAAGCAAAGCACAACTTTGTAAACTAATTCACATACGTGTTGCCCGTTCAATTATTATAACAGGAAAACTAAAAAGTGATATATGACACTGTACAGCACAGAAATAACTTTCCAACAGAAGAACAGAAACACAAAGCACTAATTTGTAAACTAAATCACATGTGTTTCAGTTGCTCAATGAGGAATACAGGAAAACTGAAAAGTGATATATCGCGTTGTACAGCAAAGGAACAAGTTTTGAACGAAAAAACAGAAAAGCAAAGCACTACATTTAAACAGAATCACATTTGTGTCGCTCGCTCAATTAGGAATACAGGAAAACTGAAAAGTATAATGGGACTGTATGGGACAAAAGCACAGAAACAAGTTTCCATCAAAAGAACACGAAAAAGAACACGCGAAAGCTGGTGACAGCTGAAGATGATCTTTCAACAGATACACCTGCTACCACTTGAAGAGTCAAGGGCGGTGAGGATGACCAATAATTCTACTCGAGGGGATTCATCACCCACAGATGGCTTATTACCCTGGGTTTCTTCTGCCTTTTCTTACTTTAAGATTGGGTGGGGGTTGGAATGTTTGGTGCAGCACTATGTTGTGGCTTAGTGTTTTTACTCTGGTTGTTCTGCAAACTCAATACCCAACATAAACGTGACTAGGTCGCGATCGCGCAAACACTTGTGGCCTTGAAACAAGGATCATCTCCCAAAATTTGGTTATCCATGTTAAAAAATTAAAACAGACTGTGACACTCAGTCGACGCACCTCAGGGGTTTTACCCATTGCCCTGAGTCGATGAGTGATCCAAGTCAATGTTGCTTTTGCATAAGCGGCTATGGTACCTAGATAGGAGGATGACAGCCCTTGCACTCCCTGGAATTTTATTCCATTGCACGGGAATGGGTGTCACCTCCTTTTTTAATCTTCTCCCTTAGCCACTGCACCCAGAGGACTTGTCTCCATTGCACCTGGTGGGGTAAGGAAGTAATCTAAAGCTCTTGATCGCTTACTCCCCAAAGAAGGAGCTCTCTTGATCGAGCTTAGGGCTCTCTTGTGCCACGCTTATAGGCTTTAAGGCAGTTTTCATTTATTAAAACAAAACGGGGATGTGGAGAGCTGAGACTCAGACGCCACTAGGTGGCGCTGAAATTTTGCCCTCCAAACTGTAAAAAACAACCTCCAGTACGCATGCGCGGGTTGAGCAAATTGCATAAGCACACTAAGCACGCTGGGACCGAGTCATCAGGCGGGGTAAAGCGTGAGCAGTCAATCAGGGTATTGACAAGTCACTTAGGTGAGACCAGGGCTTATATAAACAGAGCCACTTCTGCGCCCTGGCGATCTCCTCCCTCTCCTCCTCCCCCTCTCCCCGCCAGGAGCTTGCCCGCCCTGGCAGCGGCCCGCAGGATGCCAAGGTGTCCTTCAGCCAATGCGAGCGCCACCAGCGCCTGCGCGGGGGCCAGGCCAACTCTCCTCTCCTCCTTTCATTGATTGACTGTAATAAAGGCTTGTTGTGGAAGGACCCTTGTGCCTGCTTGCATTTCTGACGGCCAGACGAATCACGTGGCTTCCAACAGCCTGACAGACATGGCCCTGACCCTGACAGCCCTGGCCTGGCCTGACAGCCCTGGCCCTGGGCCAGCCCCTGGCCCTGGCCCTGACAGCCCTGGCCCTGGCCTGACAGCCCTGGCCCTGGCCTGACAGCCCTGGCCTGATCCTGACAGCCCTGGCCTGACTCTGAGAGTCCAGCCTCTGGCAGCCCTGGCCGTGGCCCTGATAGCCCTGACGGCCCTGGCCCTGGCAGCCCTTGCGGCCCTCTCCCTGACCGTGGCCCTGGCAGCCCAGGCCCTGGCCCTGGTCCTTGACCCTTGACCTAATCTTTGACCCCTAACCTAACCCTAACTCTAACCAATAACCTAACCTAACCTAACCTAACCTGACTGCTGCCTGACCCTGACACTGACAGCCCTGGCCTGACCTGACAGCCCAGGCCTGGCCTGACATCCCTGGCCCTGGCCCTGCAGCCCTGGTCCTGGTAATGGCAGCCCTGGCCCTGGCCTGGCGGCCCCTAGTCCTGGCCTGACCTGACCTGGCCTGACCCTTGACCCTTACCCTTGACCTCCTAACCTAATTCTACCCCTAACCTAACCCTCGCCTGGCCCCTGGCCTAGCCCGCTAGCCCAAACCCCTTGCCCTGGCCCCTGGGCCTGGCCCTCGCCCCCTGGCCCTGGCCTCCTACCCCCTGGCCCCTAACCCCCTGGCACTGGCCACCTGGTTGTAGCCCTAGTCCTGGCCCCTAGCACTAGTCCCCTAGCGCCAGCCCTAGCCCCCTAGCCCTATCCCTATCCCCCTAGCCCTAGCCCTAGCCCCAGCCCTAGCCCCCTAGCCCCCTAGCCTCAGCCCTAGCCTAGCCCGCTAGCCCTATCCCCTAGACCCAGCCCTCCCCCCTGGCCTGGCCTGGCCCCTAGTCCCCTAGCCACCTGGCCCTGGCGCCTAGCCATAGCCATGGCCCCATAGGCCTAGTCCTAGTCCTAGCCCCAGCCCTAGCTCCTGGCCCCTAGCCCTAGCCTTCTGGCCCTAACCCCCTGGCTCCTAGCTCAGGCCCTAGCCTCCTAACCCCTAACCTGGCCCTGGCCCCCTAACCCCCTAGCTCCAGCCCTAGCCTCCAGCCCCAGCCCCAGGCCCAGACCTGGCCCTAGCCCTGGCCTAACCTAGCCCTGACCTGACCTGACCTGACACTAACCTAAACATAACATAGCCTACCTAACACCTAACCCTAGCCTAGCACTAACCCCTAACCATAGCCTAGCCTAACCCTAAGCCTAACACGCTAGCCTGGCCTAAAAGCTAGCCCTACACCCCTGGCGCTGACTTTGGCCTAGCCTGGCCTGGCCTAGCACTGGCCTAACCCCCTGGCGCTAGCCTGACCTGACCTGACCCTGGACCTAAGCCTAGCCATAGCCTAACTGTGGCAGCCTAGCCTGGCTCTGGCACCTAGGCCTAGCCTAGCACTAGCCTAGCACTGGCCTGGCCCTGGCCCCTGGCCTGGCCTAACCCACTAGGCCTAACACTAGCCTAACACTAGCCTAGCCTAACATAGGCCCTAACCCTTGCCCCCCCCATCCTAACCTAACCTACCCTAACCTAACCCTCACACTCTAACACTAACCCTAACCCTCTAACCCTAACCTAACCTAATCCTAACCTAACCTAACATTAATTCAAATTTATAATTGGTAAGGAGTTTCATAAAAGTTTTCATGTTACAGCTGAGTCATTGCGTCATCGATTTGACAGAACTAGAAAAGACCCTAGAGATATTGTTACCCAATGTCAAAATTGTTGTCAGTTCTTACCAATGCCTCATGTTGGGATTGATCCCAGAGGAATCCGTCCACTAAAAGTGTGGCAGATGGATGTTACTCACATTTCATTTTTTGGTTAACTTCAATATTTGCATGTTTCTGTTGATACTTGCTCTGGAGTTGTGTTTGCTTCTCCCCTGACTGGAGAAAAGGCAGCCCATGTTATTCAACATTGCATAGAGGCATGGAGTGCCTGGGGAAAGCCCAAAATTCTAAAAACTGACAATGGGCCGGCCTATACTTCTCAAAAATTTGGACAGTTTTGTTATCCAATAAAAGTGACCCATCTAACGGGTCTCCCATCTAACCCTCAAAGTCAGGGTATTATTAAACATGCTCACCGCACCCTAAAATCCTACTTAATAAAACAAAAGGGAGAGTCCAGGAGACTTTCCTTGGCACTGTTTCCTTGGCACTCTTCACACTCAATTTTTTGTATTTGGACAGTCAAGGCCATTCGGCGGCTGATCGCCACTGCTTAGGGCCTAATAGGCCCAAGGAAATGATCAAATGGAAGAATGTCTTAACTGGTCAATGGAAAGGCCTGGATCCTATATTAATAAGATCCAGGGGAGCTGTCTGTGTTTTCCCCCAGGAAGAAAACAATCCATTCTGGGCACCGGAGCGCCTCACGCGAAAGCTCATGACAGCTGAAGATGATCTTTCAACAGATACACCTGCTACCACTTGAAGAGTCAAGGGCGGCGAGGATGACCACTAATTCTACTCGAGTGGATTCATCGCCCACAGATGTCTTATTACCCTGGGTTTCTTCTGCCTTTTCTTACTTTAAGATTGGGTGGGGGTTGGAATGTTTGGTGCAGCACTATGTTGGGGCTTAGTGTTTTTACTCTGGTTGTTCTGCAAAATCAATACCCAACATAAGCGTGACTGGGTCGCGATCATGGAAACGCTTGTGGCCTTGAAACAAGGATCATCTCCCAAAATTTTTTATCCATGTTAAAAAATTAAAACAGACTGTGACACTCAGTCGATGCACCTCAGCTAAGCAGGCTGGGCCCGAGTCATCAGGCGGGGAAAAGAGTGAGCAGCCAATCAGGGTATTGACATGTCACTTAGGTGCGACCAGGGCTTATATAAACAGCGCCACTTCTGGGCCCTGGCCCTCTCCTCCCTCTCCTCCTCCCCCTCTCCCTGCCCGGGGCTTGCCCGCCCTGGCTGCGGCCCACGGGACGCCTCGATGTCCGTAGGCCAATGCGAGCGCTGCCTGCGCCTGCAAGGTGGCCGGGCCCGCTCTCCTCTCCTCCTTTCATCGATTGACTGTAATTAAGGCTTGTTGCGGAAGGACCCTTGTGCCTGTGTGCGTTTCTGCCGGCGAGACAATCACGCGGATTCCAACACCCTGAGAGACCTGGCCCTGACCCTGAGACCTGGCCTGGCCTGACAGCCCTGGCCTGGCCTGACAGCCCTGGGCTTGGCGTGACAGCCCTGGCCCTGGCGTGACAGCCATGGCCTGATCATGACAGCCCTGGCCTGACTCTGACAGCCCTGGCCCTGGCAGCCCTGGCCGTGGCCCTGATAGCCCTGACGTCCCTGACCCTGGAAGCCCTTGCGTCCCGATCCCTGGCCCTGGCCATGGCCCTGGCAGCACTGGCCCTGGGCCTTGACCCTTGACCCTAACCTTTGACCCCTTAACCCTAACACCTACCCATAACCCCTAACCCCAGCCCTAACCTGACAGTCCTGACCCTGACCCTGACCCTGACAGCACTGACCTGACCCTGACCCTGACAGCCCTGGCTGGCCCTGACAGCCCTGGCCCTGGCCTGACAGCCCCTGACCCTGGCCTTGGCAGCCATGGTCCTGGCCCTGGCAGCCCTGGCAGTAGCCCTGGCGGCCCTGGTCCTGGCCTGACCCTGACCCTGGCCTGACTCTTGACCCCTAACATGGCCCCCTAACCCTTACCTGGCCTGGCCCCCTACCCCTAGCCCGCTAGCCCAACCCCCTTGCCTGGCCCCTGGCCTAACCCTAGACCCCTGGCCCTGGCCTCCTGGCCCCTAGCCCCCCTGGCCTGGCCCCTAGTCCTGGCCCAAGTCCTGGTCCCCTAGCACTGGCCCCCTGCCCCAGCCCTGGCCCCCTAGCCTGGCCGTGGCCCTAGCCCCAACCCTAGCCCCTTGGCCCCTAGTCTCAGCCCTGGCCTAACACTGGCCCCTATCCTAGCCCTGGCCCGTGCTCCCCTAGCCCCATGGCCCTAGTCCCTAGCCATAGCCCTAGCAGACTAGCCTAGTACTAGTCCTAGACCCAGCCTAACCTAACTCCTAACCTAACCCCTAACCCTTAACACTAACCTAACCTGACAGCCCTGATCCTGACCCTGACAGCACTGACCCTGACCCTGACAGCCTTGGCCTGACTCTGACAGCCCTGGCCTGGCAGCCCTGGTCCCAGGTCCTGGCAGCCCTGGCCTGACTCTGACAGCCTGGCCTGGCAGCCCTGGCCGTGGCCTGATAGCCCTGATGGCCCTGGCCTTTGCAGTCCCTGGCCTGGCCTAGCCCTTGACCCCCTAACCTAACCCTAACACTAACCGCTAACCCTAACCTAACACTAACCTGACAGCCCTGGCCTGGCGTGACAGAACTGACCCTGAACCTGACAGCCCTGGTCCTGACCCTGACAGGCCTGGCCCTGGCCTGACAGCCCTGGCCTGGCCTGGCCCTGGCAGCCCTGGCCTGGCCCAGACCTGACCCTGGCCTG
>JAEOAE010003349.1:0-38262 GCA_036365155.1 Meriones psammophilus
AGCTGTGGCTTTATCAGATCTCCACCAATTACAAAGGAAGTGTGAGGAGACATAAAAATACCTCAAGAAGTTCACCCTTAAATTCAGACTGATATGACACTGACTTCTAGAATATTAAATGCTAAGAAACATCAGTTCACAATATTAATACATCTTGAACAAAAGATAATGGGTAAAATAGGATATACAAAACCAGAAGAATTAAATCAAACCTAGATTTATCACCCCTCACAAAAATTGACTCCAAATGTATCAAAGACTACAATGTGAAAACTGAAACACTGAAATTGCTTGAATAATACATATCTAGCATCCTACAGGATACATGTTGAAAAAGACTTTCTGATGTATCAAAGTAGATATTAAGGCTCATAACTAAATCCCACCATGATGATAGTGGACTAAACCTCTGAAACTGCAGAAAGCCCCCAGTTAAATGCTTTTTCTTATAAGAGTTGCCTTGGTCATGGTGATCCTTTGCAGCAATAAAGCAGTGGCTGAGACAAATATAGCAGAGGGCTGATATCATTTATGTGTATACACACACACACATTCAAAAAAACAGTTAGGAAAACAAACAAACCCTTTTAAAAAGTGACTCTCTGAATAAAGTTTTAAAAAATGAAATTAAAACGTCTAAGAAAAAGCTCAAAAAGTGTTCAACATCCTTAACAATTAGATACATGCAAATGAAATCAGAATGCTTAAGATGAAGAAAACAACTGACAAAAATTCTAGAGAGGGTGTGGAGAAGCAGTAATCCTCATTCACTGTTGGTGGAATTGTAAATTGGAAATAAGGGTAAAGAATTCTCAAAATAAATAGATAAATAAGTCTCCCATATGATCCAGCTCTACCTCTTTGGCATACATCCCACACCTAGATGCCCTATTCTATAGCTACTTTCTCAGCCATGTTCATTGTTTCTCTATATAATACAATAGCAATTAAATGGAAATGACCTAAATATCCTGCAATTGGCGAATGGATCATGAAAAGGTGGTACATATGCACTATTGAAAAAATATCATTCAGCTGTGAAAAAAATAAAATCAGGAACTTTGCATTGCAGGTAGATAGATGGAACTGGAAATACTATAGTAAGCGAGGAAACACAGATCCAGGAAAAATCAATACTATATGCCCTCTCTTTTGTGGCTTCTAGTTCTGATTTTTCAGATGGTAGTATGCAACTTGGAATAACCTTAGAAACCAGAAAAGTATGAACAAGGCAGGGGAGGAGAAGCAATAAAGAAGAGAATTGCTACAAAGGAGGAAATTAAAAATGGCAGAGGTCTCTAATTGGGGCTAAGTGATATTGAGTGAGAGAAAGAGAAAAACAATGGAAGAATAAGTAACACCAAGATGTTCAGAAAAGCCATAGGAACCGTATTATTCTATATTTGATTAAAATTACTTATTATATACACACATAGAGGGCAAGAGGGAGAGAGTTTTAAATGATGTTATTCCATTTGGATTGATAATGCCATAGACTAACAAAAGCCCCAGCACCAGGCAAAAAAAAAAAAAAAAACTCCTTTTGAGTTGTTTTTCAGGAATTCCAAGAGACTAAAAATAACATAATTTAATAATGTTGACTCTGGTGGCAGACCAGAAAATGAAGATGAGATTCTACTGCTAAAAACACTTTGGACACAGAACCTATCAGAATCAAGCTACAGTTGACTTGGAATCTTCCCAGGACCAGCTCTCATGGTATTCAAAGGTGTCATGCAACCTGGCAGAAGAGAAAAGCAACCAATAGCCTTGCCCAGTTGTAAAGCCTGCAAACCACAACATGACAAAAAACACCCAAGTGCAATAGTGGTACTTAGATATTGGGAGTAACCAACAGCTGTCCAATTGAATTTAAGGCACACTCAATAGAATGGGATTTATGCCTAACACTGTAAACCTGGCTAATGAATTGCTGAAGTCATTGGCCCTACCACTGCCACTTTCCTGAACCAACACCATCCCTATCTACATTCTAAACATTTGTTCTTACACCACAGAAAGGTGTAGCGCTCATAAAACTTGTTTGTTTTATTCTGCAAGCAAATGGAGAAAGAGTTGGCTAATTTTGTGTCAATTTGACACAGCTGGAATTATCTCAGAGGAAGAAACATCACTCCAGAAATTTGCTTCATAAGCTCATGCTCCATGTTGGTAAGACTCCTATAGGCTCCTGCAGGGCATTTTCTTAATCAATGATTGACATGGGAATGTCCAGCTTAATGTGGGCAGGACTACTTCTGGGGTGGTGGTTCTGGGATCCTATAAGAAAGCAGGCTGAGCAAGCCATGGGGAGCAAGCCAGTAGGCAGCACTCCTTCCCGGCTTCTGTATTAGCTCCTACCTTCAGATTCCCATCTAACTTAACTTCCTGCCTTGGCTTCCCTCAGGGGACTGTGATTCAGGATGTATAAACTAAATATATCCTTTTGTCTCCAAGTTACTTATGGTTATGTTGCTCCATCAGCAACAGTAACCCTAACACAAACACCATTACAGAAATCCCCATCTTGTCAAAGTACCAGGAACAACTGGCTGTGTGGTGTCCATCTCCAATTGATGCACAGGCGACATAACCCCTATACCTACGCTCAGGGAACACCACAGAAGAAGAGGCAGAATACTCATAAGAGCCAGAGGGTCAGGACATTGCTGTGAGATAGTTCTTCTGTATTTGATAGGAAAATACACCCATGATATCTTAACAATATGGCTGCCTAAATAAGAGCAAGACAGTAGCAACACAGGTTGACATGATGTAGTAGAAGGGGATGTCATGGTTTGAATGGAGCCATAACTTTGAATACTTTGCTTTACTTTGAAGGAAGTTGAAGGGATGTCACTGGAAGTGAGTTCTGAGATTAGACTCTACCATTTTAAATTAGCTCTCTAAACAATTAGAAATGTGAGCTCTCAGCTCCTGCAATTTGTCAAGCCTGTTTACTGCCATGTAGGAGCTAATACAGAAGCCGGGAAGGAGTGCTGCCTACTGGCTTGCTCCCCATGGCTTGCTCAGCCTGCTTTCTTATAGGATCCCAGTGAAGTAGTCCTGTCACTATGTCAATCATTGATTGAGCTCTGCAGGATTTTGAATTAGAGTGATGTTTCTTCCTCTGAGATAATTTCATTGAATAAATTAGACTCTACTCTGAATTAGACTCTACCATTTTAAATTAGCTCTCTAAACAATTAGAAATGTGAGCTCCCAGCTCCTGCTCCATTGTCAAGCCTGTTTACTGCCATGCTCCCTGCTATGATGATGGACTCCTATCTCTCTAGAACTGTAAACCTTAACTAAACCCTTCCTTACATAAGCTACCTTGTTATTTTATCACAGAAAGAGGAAAGCAAATAATATAGGGGAAATCTCACAAGTCCCACACCTAGATGAATACTTATGGAAAATTAATGGCTGCTGAGAGGAGATTTAATCTTCTCTAGAGAGGAACTACCTGATAGATTATCTAATCCCCTTTGTCAGCCTTAAATACATGTATATAAGAACAATACTACACTGACTCAGTAGGGTGCATTTATATATAGATATAGATGTATATATATACATATATACATATGTAACAATAATACTTGAAGAAGAAATCATAATTTGAGAATAATAGGGGACACAGGAGTTGGAATGGGGAAAGGGAAGATTGGAAATGATGCAAATACAGCAATAATGTATCTCAAGCATGGCTGACCATGGATATTTGCATCTATGCAAAGGAGGACATGAGAACACAAATAAACAGAGGGAAAGATGGCCCCATGTGAGGACACAGTGAAAAGGTGATAATTTTCCAGTCAAGGACAAAAGCCCAAGGAAAAATTGAGGCTGGGAACTTTGACTTTTAACATGAAATCATCACAACAATAAGATCATACATTTCTACTGTTCAATCTTCCCAGTCTATGGTATTTTGCTATAGCTGTGCTGGCCTAATTACTATTTCACTGCTCCAGCTGCCTGGATGTTTGCACATGGCTTAGGCCCTAAGGTCAGATGCATTGTTTCCCAACTTTGACTCTAAAGCTCCTCACACCAAAAGGCACTATTAAGAGTTTCCATTTGAGGGGTAGCTTTAATTTCAAGATGAAGAGAAAGGCAGGACTGTGGACTGAGGCTGCACACAGGTCTCTTGTGAGCAGCTTTGCACACACCACTGAGAGTCTGCAGCTCAGACTACAGCCAATAGATCCTCTGAGGAATGGTCTGTGCTATGGTTTTTGTGCTTTTCCTGAGTATGCAGCAGTTGATCCTGACTCTGAGACACTGTTGTAGATTTTGAGGCTAACCTATTATTAATCCATTCATCAATTTTCTACCTAATCTAGTAAGAGTCTGTTTCTTCTACACAGCAGTAAGAGCTTTCGTTTACACACAATAATGTTCAAGCATTGGGAAATGATCTTTTTCAAGAACTTAATAGATGCATTTTAACTTGTTTATCTCACTTATTAGTGTTGTGTGTGTGTGTGTGTGTGTGTGTGTGTGTGTGCACTCATGCACACAGGCACATATGTGTCATGGTTTATGTGGAGGTCAGAAGACAACCTCCTGGTTCTTAAAGCTGGTGTTCTCCATCCACCATGTGTTCTGGGTAAACTCAAACCATCAGGATTGCATGGGAAACACTTTACCCAGGAAGCCAACTCTCTGTCCTCACAGGTACATTTTCAGCAGTTGTAATTATTTGGGAACTATAGCAGAGCTTTTCAGAAGTGTTCTGTAAATTCTGGGTTTCAGAATACTTCTCCACAGACATCTTGCCTAAACTAATCTGTGTGTCCTCTCACTCTGTTCTGGAAGAAGACAGAGTTAAACAGTTTATGATTGCTGCAATCAGCTCTATGCATGTCTCCATCCCAGAACACATTTTAGTGGCAGGATGCTGTGGCCACCACCAGATGGCAGTGCCTCTCTGTCAGAAAGAGGGGGTTGGGTTGGGGTTAGGGTTGAGGTTGGAGAGGGCTGTGGTGAACCATGCCTATCTCTGACTGGCAAGACACAAACCTGCGACTCTGGGGGACAAAAGATTAAATGTAAACTCACCAATCAGAACTGACTCTTCTGTCCTAGGAACCAGGCTCCACTTCAGGGTCCTGCAAAGAGTTTCCTGTTGCATCAATAAAGGAAGAAGAATGAACAAATTCCTGGGAGTGTCTTTGGTGACTCTGTGGTTTCAAGTGGCCAGTGAGTAGGGGCTGGTAGTGACAGGAATGGGAAGATCCGAGTTCAGAGGCCTCATGGCTGAGAAGTGTCCATTTGGAAATGCAATTTGAAACCATAACCACTGACTTTTGTTCTCTGGCCTGTTTCTGTGTAGGGGGAACAGCCAATGGGAAGAAGAGAATCTGCAGGCTCCGAGCATCCAGGAGGGTGAAAATGTCAGGATGAACTGCAGTTACAAAGCTTACATAACCACTGTGCTGTGGTACAGACAGGACCCAGGACCCTGCTAATCCTAATGATCCTAATGCGTTCAAATGAGAGAGAGAAACACAGTGGGAGAATAAGGGCCTCCCCTGACACCTCCATCCAGAGCAGGTCCCTGTCCATCACCGCAGCCTGGGCTGCAGACACTGCTGCATACTTCTGTGCGACAGATGCTCTGTGGGCAGCAGGCACCTGCAGCCCTGACACAAATGCTCCGAGCTGCCTCCTAGGCCCCGACAGTGGGAGAAGTGCTGTTTATATCATCTCATAATGAGTGTCTCCTGGTATCTGGACAAGAAACCCTGTTTAACTGTGTTTGTTTGCTTGCTTATTTGTTTGTTTGTTTTTAGCTCCTTAAGCAGGAACAGAGAGCAGTAGGAGGCTGAAATGCCAGGATTTGTTCTGCACTGCCTGGCCATGTGTCCTCAAGCTCACCATCAGTGCACCCTCTTCAATTCCTCCATGTAAAATCAGGACCACTGAGCCTAAGAAGCCTCAAGCTGTGGTTTTAATAAAAACTGTATCTTTGAGCAGGATGAGAAAAGCTCCCATTTGTCCTTCATGCAACCCAAAGGTACAGTTGGCTCCTTGAGAAGCCAGAATTATTCTTACATCTCTCCAGTTCCAGGACAGGGAGCATGTATCAGACATTAGGCTGAAAAGCACCTCCACCTATCCCACAAAACACTTTATGTAAGCCTCTTCTCTCCCAGCTGGGCATTAGAGCCACTGCAATGTAGGGAGGCAAAGATCTGAATCTCAGAGGGAAAAAAACAAACACTTGAATCTCACTCTGCCTTTAGGAGTTCTGTGATTTTTCAGGCCCTTATTTACTGATTGGGAAAATGAAAACATGTAAGAATGTTAGTTCCTCATCTGAGTGGAGAAGCAAGCATGTTCTCTGCTGTGTTTTATCTGTCCATTGGTTGGTAGTAACTTAAGCTAACTTCATATCTGAACTGCCTGAGTAGAGCTACATACTTGTGTGTGTGTGTGTGTGTGTAACTATAGTATACATAGTATTTCATCTTTACTGAGTGTGCGCCCAGACATAACACAAACAGTAGTTCTGCTTTTGATTTTCTGGAGCATTTCACAAGGCTCGCTGCAGAGGCTTCATTTATTTACACCCTCCCTCATTGGCACTCCTGGATCCCTGTACCATGCATCCTCACCAGCATTTACATCTCTGACATGGGGAGTGATCTAGTATCCAATCGTGGTGGTTTTGTTTTGCATCCACCAATGGCTAATGACACTGAGTGTTCCTCATCTGCACCTTGACTGTCCGTGATGCTTCTCTGTTCTGTTCAGATCTTTTGTCTGTCATTAATTCTGCAATTTTTTGTTGTTGTTGTTGTTTTCAAATCAACCCTGTGACAGGTGAATAGTTAGAAAATAAATTCTAATGTTCTGTCTCTTCACGCTACAGATTGTTTGATTTTTATATAAAACCTTGTTAATCTGACATAATCCAGTCCCTCCTTTTTTTTTTTTTTTTGCATGATATCACATTTCTAATAACCTGGATGGCTAACCTGTACCAGAACATCCCTTTGATTAGGGCTTCTATTGTATATAGCCTTCAGCAGACTAAGGATAAGTGAGATAATAAGATTTTACAAATCCATGCACCATAGACGTTTCTGTTGGTAAAGTTGTCAGAATAGCATGAATATGACTTTGGTTATGGCCTACAGAAGGGAAAGCTATAAAGAATCTTCATTAACAATATCAATATTGTCTTCCCATTAAAAGAGGAGATTTATTCTTTATATATGTATATGCTTGAAATCCAGTAGACATACAATAACCTTAAAGGCACAGTATATACTCTCCTGGGATGACTTTTTGTAACTGTTTGTAACTTTCCTAAATTATAATCTTATGCACTGAGGGTTTACTAAAGAACTCCTGGGTTGATTTAGAAATTGCAAAAAGAAAATCAGAAAAAGTAGTGGCACAAGTAAGAGCACCAGGCATGAGTTCCATAGTGTAGTGCAGGCTTGAAGTGCAGTCACATACTGGTTAGGCTGCCTGAGTCACAGACGAACACTATCTCTCTGCTGAATGGACATCGTGATACACTGCACCCCTAAGTTCTCAGCTTACCCATAGACTGACGCATCTCTCCACCGTCATTGGAGAAGCCACTTTTTATGATAGATAACAATGAATACAGAGGCATACAAATTGTCAGTGTGCGGAGAATAAAGACTGCTGAGTGCTGGGCTCTGCCTGCACAACAGGATCAAAGCCCTGCAGCCAAGGTTCAGAGGTCAACTTGGAGGAGAAGGCTAAAAGGTTGTAAGAGTCAGAGGGACGGGACATCTGCAGTGAGGTTTGCAGTGCTGTTGCTCACAAGAACTTAAGACAGCTATGACTACAGGCACAAGGTCAAACCAGACAGTGCCCTCCATTGGGGGTGGGGCTGGAGGAAGAGCCAGTTTTCTTCAGGAATGAGGCCACTGAGAGGCTAGCCATGCTCCAGTTCCTGATCCTATACCCATGTACAAATAGCATTAAGTGAACTCTGTTTATAAAAGAACACATGAAGTTGGGATGGAATCGTGGTTTGGGCGAAGGGAGAAATTGGAGAGGAGGGAAAGGGTTTTGGATCTGATCAAAACCAATTTTATGTAAGTGTGAAATTCTTAAACAATAAAAATACAGACAAACACACCTACTGACTATTAATCACAGCACAGAAAATAGCAGCTATCACCGAGTAACTTTGGCAGTTACTTTAACGACCTGTCCATAACTTTCCTATAACTGAAGACAAACTTAGTAGTTTCGTCATTTTTCAAACTAACAACTTGATTTGAATTTTTATTGATTTTATCTTTTTTTGAGAAATGGGGATGCCAGTGTGTTTCTATGACACAGTAAGGACAAGAGCTGATATGTGTCCATGTGTGGTGGGAGAAGATGTGGGCATGGACTCCCTCTAAAGTAATGAATGAGTTCTCACATCTTGAGGTCAGGAGATCAAGTTCACATTAGTTCTTAAAGAAAGAATGAGGTAGCCCAGGCAAGACAAGGGGCAGGTGGGGAAGTGTCTAATCAAGGGGTACATGCTCAGTGTATGGTACAGTGACCATACATTAAGGGGAGATCTCAAAGCATGCTTTGTCATGTTCACAGCAAACTGCAAGACACAAATTATCACAAGAGAGGGAGGATAGACATTACATTCAGGCCTGGGGAACCATAGAGAGCCAATTTGCCCCGACTTTTCAAAGAGATGAGAAAGATAATAGCCACTTTTGCACCTGAGATACCCTTGTAAACTCTGCAGAAAGCTTTTTATGTAGCCTTCTTGCATTCCTGTCCAGATCACAGTGTGACCCTGTCTACAGCCTAAGATACAGAATAAATTACCAGGAAAAAAAAAAAAACAAAAAAAAAAACAAAAAAAAAAACACAAAACAAAAACAAAAACAAAAAAAAACAAAAAACATGCTGCAGTACAGACAGGAACCACAAGAGGGAGGTTCCCTTTATGCTATTGATAAATACAAACTCACCCAATGCTTCTAAACACACCCTCCAGCCTCCTATCTCAGCACAGTGCCATGATCTTGGAGGGAAGTGTTTGTCTTCCTTAATATATGAGACAAATTTTGTTTTAAAAAAAAAATCTTGTAAATTTTGGTGCCTTTTTTGTCTGCAAGAGCCTCTATTACTGCAAAAGTAAAGTACATATATGATTTTTTGATGAAGGGTAATATGTACATATATGATATAACTATATATATTTTATATATATATGAACTAAATATATATAACTATATATATATATATATATATATATATATATATATATATATGCCTGCTGATCTGACAATGCTCCTCCTAAGAACCATAGACTAACAAACACCCCAATACTGTGTCTCTGAAACTAAACAAGCTATTGTTGTTGCTCTTAGTTACTTCTCAGCTGGAAGGGAAATCCCTCTTTCTGAAGACAGTATATTTTGGACACAGGACTCAAAAGACTCAAATGGATCTAACCTGAAAGTCTCCTCCCTGCAGTTTACCATTCATGGTACAAAAGCCTGTTCTGTAAGCTGCCAAGAGAGAGCATCAGATAACAGTTTCATCCAGCGGTGACACCTATGAATCACAACAATAAACAGCATAACAAGATATCCTTACCTTGAAATAGTGGTATTAAAACCTTTGTGGTAACCAACAGCTATTTAGTGGGCCTTAAGACCTGCTCAATGGGAAGGAAATTGTGCCTGGTACTAGGAATGTAGTCAACTACCCCGGGCTGGTGAGGTCAAAGATTGTAGAGGAGAATATGTTACTTCCACTTTATGATAGTGAAACAGTTTTTAATATACTATTCTATAGAAAGGGGCACCAGAATAGAGAAAGGGAAAAAAATAGCTGGTGTGCTGATTTTATAAGACATGGAATTTTTTAAGCGTCCTTGATCGTGAGAAACCCATGCCAACTTGCCATTGAATAAAATTTTGTGACTTCTTTCTTTTCGTTATTTTGCATGGCACACATATGACAGACTATAGGCTTGCTGTTCCTCCCCGTGGCCCTAATAACAGATTTTGGTATTCAGGGGACATGATGTGAATGTTTTCGTCAAGAATGAAATATTTTTCATATAAATTTGCCAAAATCCTTTCACTAGAAATGTAGGCAGAAAAACTGATGCAAAGTTTTGCATTCTTATTAAATTTTCAACCTTTTGTTTTCCTCTAGGAAAAAAGAATGCTTTGATAACACTAAAAATGACATGGAAAGATAATCCATGTATTACTAGATTACATAATAAATTGCATGTCCTGTGTTTTCTATTCTCCCATGCCCTTATGGGAAGGTAAGACAGGGCAAAAATAAACCTGCCCCATAACTGTCAATGCATTTCCTGTTGGGGCGGTTGCACCACACAGAGCAGTAACCTTGCTTGTTACTCTTAAGCACGCCATATAGATTAAGATCTGGGTTGAGACAGAACATTTCACTGCAGACAAGAGCTAACAACATGCTGATGCTGAGCCTGCTGGGAGCAACCCTCAGCTCCTTTTGTTTTGGTAAGGATGTTCCCTAGCACAGGATCAGGCTCTTATCCCTGGAGCTGATTGGGAGAAGAGGCCATTGTTTTCTGCTGAGGCCCAGAAGGGAGGGATTATCAGGATTCTGGCTCATAAACAACTTTTTCCTTTAGAAGCTGATGTCTCTGTGCTCTTTCTATCAGCAACCAGCATGACCCAGAAGGTAACTCAGGCTCAGACTTCAGTTTCTGTGATGGAGGAGAAGACTGTGACGTTGGACTGTGTGTATGAAACCAGAGACAGCACTTACTACTTATTCTGGTACAAGCAAACAACAAGTGGGGAAATGGTCTTCCTTATTCGTCAGGACTCTTACCAAAAGGAAAACGCAACAGAAGGTCACTATTCTCTGAACTTCCAGAAGTCAGAAAGCTCCATCGGACTCATCATCTCAGCCACACAGATTGAGGACTCTGCAGTGTATTTCTGTGCTATGAGAGAGGGCACAGTGGCAGGGACGTTTACAAGGGCCCCACAAAAACCTCAACCAGAGATAGAGGTTCTGAGGAAAGACTTCACAGGCAGGAAGAGGCGGGGCTGCGACCACACACACACAAGCCAGGCTCTGGCAATAAACCTCAGTTCAGTTCATGTGAATGTCTGTCTATCTTTATAACTTACCTGAAGTGTGCATGTTCAGGGCCTGTGTGGGTCTGCACCAGGTCCTCTGCATATAATGAGAGACAGAAAAGAAGTGGATCCAAATGAAAGGGGAAGTGGAGAGAAGCTGACAGGCAGATGCAGTAGTACGTGTGTGTATATACCATTATATATGTGTATACACATACATAACATATCATATCATATCATATATACCATGACTTCCTGTTTAGTATTTTTCTGGAATTCCTGAGTATACAAGCAAGCAAGTCTCTGATTCTTGTGCCTTCTCTTGGGCTTTTGTCCTTCTGTTGGTTTGTCTTGTCCATCTTTGAGGTGATAGGTTTTATTTTTATTTTAATGTTCTGTTGTTGTCTCTTAGAAGTCTATTCTTTTCTGATGAGACACAGAAAAGGAGTGGATCCAGATGTGAGGGGAAGTGAAAATTAACTAGACCCCAAGTCTATACAACTTAATGAACTTTTATACACCTAGAATTGGCTGATACTTTTCCAGGTGTTGATTAAAGTGACCATACACATATTTTGCGTTTGGCTGAAGTGAATAACTGAGTTTGAGAAGATTGTTCTGCCAACATTTTTTTCATTGTACACGTAGGTGTTGCCACCAAGATTTACAGCCTTTGGCTGCAGCTATTTTACATTGCGACTGCATCCAATATTCTTTTCCAATCTCACTGCTCACTGCTACCACACTGCACTCTGATCTGTCTAAAGAGATTCTGTCTTTTGTGTTCCTTCTGCTGGCACAAAATTCCCTCACTGAATGGTACCTGTTAAGGCTTACAGTAATTATCTTTGATTCATTGATAGGTTTATTTGCAAAATTTAATTCTTACAATACCTTGTTACAACTAGAATTGTGGCAGGAGTGTTGGAAGGTGATGCTTATGATTCCTGGCCCCTGGTGTGCAAGACCGGCATAATCTCTTGTTGCAATCACCTACAATATGACAGGTGTCACTCCTAGGATTAGGTTACATTTCATAAGAAAGTCAAGGAGTAACAAAGTCCTTAATCACTTTGATACATGCTGAATTTGACTTTGAATTAGTGCAACCAACTAGAAATTGTAAGTTTCAGGCATGCTATAATAGTTTTATTTACTCAGTTTACTTTTGTAATTATTTTCTGGCTCAATAATTCTTAATTGGGTTTTCTTATGGCATCACATTTATGTTTCCCATGGCGAGAAAGAAAAAAGAGAGAAAGGATACTGTGTTTATTCCTAGCAACATCATCAAAATTTCTACTTGTGATGCACTTTGATGATATTTAGAGCTTTAAAAATAAAATATTATATAGTTTTCTGAACAGTGATATTTCTGGTAGGTTCCTTTAAAATATGTTAAGATACGGTATTTTTTACCCTCTAATTTTTTTGTGTGTATAACATTTTAAATTCTAACACTAGATTTCTAAAGTTTAGAAAACATAACTTTTCCTTGATATATGACTGTTCTAGCTACTTTTCCTTTTGCTGTAGCAAACTATGGACCAGAAGCAAGTCTGGGATGAAAGGGTTTATTTCAGCTTACAGGCTTGGGCAGGAACTCCAGGTAGGAAGGAGTGCTGCTCTCTGGCCTGCTCAACTTGCTCTCTCATAAAAGACAGGACCAGATACCTGCTCAAGAGCAAAAATGTCCACAGTGATCTGGGAACTTCCAGATCAATCACCAATCATGTGATTGATCATCTGCAAACTTGCCCAGAGGCTAAGCTGCAGGAAGAAAATACGTTTTTGGGGGTTCCCTCATACAAGCTTACTGTAGTTTGTGTGAAGTTGACAAAATATTAACCCATAGAATTTTCCCTGGTTCATAGACAATCCTCTACTGAAGGAACAAAGCTAAGAGTATATGGGAAGCACAGCCTGAAACGCAAAAATTGATGTGCCTTATTTTAAAATAGGGGCCACAAAATGTCGTTGGTAGGGAAGTTGGATGGATCTGTCAGAAGGGAGGGAACAGATGAGTATAATAATAGTTCACTGAACAACATTCTTCAAGAACTAATAAAAAGAGAAAAATACATGACTTTTATCAGAGGTATGGCTGTGTGTTCACTTTTATGTACACTCACCACATTAAATACCATAGGATACATATGATTCATAACACAGGTGTCAACTAGAGACCTGTCTGCTTAAGGTGAGGTTTCAAGTTTATTCACAATGATTTGTGCAGCCACCTGTGGTGCAGGTTGAAGGAGACCAGCAGGGGGCACTGCTTTCTTAGATGTGGGTTACATCTCCTTCAGGTGTCTTAACATGACAGACTCACTGTGCAGACAGAGGTCCTTGTCCATGAGTGAGGAGTTTGACGAGTTCCTGCTGAAGACTTACCCTGTGAGACTGGTGCAGTCAAGGACCAAGTGTCATTTCTTCTATGAACATGCTTCCTGTCACCTGCTCAGTTCTTGTGCTCCTCTTCATGCTCAGTAAGTTACATTTTACCCTAAGCGTTAATGATGTCTTTGGCTTACAACTATGCCATTCTTAGCCTTCCTCCTCACATAGAATAGTAATTCCTCCTTGTTTGTTTGTTTTTTAGGAAGTAGCAATGGAGACTCAGTGATGCAGACAGAAGGCTTGGTCACTGTCACAGAGGGGATGCCTGTGATGCTGAACTGCACCTATCAGACTATTTACCCAAATCCTTCCCTCTTCTGGTATGTGCAATATCTCAACAAAGCCCCTCAGCTACTCCTGAAGAGCTCCACAGACAACAAGAGGACAGAGCACCGAGGGTTCCACGCCACTCTCCACAAGAGCAGCAGCTCCTTCCACCTGCAGACGTCCTCAGCGCAGCTGTCAGACTCTGCCCTGTACTACTGTGCTATGGGTGACACAGTGAGGGAGACTACAGGGGAAGCTGCACAGAAACCACAGTGCAGGAGGCCTAGGGGAGCAGCCCTGTGAGGGAGGCTGTGTGCTTCCTCCAATGCTGCTCACCAGCTTCCTGAAAAACAGCAACAAGTCTCAGGTCAAATATCTAGAGACCTAGGATCTGTGGATATTCTGACAGGACAGGATGGAAGTCATTGATAGAGATGACCCAGGCTGTGATTCCCTTGAAATAACATTCTCTCCCTAACTGGAAGTCTTTTTTATTATTTTTTATTAATTACACTTTATTCACTTTGTATCCTCCCTGTGGTTCCCTCCCTCCATAACAAACATCTCCCAGTAAAACCCTGACATAGGCTTTATCTCTACCAAAATGTCTTACAAAACCTAGGGACTTAAGTTCTCCAGCAATCTTCTGTTATTACCCCACAAATTTATGATTTAAATAAAAACATAGACTCTAGTCATTAAAATTTTGCTTCAATCTCATTCTATAAATTATTAAGATTCTTCCTCTCTTTGGTCCGTGTTACAGAGTGTTCCCCAACCTCTACTCTTAGTTACTTGTTATTGCTTTGAAGAGACACCATGAATGATCAAGACAACTTATGGAAGAAGGCATTTCATTGGAGGCTTGACCACAGTTTCAGAGGGAATTCATCATGGTAGGGAGAGCAGGAGCAGGCAGGCAGGCAGGCTAGCTGGCATGATCCTGGAGTAGTAGCTGAGAGCTTACATCTGATCACAAGCAAGAGACAGAGAGAGGGAGAAACTGGGCCTGGCTTTGGCTTTGAGATTCCAAAGTCCAGAACCAGTGACACATCTCCTCTGACAAAGCCATACATCCTGATCCTTCCTAAATAGAACACAAACTGAAAGCCAAACATTCCCATATAGTAGCCTATGGAGGTCATTCTCATTCAAACCACCATGCTCCCTGACAGCCTTCTGACAGCTGCTTCACTATTTAGTGATGATGCCCAGAGTGGCATTTCCATTTCTTTCAAAAGTCCTTCCACCATTTCTACACACATTGTATGAAACAGCCTGGAGGTGTGCAGGAGTTCTTATTTGCAGGACCAGGTGAATGGCACTTTCCATTTCTTTCAAATGAAGTCTCAGCATGCTTTTCTACATTCTCTGTTTGCTCTTCAAGAACAGCTGGAGTTTTAGATCTATTTCCTTAACTAGTCTAGAGACATAGTCTTTTCTTCTACATTAATTCCCAATCAAGAAAAAATTAAATTCGTTTTTATGCCACATTGTTAATGGCTTTGGAAGCTCTAACTTCTTTGGGATCCTAAACAGGAGGAATTTTTGAGGCTAGATTTGGTAGGCTAGCCTGAGCAACATAGTAAAACTCTGTCTCAGAAAACCAAATCCAACAAAAACAACATGGAGGACATTATACATAAACATCTAAAGCCTACAAGTTCTTTTTCTCATTTACAGGGAATAGTTTTTCAGTATGAAAACAGAACAGTCACATAGGAAAATAAAGTCAGTTGGCTCTTAGCAGTAGGAGATAGATCTCACAATACCAAAAGGTGAACTCCTCCTGGTTTTCAAGGTCTTCTATCCCTTAAACTTGAGTCTAAAAAAAAAAAAAAAAAAAAAGAAACCCAGCATATCTATCAGATTGAAATAGACTTCATTGAATACAACAACCTAGCTTGGAAGTCAGCAGAAGAGTGAAGGCATATTTAAGGATGTGCAACAAAGAACTTGGAAACTCTGTGTACCCCAAGACACACACACCCTGAGCATCTTAGGGAATAAAAGGCTGGAAGTAACTTCCAGAGTACTGAGGGAAGGTGAGGGCAAGTTGACTTAGAATAACCCAGTCATCACCACGTGGGTGTCTTCATACAGTTATCAAGCAAATTCTGCTTTTAGAGATTGAGGTTTGACATAAATTTCTTCATCAGACACATTTTGAGCATACAGTCAAGGAGAGTCTTCATTCCTTCAGAGTCAGAAGACAAAAACATTTATATTGGGCATTGCTCACGTATACACAGATTTGTGAATGAAAGATCATTTAGAAAGGAGTTTTGTTTTCATGAAAACTATAACAACTGTGGAGTAGCATCAAACATGGGCATGCTTCAGTGTCAGTGAATGACATTGCTAAACATCTGGTCACAGAGGCTCCTCACTCTCTTTCTTCTCCTTCCCAGACTTCTGAGAAGAGTGCCATAGAGTTGTGTCATCACAATAATCCTTTCTTTGGGTCAATGGCTCTACAGGACCCAAACAGAGACTTCAGACTCACAAGTCTCTTTTGATTTCATTTTTCTGAGCTGATGCTTTGTGGATGTTGAAGTCCCAGTGGTCTGGTGTGAGGATTCATCGTTTGTCTTTGAAAAGAGGCCAGGAGTGATGTGATCATATTTCATCGTCAATCAAACCAGGGTCAGAACAGTTGGAAGTTGAGTGAATACAAGCAATACATTAAGAATTCTTGCTGTCTTCCCTTTCCTTCATCCTGTCCACCAATTTCATGTTCTTTCTCTTCATCTCACTTTCAAAAAACAAAACCAAAACATCCCATACAACAAAAACTAAACACCCACAAAACAAAACCAAAAGTTCAATTAAATTAAAAATTACAAAACAAAACCAAACTCATCTAGCAGGAGTTAGAGAAGAGGAAAATTCTGATTAAAAAATATTGTATTAAAAAAAGTATTAATTTAACATGTAGCAATTGCTACCTCTTTAGAAAGGGGAAATTTCTTTTCTTCAATATAGAGACACCAAGTTTACCAACCATGACCTGACTAAGGTAATGCTATCCTGTCCTGAATCCATTTTGTTTCTGCTTAGACATTTCTTAGTCACATCTGTCTTGGCAACACATTTGGTATTTCCTTCACCCTGACCTTGGTCCAGACATATTGACCAAAGTAAGCAATATTTATACAAACTAAACATGAATTAATATAGTTTAAGAAGGCAAAAGTTAAAGTTAAATGTCATATTGTGCCTGAAATACCTACTATGTACTGTCAAAACAAATGTTAAAAAGTTCCTATGACAATGAAAAAACTAAAGAGTAAATACTGGCTTGTCCTGAGAAAGCCACTCAGGCCTTATCAAAGATTATTTATTGACTTTGATATTTTTAATTTATTGCTTTATTTTGGTTAAAATAGAATTACATTATTTTTTTTACATATAACATTAAATCCCTGAAACCCCTTCTGTGTCCTTTATCTCCAGCCTCTCCCAAGCTCTCCAATAATAACTGCAAATCCATGGCCTCTTTTTCTATGAGTATTTTTGTTTTACACAGATACACACACAAACACACACGCAATTATGTAAAGACAACCTACTGAGTCTGTTTAGAGTTGGTTCTGTGTACATGATTTCAGTTCTGACCACTTGCTATTGTATCCCTGGGGATGACCATTTATGGCTCAAAGCATTACTTAGTTGTCTGTAGTTCCTTGTATTGCTACAGAAGGCCCCATGTCATTTCTGTAGTAAAAAATTTCCTTAAAACACACAAAAACATTTTAGGAATATGTTATTGTTTTAGTCAGGTGTGTAGATACATGACTGAATCATAGCAGGTGACTATGATTTCCCTCATGCTCTAACAGCGGTGTGTTTCTGCTAGCTGCAGATAGTTTCTGTGATTGTCTCAAGTTTGGAATTCTGGGAACTTTTCAGAGGATCTTTAAATGCTAGAGACCCAAGTACCAGAGTTGTTGTTGTTGGGTGGTTGTTGGTTGGATGCTGTTTTTCAAGTAGTTGTATACAAAGAATCAAGAAGAAGAAGTTAGGTATCCTGATGGAGTAGATCAAATTTACCCAAGGAAACTTGACACCTCTGATAAGAAAGAAGTAGCCTAATGATAACATTGCCCACTTCCACCTTTATTGGTTTTTCTCTATAAGAAATGAAGAACATGGAATGGTGAAGAGTAAAGAAGAGAAAAAGAAACCCAAAATGTAGAAACGTCCAGCTACAACTTTTCATGGCTAGTGGTATCATCATTGTTCAGTACTTGTTGTGCAGACATACTTTTGTGGTGTCAAGGCTATTGCTCCCCTATCATTTCTATCAGAATTTCTTGCAGCACACTTCCTGGTCTTCTTGTTCTTATACTTTCTTGTGCCTTGTTTTCTTCAATGTTTTTTGAGCCTTCATTGTAGGAATCTTGTTGTAGATGTACTTGTCTGGGGTGGGGGACCTCCCATAATCAGTTGTTCTCTCTTTTTTAAAATCATTTGTGATTTTCTGTGATGGTCTTCACCTGTGGACAAGAAGAGCTTTCTTGAGAGGCATGAGAGGTAGTCTTCCAACTCTCGGTCCAAAGTATATGGCATCCTCAATTGAGACTTGCTCTTGATCTCTGAGAGGCAACCTAGCACAACAGCAATAGTCAGCATTCTTCCAAGAGCCTCTTGGATCCCTTGATCAACATAGGGAAAAAAGATGCTCAGTCTTCATTCAGAAAGGCAAATGGGATGGGCACCAGAAGAGTAAGAAAATTGGAACAGGACAGGAGCCTACAACAGAGAGCCTCTGAAAGACTACCCTGCAGGGTACTAAAGCGGGTGCTGAGACTCATAGCCAAACTTTTGGCTGAGTGCAGACAATCTTATGAAAGAAAGGGAAGATAGAAATACCTGGAATGGACAGGAGCTTCAAGGAGAGCACCAGAACAAAAAAATCTGGACAAAAAGGGTGTTTTCTGAGACTGATATTCTAACCAAGGACCATTCATGGAGATAACCTAGAACCCCTGCACAGATGTAGCCCATTGTAGTTCAGTGTCCAAGTTGGTTCCCTAGTAATGGGTACATGAACTGTCTCTGAAATTAACTGTTTGGCCTACTTTTTGATCACCCCAACCCTCAGGGATTTGCAGCCTTACCAGGCCTTTGAGTAAGACAATGCAGCCACTACTGATGAGACTTGATATAGTAGGATCAGATGGGAGAGGAGGACCTTTCCTAAGAGTGGAATGGGGGAGAGGCATGGGTAGAGAAGAGGCAGGAAAGGTGGGATTTCGAGGAGAAGAGGGACTGAGCTACAGATGGAATACAAAGTTAAAAAACTGTAATTAATAAAAATAAAAATAAAAATAAAATTTAAAAAAACATAGGGAAAAAGGTTTCCCATGCCTGGTATTTGGTTTCCTGTTTGATGATCCTTATTTTGAGGGGGGTATTGCCAGACAAAGTGGAATAACTTCATTAAAAATATATATGACATATAAAAGTAAACATGAAACAATAAATATCCTTAAGGGTATTTCAAACATCCTCAGTGGTATTTATCTTTTCTCTTTCTTCTTTTGTATTGACCTCTCTGCCATCTTCCAAATGAAGCCCACCATTATCTTCATTTTCCTCAACAACAGATCTCTTCTTGTAGTTCTTTAAATACTTTTTAAATGTTTTATGTTATTTATTTATTTGTTTATTTGTGTGAGTGTGAGCTGGGTGGAAGCACACAGGTCTGTGTGAGTATACACAACCTTGTATACATACATGCGTAGACACATCTGTGTGCAAGCAAAGGTCAAAAGTTGGTGTCCATGCACTCAAAGGTGGAGTTTCAGGTTTTTCAGAAAACATAACTTATTAGATGTATCCTGGGACATGAACTTCAGTATTTATCATTAACAACAAGATCTTTTAACTGTTGAACTATCTGTCCACCAACCTTAAGGTTTATCTTCACTGGGAAGCATTGTTTATCAATTAAATCACAGGAAAGCCAAAGCAGTATTTAGAATTTGACCACTGTCCACTTCAGCACTTAAACCCAGTATAGTCCAAAGCCATGTCTCAGAGGCTGTGTCTATACAGCTTGCAGAGCGTCCACCCACTCTCACAGCCCTGCCACCCTGTGCTGCCTAGGCTGCTGTGGCTCCCATGGTCTCCTAATAGCCACAGAGAGAAGTCCAGGGCATGGGCTCTCAGCACTAAGCAGTGAAATGGGCAGAGGAATGTGACTCTGATCCCAGAAACTAGTCCCTGAAGTACATGTTGATCTGCTATTTTTCCTCATAAAACTGGAGCTCTTTCAGAGACCTTGTTTGTATTTTCTCTTCTGAGTGCCTGTAGGGTAATTTCCTCCATTGGGATAATGAGAGCAGATCAAGGATTAAGAGCTATATTCTAAATGGTGATATAGCAGGACACACAAAAACATTCAACCACAAACCCATGTGGTAACATGACTCTAATACTTGCAGGTTGTATGTATCTTGGACATATAATATGCTTAAATCACAGAGAGACTTAGGAAGCTTATCATGAGACTGGTATCTAAATTAAAACACACATACTTTGACAAATGTGATGGAATATGACAGTAAAATATTACAGAAACTTGTAGGACATGTAACAAGCAGAGTTCTCTGTGTGGTGAGAACAGAACACATCCTGTGAGTACACGTGATGGTAAACTTTTAAAAGTGAGTCAGTTTTTTAGCAGTGGATTTTAAAACCATTGTAACTCCCCACCCAACTGTGTGTGTGTGTGTGTGTGTGAACCAGTGGTCATCACTGGTTATCTCTCTATATTTGTCACATTTGTTTATTTATTTCTTTTTGTAGGAACTCTTACTTAAACTGAAGCTCATCAATGACTGACTAGTGAGACCCCAAGATCCTCCTGTCTATGCTTCCCTGAGCTCAGACTGCAGGGTCAGCCATAGCTTATGAATTCTTATGTGGATCCTGGAAATCCACACATAGGGATTCATGATGTACAGCAGTCAACTGACATACTGAACATCTTCTTAGCCCCTGAAGACTATTATTTCATTCCTGTTACAATTTGCCAGGGCATAAGCAAATGGGGATCTTCTGGAATGTGATGGGATGCCCTTTACTGCATGTTGTAAAACTAGCTTTGTAATTGCAGAATTTAGATAGACTCTTGCACTGAGCAAAGGAGGAAGACTCAGATACCATTGTTTCACAGGGAAATTGATGGATCTGAGAAAACTTTATTTTTTTATTACCTTAAATAGACAATTAAACAATAGATGGAGAGAAGTAAACATAATACAATGGTCTGCAAGTGAATTACATATCAAACATGGATGATGATGAATTTTACTTTGGTTCCCAAAATTATCTCTCTGAATAACACTCATGTTTACAAAGCAACTTCCCTCTCAGCAGGGTTGGATTTTCTCAAGTGCCCTTTTCAGACAAGGAAGCAAGTAGATGCCTGTTGTGACCTGCCCTTTTCTCTCTGTACATGGAGGTTGTAGCCTGTGATCACACAAAACCACATTTCCTGCTTGAGGCAATGTCAGAAACACAGGAGGTACACGTGCTCACTGCCTGGCCCTCAGACACTGAACACTGAGCTGAGGCAGAGCTGACACATTCATACAGAGCGACCTGGGACACATGCCTCCCTGCAGCCTGCTCTGTGTGTTGGTGGCCTTGGCCTTCTCTGGTATGGACATTTTACATATAGCTGAGGATATTATGCAGGAAGTGATTTACATGGACATGACGGGAAGAGGGATTGGAGAAAAGTTAGCAGAAATGTCTTCAGTTAAGTTTGCCTTTGGGTCTTACTAGGCCCACTTCCAACACTGCTTGGTGTACACTATCACAAGATAAGCTTTTTATTCTTTCCTCTGGTTGTTCTGCAGGATGCAATGTGGCCCAGAAAGTCACTCAGGTCCAATCAACTGCAAGCAGTCAGTATGGAGAAGAAGTCACCCTGGACTGTTCATATGAGACAAGTCAGTACTTATACTATCTCTTTTGGTATAAGCAGCTTGTTACTGGAGAGATGATTTTCCTTATTCGCCAGGTTTCTTCTTCTATTCAGAATGAGAGGAATGGCCGTTATTCTGTCACCTTGCAGAAATCAGCCAAGTCCTTCAGCCTTGTCATTTCAGCCTCACAAATAGAAGATTCAGGGACATATTTCTGTGCGCTCCAAGAATTGACCCACAGTGTTGGAAGTGACAGCACAAGCTGAACAAAAACTGGGGCTCCTTAAGCATTGCTCATCGCAGGAGCCCAGCTGAGAAGCACACCTGCACATGCTGAACAGGAAGTCTCACTGTGGATGCTTCCTCTGTGGTCTGCATCAGTAGTGTGTTTCTAAGTAAAACCTCATCCTAGGCAATTCAGAGACAGTTATGATGAGTGGTTTTCTTTTAATACTTTGTCTTGAAAATATTTAGTTAAAAATAGATCACAGAGAAGATGTGTAGTATTTTCTACAGTTGGAACCACAACAAATTAAAGTGTTAGTTTCTCTTCTTATTGGCAACAGCACACACATCAGAGGAGTTATCTGGAAGAGCAAAGAACATAATTTTCTTGTGAAGTTACACTCAGAGAAGCAGAGCCACCATGAGTAAAGTGGTCAGAGATAGATCATAAGGACTTCATCCATGAAATAGTGGAGGTTCCTGGGTCATCCCAACCAATCTTTGTCTCTGTATCTGTTATTGAGCCTGACGTATTGAAGGTCAGTTAGACTGCAGTTGGGAAGGACAGTTGCATGAGGGTAGCACATGGGTCTAATGAGACTTGTGAAAATACATTGAGACCGGGAGATAATTGAAGTCTACAAGGTTGACATGCCGCAAATCCTCAATCTCGCCAGTTTGGCAAACTTCAGAAGAAGCCATCCCATTTGCCAACATGATACACACAGACTTGACCCAAGACAAAGAGAAGCTATAGAAGTGAGGAGTAGAGGGTTAATGGTAAATGGAGCTGGCACCTCAGTGACATCATATGTGCTTGGAGCCTGAATCTGCAGAGCTATATTATAAATTATATAATATATTATATAAATAATCACTGATGTTTTAACTATTGTACTGTTGCTTTTTCCATATTCACCCCAAAAGAGAATGACATAGGAAAGAAATTCTGAGAAATGTGTTTCTGAATGTGTATTTAAAGATTTTTTTATACACTGTGTGTAAACAGTTTTGCCATATGTACAAGTGTGTACTGTGTGTATTTCTGGTTTTCATGGAGGCTAGAAGGGACATTAGATTCCCTGACATTGGAGTTACTGAAGGGAATGAGTTACCATGGAATACCAGGAACTGAATCTGATTCCTCTGCAAAAGCAGCAAGTGATTCTAAGTACTGTTTCTATGTCCAAGCCCCCATTTCAATGAAATCTCTTTGACTCATCAATTAGACGTCACAGAATAACTGTCTGGGTTAACAAACAATGACAACTGTTTGTGTCTCCAGGAAACATCTCTCATAAAGAAGAACATCTAAAACTGGTAGTCAAAGGGTAGAGATCAACATGCCAAGTAAATGAAATCTGTAAAAATGGCACAGTTAGTATTATATCTGAATGAGGAGATTTCTGACCACAGCTAGACAGAAAGGTGAAGAGAACAACTACATAGCAATAGAGAGTAGACCCTGGAAATGCATGGCGCCATGATGCTCCCAGTGCAACAAAATAGACACTAAATGACATGAAATGTCCCATGGACTCCTAATCAGTAAGGATCTGAGACTGCATTGCCTCACTGTGATTTTAACAAACCCTCTACATAAAAAACCCAGAAAACAAATCTTCAAAGTTACTAAGGACTTCTGCAAGTTCACCTCTCTGCTTTTGGAACGAGAATTCCAGGCAGGCAAGGCAAGGCTTGGGAAGTACTTAGAGAACTCACTAAATCCCAAAAAACAAAATCTGTTAACAAATGTAAAATTCAAATCCTCTACTCTGAGAAACAAAAGCCTCATGCTTCATTAGAAGGAAGAAAAGTCATCAAGGGAAACAAATTTTGAGGAAAATAAATACATATCACTAACATCCTATGAACTTTTTTTTGCAATTGTCCTTGTTAAAGTTTCCTCAGTTGGATTCAATGGCATCTGTCTGCTGTCTTAAGTGGTCTATGCACGTGAGACAGAGGATTGCCAGTTTGAATTCACTCAACATAACAGCTACATTCTGCCTAAAACAAAACAACAACAAAATTTCAACACTAGGAAGTTCACTGGCACACTAAAAAATATTTTTCCAAGCATGGTTGGATACCATAAAAAGCTAAAATGTTACGCTCAGGATGCGAGGCTAAGCACTGCACTCAGGGTCGGCCTTTGACCCAGAGAAGAGCATGTCTGATTGCATGCGGGTTGATGCCCCAGGTCCCGCCTCTGAGAAAAGGTATCGACGGGTCTGATGCTCTTTGGGTGGATGACACCTAAATGAACATCAGTACAAAGTCCCAATTTATTTCTAATATCAGAGATCAGACCTCTACTCTTGCCTGATGCGTCTAAAACAAAAAGGGGGAACTGTAGAGAGCTGCGGAATGCTATGCCTTAAAGATGGAGCTGGTTTTCGCCTTCCACCTTCCCGATGGTGAGTGCTCTCTGTCACGAACAATTCCACATTTGGCTAAGGCTGAGGATCTGGCTTGCTTCCATGTATGTGGACCTATCTGCATTGCCCACGTGGCACGCCTGGGTTGGCTACCCAGAGGCTATTTAAGCTGTGGGCTGGCTTTCCCCTGGGTCCGAGGATTGTTCAAGGTTCCTGAATAAACTGCATTAAAAAAAATAAATAAAAAAAAAATATTTTTCCAATGAAGAAAAAGGCCAAATGAACTCCATATAGAAGAAAAGAAAGGTTTTCCTGAGAAAAAGATGGTTGACTTACTTTTCATTACTGTTAACCTATATGAAAGACTACATATTTCACAATCCAACTCAGACATGATAACCTTGTATGAAGGCTCTTACTTTTCTCATTTTTGGTGTTCAGGATTGAGACACAGCTTTTTCTAACTCAATAGCATCTTTCTTTAATATCAGCCAGAATGTAGCACAAAAGCAGGACCTAATGTGTAGGGGTTTTTCTTCTGCTTAGTGTTGTGTTTCTTTGTTTTTGATGAGGAGCAGTAGCTTGGAGGAGGGTGGCCAATGACTCAGTAATGATAGGATTACTGGTTGCATCTGACCTAAGGGAATGAGAAAAGGATGCCAAGCCTAAATACACATTGCCCAAGGAGCAAATGATTAAAAAAAAAATCATTAACTCAGCTGTTAACAGTGCTGAGTTTCTCAGCACGGCTCTCTTCAGTCCCATGCTGTGATGTATAAGGATCCAGAGGGAAAGATTTTCCCAGAAGCACACAGGGCACATTCCCCCTTCAGAGCCTGTGTCCCTGTCCTTTGCCCTGTCTGCCCATAGTGCTGTCCCATCACATCCCAGCAAGGTGATGCCCTGCATTTCCTGGGAGTCTTTACTCAAAGGCAACCAACGGGGAAGGTGTGGTCTTAATCTTTCCGTTTTCCTTCCTTGAAGATCAGGCTCTAGCATACACATTTCCAAGTGAGGAAAAGGAAAGTAGTTCATTACAAAATTATTATGTCTTAAATGCTTTTATTGCTTTAAAAAACAGAATCCTTTCAGGATGGGGATTGAGCATTTTAGTCAGAGTCTTCTCTCTTGATTAGTTTCTTTAGATGTACAGATTTTAGTAGGTTTATCCTATGTTATATGTCTTTATGAGTGAGTATATACCATGTGTGTCTTTCTGCTTCTGGGACAGCTCACTCAGGATGATCCTTTCCAGGTCCTACCATTTACCTGCAAATTTCATGATTTCCTTATTTTTCATTGCAGAGTAACACTCCATTGTGTAGATGTACCACAATTTCTGCGTCCATTCTTCATTTGAGGGGCATCTGGGTGTTTCCAGCTTCTGGCTATTACAAATAAAGCTGCTACAAACATGGTTGAGCAAATGTCCTTATTTTTTACTTGAGACATCAGAAGAAGAAGAAAACAGGAAACAACCTAAGAACCTGCCAAAGAGGGCCTCTGAAAGGCTCTGCCCTACTGACTATCAAAGCAGACGCTGAGAATTATGGCCAAGTATTGGGCAGAGTGCATGGAATTTTATGTAAGAAGTGGGAAATAGTAAGATCTGGAGAGGACAGGAACTCCACAAGGAGAGCAACAGGACCAGAAAATTTCAACACAAGGATATTCCCACAGACTTGTACTCCAACCAAGTACCATGCATGGAGATAACCTAGAACCCCTGCACAGAAGTAGCCCATGGCAGTTTAGTGTCCAAGTGGGCTCCATAGTAATGGGAAGAGGGACTGCCTGACATAATCTGATTGGCCTGCTCTTTGATCACCTCCCCCTGAGGGGGGAGCAGCCTTACCAGGCCACAGAGGAAGACAATGCAGCCACTCCTGATGTGATCTGATAGACTAAGACCAGAATGAAGGAGAGGAGGACCTCCCCTATCAGTGGACTTGGGGATGGGCATGTGTGAAGAAGGGGGAAGGAGGGTGGGACCTGGAGTGGAGGAGGGAGGAGCTTATGGGGGGATACAAAGTGAATACATGCAATTAATAAAATGAAGTTAAATTAAAAAATGCAAATGAAAGAGTTAGAAGGGGGATGGGATTGATGTGAAAGCATAAGCAGACCCTGAGGTGAAGGCTTCTAGGTCCTAAAAGACACTTGTCGAGAAGTGGCTGGAAGGTAAGGATGTGGGTGTCTAAACAGATGAACATAGGAAAGGGGAGGACCAAAGGGCTACAAAAGACTCAGCTCAGAACCAGTTTACTGAACTCTCAGCCTTTGGGCATCTCCCATTCCCAAGGGATAAAACTTTATTCTCTCCTCCTCTGAGGTGCATCTGTCTGTCCCTGATATCCAGTCCTATGTCTGTCCAGGGAATGTACTCTGAAAACCCTGGATGAGCATCAGCGTTACTGCTGCACCCCCTTCCCTGTGTCCTTCCTCCTGGCTCCTTGACTCCCCCTTTGAGCCCCTTCTGGTTTTGTGTTACCTGTATTTTGTTACTCTTAGTGTTTTCTGCTTCTTTCCCTTTTTATTTTCATTTTTCTGCCTTTCCTTAAGATCTTTTTTTTCCCCCTCACTAATTGTCTTTTTATATTTCCATGGAGAATGACATTCCTCCACTTAGCTATGTATGTATAAGCATTAAAATCTGGGACCTCATATGAGGGGAAACATGAAATATTTGCATTTTGACACTGAAAATATAGAAAGGAAAAGAAAATAAAATGAAATCAAAAGTTTTGACTGAATCTCTAGCTAATCTCTACTTCAGTCTCTTGAAGTACTTTGAAATTTGAGCTTTGCTCTTTGCTGCCCTCTAGTGCTCATGAGTTGAATGTCTAGAAGGCTTGGTGGTAGCAGCAATTATCCTTACTGATCTGAAATCAGAACTTTGTGATAATCATGGCAGGGAGCATTCAGGAAGATCACTGTGGTGTTTGATCTACAGATGTCAGATGTGACAGTGGTTCATGAAAGGAATGTCAGTGATTCAGGGGTGTTCTGGGCTGGAGAACAGAAGACTGCCTAAGATACCATCCTCAGCCTTGTTGGCAAGGTGGAATTTTTTTTTTTTTCTAAGTAAAACTTGGGTCTATATTCTGCCCTTTAGAACTGCAGAAACATCCTGAGATGTGGAAATGAGTCACTGATGGGAAGAAGCTGCTGTAGGGAACATGGCACAGTGAGCTCTGGCTGTCCTCCCTCTGCCTTCCACCCTCCCATCATAACCCACAGTGTTCCCATTGGCAGTAAGACATGTGACAGACCACAGATGCCTGTGAGAAGCCATGAGAGCCATCATTAAGACGCACTGTCAGTAGACCTCAGAAAACTCCATGAGCTTTGTTGTGTGGGAGACACTGCAACCTCAGAGTGTGCAGCTGGCCTTTAAGGAATACAGGAGAAGCAGACCCACTGTGTGAGGGAAGGTGCTGGGTGAATTCCATGTGTTTTCTTGTTTAGTACTTAGTGGACATGCCAAAGCTATTGAATCTTCCCTCCTGGAACAACACTGCAACGTCCTGGGGACTAGGACTTGACTTGAAGCTCCAGATCTACCACTTATTAGCTGCGGGGAATTTGGGCAGACTGCTGTGTAATATTTGAGCTTCATTTTGCTCATAGCTGCAGTTGATTATTGGAAATCTCTGCTATAAAGTTCACTAGACAAAATGATGGCTGCCAGTGCTTAGTAAACCACACCAAAAGTGTAAAACATTATTTGCAGAAAGAGAAATTCCCCAGTGCCACAACAAGCCTCTCACAGCAGGTTTTCTGTGCTGCTATTTAAAGCCTGCCATCCCGTGCTTGCCTGCATCCCTTTAAATGATCTGTTCAGTAGAATTCTCACAGGGAAGAGATTGAAGTTACTAAGCAAATATTATATTTTTTACTCAATGTGCACAATAATGTGTTTCTTTATGACATTTCATCCAAACGTATCACTGTTTGTTCATATCAAACTCATCACCATACCTTGTTCTATTTCTATTCCTGCCAATCTTCTCCTTCTCTAAGGATTCCTACCCTACATTCTCTCTCCATCTATATGTGTATATGTATGTGTGTATGTATGTGTGTATGTATTTGTAGCCATGCAACCTAGTGATTCCATTTAATTTTGTCCATTTGGACATGTGTTCAGGACTGAGAAGTTGGGATCAGAAAATCTGTGTGGGAGCTTGTCCCTGGAGGAAGCTGATCCTTCCTCTGTCTCAGCTTTTACAACCTGAACATCTTCATGTAGGAGCTGAAGCATGTGGACTCTCCCTTACCCATGTTGGCATGCCAACTGATGTAATCCTGATGTTAGTTTTGCTCAAGCAACCATATTTTTGAGATGCCTGATTGCATTTCCTTGTCATTTCTAGGGGAATGTGTCTAGCCTCAGGATTCTAGTCCTCTGGCTCTTCCAATCTTTCTGCCACCTCCTCTGTGACTTCCTTGAGTCTTAGGTGTTGGGGTTGCATTGCAGATATTTCAGTTGGATTTTGCACCATAGATACACTTATTCTTTGTATTTTGAGCACTTGTGGATTCCTGGCTTGTGGGGGAGGGGGATGCTCATAGGTTTGTCTTTGGGGATTGTCTTGGCTGTTAACTGCTGCAGTGAGGTCCAGCTCACTAAGGGCCAGGCCATCCCTAGGCAGGTGGTCCTAAACTGTATAAGAAGGAGATGAACATAAACTGACCTGAAAGCCAGATAGTAGGCACCATTATCCTGTTCTCCTGCTGCATCTCTATTTTTTTTTGGTTAGTGCATAACATTTTACACATTGTTATTGGTAATATCAAACAAAACATGGTTTAGTGGATTTTCTATCATCTATCCTGCCCCTTGTATCCTTGATTCTAGCCTTATAAGTCTGCAGTCTTTCTTTTTTCTTTTTTTCTTTTTTCAATGCAGTTTATTCAGGAACCTTGAACAATCATCTGACCTTGGGGAAAGCCAGACCACAGCTTAAATAACCTCTGGGTAGCCAACCCAGGCGTGCCACGTGGGCAATGCAGATAGGTCCACATACATGGAAGCAAGCCAGATCCTCAGCCTTAGCCAAATGTGGAATTGTTCATGACATTGAGCACTCACCATCGGGAAGGTGGAAGGCGGAAACCAGCTCCATCTTTAAGGCATAGCATTCCGCAGCTCTCTACAGTTCCCCCTTTTAGTTTTAGACACATCAGGCAAGAGTAGAGGTCTGATCTCTGATATTAGAAATAAATTGGGACTTTGTACCGATGTTCATTTAGGTGTCATCCACCCAAAGAGCATCAGACCCGTCCGATAACTTTTTCTCAGAGGCAGGACCTGGGGCATCAACCCGCATGCAATCAGACATGCTCTTCTCTGGGTCCAAAGCGGCTGACCCTGAGTGCAGTGCTTAGCCTCACATCCTGAGCATAACATTTTAGCTTTATATGGTATCCAACCATGCTTGGGGAGAGTGTCCTGCTTCAATGGCTGTAAAGTCCTGAATGATCATGGCTGCATCACACTGTTGTGAGACTCTAATCTTGCATATATACCGCAGGCAAACCAAGGAGACCAACACCAGAAGGCCTGCTAACGCTCCCATGCCCGCCCATTCCTTCAGATGATTCATGGCTGCAGCAATCCATGTTGATAATCCTGTGGCTAGTCCTGCGTCCACTCTGGTAGAATTTACTGTGACAATGGCCACTCTCAGCTGCTCCATCCTAGTATCGAATTCTCCAGTCCAATTACCTAAAATATAGCTCGACAATTGTTTAGACAGATTTGCAGCACAGGAAAAATTCTCATGTTATATGCTAGTGACTCAAAGTCCAGCATATTTTCATTGACAGCCAAGTTGAGTGTTTTGCCATAGGGTTTCAATTTGCTCCTGCACAAGGTCAATCCTCTGATTGAACACCATCAAGCTTCCTTTTAGTTGAGCATTAATTCCTTTATGTACAACTAAGGCATGAGCTACATTGGCTAAATGATTATTCAGGGTCTGAGCAGTCTGCCCAGTATGACTCATGGCTAATGCCCCGGTGGTAGCTCCAACAGCCGCCAATGAGATGGTAGTATCAATGGTGGCTGTAGTTCCAAGATCCCTTTTCTGTCTGAAGAGAGTCATAGCGTGAGGGGCATCAACGGGCACAGGCACCCAGTGAGGCAGGCGAGTAACCAGGGCATACCTAAATTCACTAGCATTCCAGCATTGGGCAAAAAAGCAAGTATCATTGCCACAATTACTTGGCTCTATCTGGCTAATAATGAATAAAAATGGGGGATATAGACAAACAGGTGTGGACTTATAGGAAATATTATGAGAAGCCTTAACCCCCTCGTTGGAACATCCTGCGTCAGTTCTAGAACTAGCAGTGGTGGTGTCCGAGGTCTGAGTAGGTTCAGGAGACCATTGCCCCCAGGGGCGAGACGTGCTCCATGCCAATTGACTAACTCCATCTTTTCCTCCACTTTTGAAAGTCATTTAAGGTTCTTAAATTATTTTTCCCTTTTTTAAAAATTTTTCATCAATTACACTTTATTCATTCTGCATCCCCCATAAGTCCCTCCCTCCTCCTCCCAATCCCACCCTCCCTCCTCCCTCTGCATGCATGCCACCCCCAAGTCCACTAATAGGGAGGTTCTCCTCTCCTTTCTGATCTTAGTCTGTCAGTTCACATCAAAAGTGGCTGCATTGTCCTCTACTATGGCCTGGTAAGGCTGCTCCCCACCAGAGGGAGGTGATCAAAGAGCAGGCCAATCAGATTATGTCAGAGGCAGTCCCTCTTCACATTACTATGTAACCCAATTGGACTCTGAACTGCCCTGGGCTACATCTGTTCAGGGGTTCTGGGTTATCTCCATGAATAGTCCTTGGTTGAGTATGAGTCTCTGGGAAGTTCCTGTGTTCAAATTTTCTTGTTCTGTTGCTCTCCTTGTGGAGACCCTGTCCTCTCCAGCTCTTACTATTTCCCAGTTCTTACCTAAAATTCCATTCATTCTGCCCAACAGTTGCCCATCAGGCTCAGCATCTGCTTTGATAGTCTGAAGGGCAGAGGCTATCAGAGGCCCTCAGTGGTAGGTTCCTAGGTTGTTTCCTGTTTTCTTCTTCTTCTGATGTCCATCCTTTTTGCCTTTCCGGATGGGGATTGGACATTTTAGTTAGGGTCCTCTCTCTTGCTTAGTTTATTTAGATGCACAGGTTTTAGTGGGTTTGTCCTATGTTGTATGTCTATATGAGTGAGTATATACCATGTGTGTCTTTTTGCTTCTGGGACAACTCACTCAGGATGATCCTTTCCAGATCCCACCATTTACCTGCAAATTTCATGATTTCCTTATTTTTCATTGCTGAGTAATATTCCATTGTGTAGATGTACCACAATTTCTGCATCCATTCTTCAGTTGAGGGGCATCTGCGTTGTTTCCAGCTTCTGGATATTACAAATAAAGCTGCTACAAACATGGTTGAGCAAATGTCCTTTTTGTGTACTTGAGCCTCTTTTGGATATATGCCCAGTATTGGTATGGCTGGATCTTGAGGAAGCGCTATTCCTAGTTGTCTGAGAAAGCACCAGATTGATTTCCAGAGTGGTTGTACAAGTTTATATTCCCACCAGCAGTGCAGAAGGGTTCCTCTTTCTCCACAACCTCTCCATCATGTGTTGTCACATGAGTTTTTGATCTTGTCCATTCTCATGGGTGTAAGGTGAAATCTTAGGGTTGTTTTGATTTGCATTTCCCTAATGGCTAGTGAGGTTGAGCATTTCTTTAAGTGCTTCTCTGCCATTAGGTATTCCTCTACAGAGAATTCTCTGTTTAGCTCTGTTCCCCATTTTTTTTAATATTTGATTGTTTTATTTTATTTTATTTATTTATTTATTTATTTTTTCAATGCAGTTTATTCAGGAACTTTGAACAATGGGCTGGAGAGATGGCTCAGCCGTTAAAGGCTAGGCTCACAACCAAAAATATAAGTGTTCCCCATTTTTTAAGTGGATTACTTGGTTTGCTGCTTTTCAGCTTCTTTAGTTCTTTATATATACTGTATATGAGTCCTCTGTCAGATAAAGGGTTGGTGAAGATTCTTTCCCAATCTGTAGGTGGTCGCTTTGTTTTGATGACGGTGTCCTTTGCTTTACAGAAGCTTTCAGTTTCATGAGGTCCTATTTATTGACTGTTGCTCTTAGAGCCTGTGCTGTTGGTGTTCTGTTCAGGAAGTTTTCCCTGTACCAATGAGTTCTAGGGTATTTCCCACTTTTTTTTCAAGCCGATTTAATGTGTCTGGTTTTATGTTGAGGTCTTTGATCCACTTGGACTTCAGTTTTGTGCAGGGTGACAAGTATGGATCTATTTTCATTTTTCTACATGTAGACATCCAGTTAGACCAGCACCATTTGTTGAAGATGCTATCTTTTTTCCATTGTATGGTTTTGGCGTCTTTGTCAAAGATTAGGTGTCCATAAGTGTGTGGCTTTATTTCTGGGTCCTCTGTTTGGTTCCATTGATCCACCATTCTGTTTCTATGCCAGTACCATGCAGTTTTTAAAACTGTTGCTCTATAGTACAACTTAAGATCAGGGATGGAGATACCTCCAGAAGATCTTTTATTGTAGAGGTTTGTTTTAGCAATTCTGGATTTCTTGTTATTCCATATGAAGTTGAGAATTTTTCTTTCCAGGTCTGTAAAGAATTGTGTTGGTAATTTGATGGGCATTGCATTGAATCTGTAGATTGCTTTTGGTAAGATGGCCATTTTTACTATGTTAATCTTACCAAGCCATGAGCATGGGAGATCTTTCCATCTTCTCCTATCTTCTTCTAATTTTTTCTTCAGAGATTTGAAATTTTTTTCATACAAGTCTTTGACTTCCTTGGTTAGGGTTACTCCGAGGTACCTTATGTCATTTGTGCCTATTGTGAAGGGTGTTGTTTCCCTTATTTCTTTCTCAGCCCTTTTGTCTTTTGTATACAGGAGGGCTACCGATTTGTTTGAGTTAATTTTGTATCCGGCCACTTTGCTGAAGGTGTTTATCAGCTGTAGGAGTTCCCTGGTAGAGTTTTTGGGGTCACTCACGTATGCTATCATATCATCTGCAAATAGTGATAATTTGACTTCTTCCTTTCCAATTTGTATCCCCTTGATCTCCTTCAACTGTCTTATTGCTCTAGCAAGGACTTCCAGCACTATGTTGAAGAGATATGGAGAGAGTGGGCAGCCTTTTCTTGTCCCTGATTTCAGTGGGATTGCTTTAAGTTTCTCTCCATTCAGTTTGATGTTGGCTATAGGCTTGCTGTATATCCTTTACTATGTTTAGATATGTGCCTTGTATCCTGATCTCTCCAATACTTTAAACATGAATGGATGTTGATTTTTGTCAAAGGCTTTTTCAGCTTCTGGGGAGATTATCATGTGGTTTTTTTCTTTCAGTTTGTTAATATGGTGGATCACATTGATGGATTTGTATATTGAACCACCCTGCATACCTGGGATGAAGCCTACTTGGTCATAGTGGATAATATCTTTGATGTGTTCTTGGATTTGGTTTGCAAGTATTTTATTAAGTATTTTTGCATCAATGTTCATAAGGAGATTGGCCTGAAATTCTCTTTCTTTGTTGAGTCTTTGTGAGATTTAGGTACCAAGGTGACTGTGGCTTCATAGAATGAATTTGGTAATATTCCTTCTGTTTCTATTTTTTGTGGAATAGTTTGAAGAGAATTGGTGTTAGTTCTTCTTTGAAGGTCTGGTAGAATTCTGCTCTGAAGCCATCTGGCCCTGGGCTTTTTTGGATGGGAGACTTTTGATGACCGCTTCTATTTCTTTAGGGGATATAGGACTATTTAGTTGATTTACCTGGTCCTGATTCAGCTTTGGTAAGTCAAATCGATCAAGAAAATTGTCCATTTCATTTAGATTTTCAAATTTTGTGGCATATAGACTTTTGAAGTAAGTCCTAATGATTGTTTGGATTTCCTCAGTGTCTGTAGTTATATCCACCTTTTCATTTCTGATTTTGTTGATTTGGGTGGTGTCTCTTTGCCTTTTAGTTAGACTGGCTAAGGGTTTGTCGATCTTGTTGATTTTCTCAAAGAACCAGCTCTTGGTTTCATTGATTCTTTGAATTGTTTTATTTGTTTCCAATTGATTGATTTCAGCCCTGAGTTTGATTATTTCCAGCTGTCTACTCCTTCTTGGTGTGTCTGCTTCTTGTTTTTCTAGGTTTTTAAGTGAGCCATTAGGGTACTTGAATGAGCTGTCCTCGAATTTCTTCTTGAAGGCACTTAGTGCTATGAACTTTCCTCTTAGCACTGCTTTCATTGTGTCCCACAAGTTTGGGTATGTTGTGTCTTCATTTTCATTGATTTCTAGAAAGACTTTAATTTCTTTCTTTATTTCTTCCCTGACCCAGCTGTCATTTAGTAACAAGTTGTTCAGTTTCCATGTGTGTGTAGGCTTTCTGTTATTTCTGTTATTGTTGAGGTCCAGCTTTATTCCATGGTGATCAGACAAGATACATGGGATTATTTCAATCTTCTTGTATCTGTTGAGGCTTGCTTTGTGACCCAATATATGGTTTATTTTGGAGAAGGTTCTATGAGGTGCTGAGAAGAAGGTAAATTCTTTTGTGTTTGGGGTAAAGTTCTGTAAATGTCTGTTAGGTCCATTTGATTCATGACCTCTGTCAGAGACATTGTTTCTTTGTTTAATTTCTGTTTTGTTGACCTGTCCTTTGTTGAGAGTGGGGTGTTGAAGTCTCCCAATATTAATGTGTGGGGATCTATATGTGCTTTAAATTTTAACAATGTTTCTTTCACAAATGTGGGTGCCCTTGTATTTGGGGCATAGATGTTCAGGATTGTGATGTCTTCTTGGTGGAATTTTCCCTTGATGAGTATGAAGTGTCCTTCCCCATCTCTTTTGATTAATTTTGGTTGAAAGTCTATTTTATCAGATATTAGAATGGCTACTCCTGCTTGCTTCTTGGTTCCGTTTGCTTGAAAAGCCGTCTTCCATCCCTATACCCTCAGGTAATGTCTATCTTTGTGACTTAGGTGTGTTTCTTGTATGCAACAGATTGCTGGGTTTTGTTTACGTATCCATTCTGTTAATCTGTGTCTTTTTATTGGAGAGTTGAGTCCATTGATGTTGAGAGAGATTAATGACCAGTGGCTGTTAAATCTCTTGATTTTGATGTTGGCTGTGTTCATCAGGTTGTGTGCTTTGTTGCTTTTTCTTTTATTGAAGTGAGGTTATTTATTTCCTGTGTTTTCTTGAATATAGCTAGCTTTCTTGGGTTGTATTTTCCCTTCCAGTGTCTTCTGTAATGCTGGATTTGTTTGTAGGTATTGTTGAAATTTGTTTTTGTCATTGAATATTTTGTTTTCTCCATCTATGAGGACTGAGAGTTTTATGGGTATAGTAGCCTGGACTGACATCTGTGTTCTCTTTAGGTCTGCATGATATCTGTCCAGGCCCTTCTGGCTTTCATAGTCTCTGTTGAAAAGTCAGTGTGATTCTAATGGGTTTGCCATTATATGTTACTTGGCCTTTTCCCTTGCAGCTTTAGTATTTTTTTCTTTGTTCTGTATACTTACTGTTTTGATTATTATGTATGGGAGGATTTTCTTTTCTGGTCAAATTTGTTGGGTGTTCTGTAGGCCTCATGTATTCTAATTGGCCTCTCCTTTAGCTTGGGAAATTTTCTTCAATGATTTTGTTGAAAATATTTTCTGGGCCTTGGAGAACGGAGTCTTCTTTTCCTCTATACCTATTATTCTTAGGTTTTGTCTTTTTCATATTGTCTTGCATTTCTTGGACGGTCTGTGTCAGGAATTTTTTGATTTAACATTTTCTTTGACAGATACATCGATTTCTTCCATTGTATCTTCTACACCTGAGATTCTTTCTTCCATCTCTTGTAGTCTGTTGGTTATGCTTACCTCTGTAGTTCCTGTTTTCTTCCCTAGATTCTTCCTTTCCATTATTTCTTCCATTTGTGTTTTCTTTAATTTTTCCAATTCTATCTTCAGGTCTTGATTTGTTTTGTTTACTTCCTTCACCTGTCTGATTATACTTTCCTGTTTTTCTTTTAGTTCCTTCAACTCTGTTTCTATCATTTCATTCAGTGTTTTAAGCATTTTTTCTAAAGGCCATAAACTGTTTGGCTGCAGCTTCCTCTATTTCTTTTACGGATGGCAATATTCTGTTTGAGTTTATCTTCCTCTATGTCTTTACGAATCTTATTTGTTTCCTCTGTTATCATCTTCATGAGCATAGTTGTTAGGTCATCTTCTTGGATTTCAGTTATGGTGGGGTGTCCAGGCTACTTGCCCTGGGTAACTGGGTTCTGGAGATGCCATATTGCTCTGTCTTTGTTGCTTGAGCTTTACGCTGGGCTCTATCCATTGTGTTATCTTAGGTGTTTGGGGTTATTTTCTGGTGGTTCCTGGGGATCCTGTGGTGGAGAGAACCCCCTTTGCAGAAAGCTGGTTTTTCCTGAAGGATGTCTTCTCAGCTTTTTGGGTATAGTCCCTGGATGGCTGGTGTTTTTTCAGGAGTTGCTCACCTCAGGGATATAGACCTGAGTGGTAACTGTGGTCTTTGTTAGTCGAGAGGGTTCTCCTCTCACCCAGGGAAGTCCTGAGGGCAGCTGCCCTGTTTCTGGGTTTCTTGTGGTAAATTTAATGATCAGCTGCTGTGACCCAGTTGGACATCAGGCGCGCCTCAACTGTTTGTGCCTGTGTCTGGAGCACAGCTGAGTACTGGCGCCTCAGCCCCACTAGACTGCTAGAGTATTTCTAGGGAAGGATTGGGTGATTTAGGTCAGTACAGTTTCCTTCCTTCCCCGTGGATTCTCTGGAGACATGGACTCCCAGTGTCTTTTTTTGCCCTGGTGCACACTGCTCAGTCTCTGCCAGCTGTCTGGTACGCAGAAACTGCCTGTGCCTACCTTTGCGGCTTTTGGGAGCCTGAGTGCCTCCCTAAGCTGGGTAATTTTCCGGGGACCTTTTCAGGTTGGGGGTGAGCTGAGTGCTCTGAGATCAGACCCGCCGTTTCTATCTCAGGCGGCGAATCTGGTGCGCAGGCAGGCAGGGCTCTGTGCCAGAACCTGGGTCCCTGGCTCTGGCTCTGGGCTGGCTCCTGGGGTTCCTGTGGAACCCACCCGAGTCTTTTCCAGGGGATGTCTGGGTGACCTAAGGCCAGTCCCATTCGTTTCCTGTACCCTGGGGTTATCTCTCGACTGAAAATTCCAGTCTCTGATAGTGTGGTGCCCAAGGTTCAGTCTGGGACCGTGACCAGAGACACTGGCTTGTGGCTCTGGGCTGGGGCTGGGGCTGGCGGCCGCAGCTGCGCCTGGCGGAACGGGATCTCTTCCGAGGTTTAGCGGGTGAGTTAAAAGCTGATTGAATCCCCCACCGTGGGGTATCCTCTCACCTTGGAAACACAATGACTGTGTTTTATGGCCGAGAGTTCTGATTGCTGGTCACTGTGCTGATCCTGCTGTGCTGCTGGTCAGAATGAGAGGCCTCCCAGCGCCGCCATCTTGCCCCTCCCTCCTGCTGCATCTCTTTGGCTGTAAAATGTATTGCTTGTCCAGATGTCCTGCTGTATAGACCAGGAAGCAAGGCTGATTTCAAGTTTCTGCACTGACCTCCCTGAGTGATGGGCTGTGTTCTGAAACTATAAGCTGAAATAAAGATTTTCCTCTTTTCCTGTCATCTACTCCTCTTTTGTGTGTCTGCTTCTTTCTCTTTTCAAATTTCAGGTGTGTTGCTAGTATATCTCTCCAAGTTATGAGGGTGCTTAGTGCTATGGACTTTCCTCTTAGCACGGTTTTCATTGTGCTCCACAACTTTGGGTATGTAGGGCCTTCTTCTTTTTTTTTTTAATTATAGAAAGTCTTTAAGGGTTCCTCCTTATCCCTTCTGATTAATTTTAGTTTAAACCCTAAATT
>JAEOAE010002504.1:0-38550 GCA_036365155.1 Meriones psammophilus
CATCTTGGCAAATCAGACTCAGGAGACCAGACTCAAGGTGTATGTCTAACTTTATTGTCTATTATAAAAGCCTTTAAATGATTGAAAGGCCAATCAGACCATCCCACGGTAGTCTCAGGCACCAACAACAAAGCTTGGTGCAACTATAAGGAAATACATGTGGAACAAGGTCACATTAGGAGACTTCTGTGAATAAGGGAGAAGCAATCTTTGTCCTATCCTCAGATCCATTTTGAGACTTTGATAGTGTGCTAGGAGTCCCTAATATGTCACCACTGTGTGTAGTCAATCAGGATCTTTGGGGGACCCATAGGAGTCACTGATGTCACTCACCATTCCCTATGGACCTCCAAAAGGCTTAGCTCAACACTCCTCACAAAGTATGATCTACTGAATATTGAATAGCCACCTGGGGAACTGTCCTTTGCAGATATGCCCAGTCCACTTGCATGTTTATGTCAGCTATGGGGATTGAGACACAGACCATTCACTGTAACTGTGTGTGTCAGGTCCCAAATCTAAAGAAGTAATACTGTGCTTATGAGAATTTCACACAGTATCTTAATGTTGTTCCCTTTGAAAAAGAATGGCCCCATCTTTTTCAAAGTAATTTTAGTTGTTTTTTTTTTGTTTGTTTTGTTTTTATTTTATTTTATTAATTATACTTTATTCATTTTGTATTCCCCCATAAGCCCCTCCCTCCACCCCTCCCAATCCTACCCTCCCTCCCCTTTCTGCATGCATGCCACTCCCTAAGTCCACTGTTAGGGGAAGCTCTCCTCTCCTTTCTGATCTTAGTCTATCAGTTCACATCAAAAGTGGCTGCATTGTCCTCTACTGTGGCCTGGTAAGGCTGCTCCCCCCCTCAGGGGGAGGTGATCAAAGAACAGGCCAATCAGATTATGTCAGAGGCAGTCCCTCTTCCCATTACTATGTAACCCACTTGGACACTGAACTGCCATGGGCTACATCTGTGCAGGGGTTCTAGGTTATCTCCATGAATAGTCCTTGATTGGAGTATGAGTCTCTGGGAAGTTCCCTGTGTTCAAATTTCCTTGTTCTGTTGCTCTCCTTGTGGGGTTCCTGTCCTCCCCAGCTCTTACTATTTCCCACTTCTTATATAAAATTCCATTCACTCTTCTCAACAGTTGACCATCAGGCTCAGTATCTGCTTTGATAGTCTGGAGGTCAGAGGCTTTCAGAGGCTCTCTGTGGTACTGTTTCTTTAAAAATCTGCTTTCTTCCACTTGGTTTTTAAAAGTTTATATTTTCTCACACTGGTACATACATATATCCAATCATCAGCCATAGAAAACAATATGGTTTCCATCTGATCCTAACAGATATCATTTTATTTCTCATAAGAGTATGAGATAATTTTAGTCGTCAAAATTAGTTTTTTCTAATGTTGAAACATTTGTATGCTTTAATGGAATCTCTTCAACTGGAATATCCCTCCACCTCCAATGAATTTTTTTATTGTTGTCAAAGGAAAGAACCAGAATGCTCAAGTTGAGTGCTGGTCAGTGATTTCTTTCATTTTGATTTTGACTATAATCCTGTTGTATTTGCTTATAAAACTGTGTTATGTTTATAGACCTATCTTTGTGTTTCCTTTTGTCAAGGGTGCTATGTATACTGTATGATTTGATTAGTTATAGTCTAGCTATATCGTTTCTCTTGAAAGTGATAGACATATGTTTGCCTTCTGAAAATTTCTTATATTATGTTGTAATTCCTTGAGTTTTTGTTGATTTGGAAACTATTTAGAGAAACAGTTTTACTTCTCTTTTCTTGATACTAAAGACTTTCCCTCCTCATTTCTTGGTATATCTCTGTTTTCAAGTTGTAGCAATCTTCAAAGTCTCAGTTTTTGCTACTTAAGCGATTGATAGAGTAAACACATTGTTTTGGGGTTTTTAAAACTTTCTCATATATTACTTCCGTGTCTTAATTCACTTCAGTTGCCAAAATATCAAAGCCTACAGTCGTCTGAAGCATTCCTTCATCAGAGAAGCTGGTTGCTCTATTTGTGAGAGATTGTGTTGATGGATGATTGATGTGGGAAGTCTATTCCACTGAGAGATGCAGTGTCCCTAAGTAAGTGGGTCTGGGCCACATAAGACAACTACCTGAGCATGAGACAGAGGTGAAAGAAGAGAACCAACCCAAGAAATATTTGCCCATCGCTTTTGACCTAATTTTCTTCAAGCTCGACTTTCTATGCTAACCTCCCAAAATGATGGACTGTGATCTGACAGTACCAAACTAAACAACTAAGCCCATTCATGACCTGAGATGCTTTTGGTTAGGGGATTTAGTCACAGGAACAAAGTAGAAAATTAGAACAAAAGTTATATGCAAAGAGTGATTTAACAGCTGCACAGAACCTTTTTTTTTTTTTATAGAAAGTGGAAAACATCATGATTTAAGATGGCAAAGGCATTAGAAAGCTGTATATAGAGCTTCATCAGCTGTTCTGCTAGGACCTAGAAAATCAGAGTGTTAAGAGTAATGCAGACAGAGGAAGTCCAGGTCATAGGATTTCAGTGGAAAATAGACTCCGTGGAAAATTAAGCTAGAGGTCATTTGTGTAATATTTTAGCTGAAAATCATACTTATTCTGCCCATGCCCTGAGAAATTGAGTGAGGCGAAATTAAAAAAAATAATAATGGGCCGTATTTCTTACTAAATACTAAATTTGTTGAATGGTTATTGTTAGTGAGATATTCAGGAACACAGTGAAAGAAAGAGACAAGTGGATCAGAAATAAATGTAAAGTCTTTGGTTTGTAGAGAAAAACATCACTAGGTAGTTTTCAGATGGCAGTCACATGCTGAAACGGAGACAGTAATTTTCAAGGAAAGTATCACCATCAAAGAGTAGGTCCTAGCTCTGGATTTGAAGCCTAAGATGGTGTCCATACAGTAACAATCCCCACTGTTAATTCTTCTATTAATGGAAGGGGTAGGCAAAGTGATTCCTAGTGCCAGGAAGGAACTTCATATAAAAACTGCTCCAAAAGTGGTCCAAGTGTGGCACTGTCTATCCCAATTTGTCCACCCCAATGTAGAATCCAAGTTGACAGGCTCACACATGTTGTGGTGGTTCTAGAAATAAGAAAGATGCAAAATTTAAGGTAATAGACTTTTTCTTTGTAGCTTCAGTTCAGTCCGGTGCCAGCCATCAGTGTTTAGCAGAGACAGATTACCAGTGAAGATACTGTAAAGATTCATTGCATGAAGCAGTGAGGGTGAAGACTGAGTTGTATCTTGACACTAAAAGATGTTTAGATACCTAAGTTAGGAGACACCTACCATATATTTTTGCCTATAGGGAGTGGAAGTAAGCAATCTTGGGGATGTATGAGATGTTTCAGGGATAGGACCACCTAAGCCTTTTCAAACAGCATCAGGATTTGTTGTTTTCTCTGCTGATATTCTTTCCTTGGTCTAGTATTCCCTCAATGTCTACAAATTCCTCTCCACAAGAATGGGAAAGGGTATTCTGTGCATCTATATTGGAATGATGTAACTTGCTTCTGATGTTATAAGATGTGGCACCCAAGAGATTCTCTTGTGTGTCAGAAGAGACTGTGAACATTTGAACAGTGTATGAGCTACTGCAGAATTTTAGGATCATTGAAGTTAGTCTACATTTTCATCATGGGATGACAATAAGCCTATAGTGAATTTGGTCAGAACGTATTCGATTGAATCAAAAAAGCTCTCAGAAAAGATGGTGGTTTTGTTTGTGACAATGAAGAAAAAATGTTTCTGTGTAGCCCTGGCTGTCCTGAAAGTTTATATGTAGACCAGGCTGGTTTTGAACTTACAGCTCTAACTCCAGTCGAGTGTTGGGCTTAAATTTAGGCCAACATGCCTGGCATCAACATCACCATCATTGGCTGCTGAGCCTGGAATATAGGGTTTTAGATATTTTATTTTATTTTGTTTTGTTTTGTATATGTAAGCATAGGTTATTGTGCTGATCTTCAACCACATCTTGCATTTGAAATTTAGCAGGGAGTATATTTAATTTCTTAGGATGGCATTTATTCATGACACTAACACTATCTGATCTTTCTGGGTCATTGAATTGTAGGTGTGTGACACTCTTCTTGCCTGTTTTTTTATTTATTTGTTTTATTCACATTTAATTTATTTTTAATTTAAATTTGTTTTTTATAAATAATTCTCTGACATGAACTCGAGTCTTTGATTACTTCCTCCTGGGTGTTGCAGCCTTGCAAGGCTACAGAGGAAGATGATGTAGCCATCCTTGATTAGACCTGATAAGCTAGAAGGGAAGGAGTTCTTCCCCCATTAGGAGAGTAGAGAAAGTGCATAGGGAGAGAAGAAGGAGGGTGGGTGGGACTGGGAGGAGATGAGGGAGGGGGCTATGAAAGGATACAAAGTAAACACATTGTAATAAGTAAATTAATTAAAAATAATTTACCCACTTAACATCCCAATTGTAATCATCTCTCTTGTCACTTCCAAGTCTCACCCTCCATTCTTCTTTCGCCCTTATCCCATTTCCTATATCTCAAATACAGGGAGCCCTCCTCTTCTACCATCTGAACCCAGCCTATCAAGTCTCATTAGGACTGCCTTCATCCTCTTCCTCTGTGGCATATAAATGCCCCCTCCACCAAGGGGAAGTGGTCAAATAGCAGACAACAGAGTCCATGTCAGAGCCAGCACCCTCTCACCTTACTATGGATCCCACATGGAGACTGAGCTGCCTATCAGCTACATTTGAGAAGCAGTCTGGGTCCTCTTCATGAATGGTTTTTGGTGGGTCCATCAATCTCTGAAAGTCTCCGTGGGCCCAGATTTGTTGTCCTTGTTGGTCTTCTTATGGAGGTCCTGCCAGCTCTGGGTCTTTCTATCCCCCCACTCTTTCCTATGATTCCCTGTGCTCTACCCAAAGTTTGGCTGTGAGTCTTAGCATCTGCTTTGATCCCCTGCTGGGTAGAGTCTTTCAGGGGACATTTATGTTAAGCTCTCATTCTGTTCCCTCTCTTTAGTCACTTCAATTCTATTTGTCCTTTGGAATGATAATTTAGCATCCTTCATAGGGTCCTCCTTTTTATTTAGCTTCTTTAGGTCTGTGGATTATAGTATGTTTATCCTGTATTCTGGCTATTATCCACTTACAAAAGAGTATATACCATGCATGTCTTTCTGCTTCAGGGTTACCTCACTTAGGATGATCATTTGTAGTTCTATCCACTTGCCTGAAAATTTCATGGTTTCCTATTTTTAAATACCTGAGTAGCATGGCATTGTGTAAATATACCACAATTTCTGTAACCATTGTTCAGTTGAGAGATACGTAAGTTTTCTCCCAATTCTGGCTATTATGGATATAGATGCTATGAACATAGTTGAGCAAATATCTTTGTTAAATGGTGGAGCATCTTTTTGTTATATGCCCAGGAATGGTATAGCTGGCTCTTGAAGTAATACTATTTCCAATTGTCTGAGAAAGTATCAGATTGATTCCTAAAGTGGTTGTATAAGTTTGCACTCCCACCAGCAATGGAGGAGTATTCCTGTTCACATTCTCACTAGCATGTGCTTTCACTTCAGGTTTTATCTTAGCCATTATGGGTTTAAGATGGAATGTCAGAGTAGTTTTGATTTGCATTTCCATGATGACTATGGATATTGAGAATTTATTTAAGTGTTTTCCACTATTTGATATTCCTCTGTGGAGAATTCTGTTTAGTTCTGTACCCCAGTTTGAGAGTGCATTATTTAGTTTGTTGGAGTTTAATTTATAGAGCTCTTTATAATTTTGTTTTTTATTTATAGAGCTCTTTATAGAGCTCGCTGTTTGTACAGTTGGTGAAGGTTTTTCTCAGGCTGTAGGCTGTTATTTTGTTCTATTGACAAAGTTCTTTGCTTGATAGAATCTTTTCGTATCATGAGATCCTATTTATTAATTGTTGATTTTAGAGCCAGTGCTCTTGGTATTCTGTTTAGGGAGTTATCTTCTATGCCAATGAGATCAAGGCTCTTTCCCACTTTTTCTTCTAACAGATTTAGTGCATCTGATTTTATGTTGGAAGTCTTTGATCAACTTGAACTTTAGTTTAGTGCAGGGTGATGAATACAGATCTATTTTTATTTTTCCACATGTGGACTTTCAGGTAGACCAGCACCATTTGTTCAATATGCTGTCCTTTTTCCATTGCATGGTTTTGGCTTCTTTGACAAAAATCAAATGTCCACAGGTGTGTGGGTTTTTTTTTTATGGGCCTTCACTTTAATTCCATATATCCATGGTACTTTTATTCCAGTACCATGCAGTTTTTATTACTATTGATTTATAGTAAAGCTTGAGACCAGGGGTGGAGATACCTCCTGAAGATGTGCTAATATACAGGATTGTTTTAGCTATTCTGAGTTGTTCTTTCAAGGTCCGTGAGGAATTGTGTTGATATTTTGATGGGAATATCATTGAATCTGTAGATTGTTTTTTAGTAAGATGGCAATTTTTACTATGTTGATCCTACTGATCCATGAGCATGAGAGATATTTCTATCTTCTGGTATCTTTTTCAATTTCTTTCTTCAGAGTCTTGAAGTGGTTGTTGTTGTTGTTTTTTCATATAGGTTTTTCACTGGCTTGTTGAGGATAACACCAAAAAATACGTGTGTTTTTTTTTTTTTTTTTTTTTTTTTTTTTTTGTGCCTATTGTGAAGGGTGTTGTTTTCCTAATTCTTTCTCAGTCCATTTGTCTTTTGCATACAGGAGTACAACTGATTTTTTCTTTTTTAGTTAACTTTATATCCAACCACATTGCTGATGTTTTCTTCAATTGTAGGAGTTCCCTACAGTAGAATTTTTGGGGTCACTTTTGTATAGTGTCATATCATCTGTGAAGAGCAATACTTTGAATTCTTCCTTATCAATTTGTATCCCCTTGATCTCCTTTAGTTGTCTTATTGCCCTAGATAGGACTTTAAGTACTGTATTGAAGAGATTTGGAGCGAGTATGTGGCCTTGTCTTGTCCCCGAGTTCAGTGGAATTAATTTAACTTTCTTTCCATTTAGTTTGATATTAGCTATAAGATTGCTGTATATTGTCTTTACTATTTTTAGATCTGTGCCTTTGTCCCCAGTCTCTCCAAGACTTTAAACAAGAATAACTGTTGGATATTGTCAAATGCTTTTTTGGCTTCTAAGGAAATCATCTGGTGCTTTTTTTTTTCAATTTGTTTATATGATGGATTAAGATTCCATATATTGAACCATCCCTGCATGTCTGGGATGAAGCCTACTTGGTTATGTTGGATGATATTTTTGGGATGTTCTTGGATTTGGTTTACAGTTAATGTATTGAGTATTTTTGCATCATTGTTCATAAAAGAGATTGGTCTGAAGATCTCTTTCTTTTTTGGGGTCTTTGAGGATTTATCAAGGTGACTGTGGTCTTACAAAAGGAGTTTGGTCATGTTGCATCCATTTCTATTTTGTGGAATAATTTGAAGAATATCGGTTTTCACTCTTCATTGAAGGTCTTGTAGAATTCTGCTCTGAAATCATCTTGCCCTTCGCTTTTTTTTTTTTTTTTTTTTTTTGGTTGTTGTTGTTGGAAAGATTTTGATGGCTACTTCTATTTATTTAGGCCATATAAGACTATTTAATATCTTTACCTGATTTTGATTCAACTCTGGTAAGTGGAATCTAACAAGAGAATTGTATATTTAATTTAGATTTTTTCAAATTTTGTGGCATATAGGCTTTTGACATGAGAGCTAATGGTTCTTTCGATTTTCTCAGTGTCTGTTATGTCTCTTCCTTTCAGACTTTGTTGATTTGGATAGTGTCTTTCTGTCATTTACTTAGTTTGGCTAAGAGTTTATCTATATATTCGATTTTCTCAAAGAACTAGCTCTTGGTTTAATTGATTCTTTGAATTAATCTCTTTGTTTCTAATTTATTGATTTCAGCCTTGACTTTGGTTATTCCTAGTGGTCTACTCCTGTTGGGTGTGTCTGCTTCTTTTTTTCTAGGGCTTTCAAGTGTGCTATTAAGTTGCTTGTATGGGATGTCTCCAATAGCTCATGAAAGCCTTTAGTGCTATTAAAAGTCCTCTTAGGACTGCTTTCATTGCATCACATGAGTTTGGGTATGATGTGCATTCATTTTCATTCAACTGTAGGAAGTTCCTTTTTTATTATTTGTTATTGTTGAGGTTCATCTTTAGTCTATCATGGTCTGATAGGATACAAGATATTATTTCAATCTTGTTGTATCTGGTTTGTGACCTACTGTATGGTCAGTTTTGCAGAAGGGTCTGGGAGGTGCTGAAGGAAGATAGATTCTTTTCTGTTTGGGTTAAAAAAATTCTCTAGATATCTGTTAGGTCCATTTGATTCATGACATCCATTTGTGTCATTATCTCTCAGTTTAAGTTCTTTTCCATTGCTCTGTCCCTTGATGATAGTGATATGTTGACCTCTCCCACTATTGATGTATGGCAATTGATATGTTCTTTAAGCTTTATTAATGTTTATTTTACAAATGTGGGTGTCCTTTTATTTGGAGCATTGTTCAGAATACAGATGCCATCTTGGTGGAATTTTCCTTTGATCAGTATGAAGTATCCTTCCTCATTTCTTTCTTATTTATTTTTTATTTAAGAGCAATAATTGATATCTCAATATTTCAAAGTTTGCTGCTTTTCAGCGTCTTTAGTTCTTTATATATACTGGATATGAGTCCTTTGTCAGATAAAGGGTTGGTGAAGATCATTTCCCAATCTTCAGGCAGTCATCTTGTTTTGAGAACAGTTTCCTTTCACTTGTAGAAATTTTTCAGTTTCATGAGGTCCCATTTATTGATTGTTGCTCTTAGAGCCTGTACTGTTGAAGTTCTGTTCAGGAAGTTGTCTCCTGTTCCAATGACTTCAAGGCTCTTCCTCACTTTTTCTTCTAACAGGGTTAGTATGTCTGGTTTTATCCTGATGTCTTTGATCCACCTGGAATTTAGTTTTATGCAGAGTGATAAATATGAATCTGTTTGCATTTTCCTACATGTAGACATCCATTTAGACCAGCACCTTTTGTTGAAGATAATATCTTTTTTCCATTGTATGGTTTTGGCATCTTTGTCAAAAATCAGGAGTCCATAGTGTGTGGGTGTATTTCTGAGACTTCTATCCAATTTTTTTGATCCACTAGTTGGTGTCTATGGAAGTACCATGCAGTTCTTATTACTGTTGCTCTGTAGTACACCTTGAGATCAGGGATGGAGATACCTCGAGAAGATCTTTTATAATGGAAGATTGTTTTAGCAATTCTGGGTTTCTTGTTATTCCATATGAAGTTGGGAATTTTTCTTTCAAGGTCTGTAAAGAATTGTGTTGGTAATTTGATGGGTATTACATTAAATCTGTAAATTGCATTTGGTAAGAGGACCATTTTTACTATGTTAATCCCGCCAAGCCATGAGCATGAGAGATCTTTCCATCTTCTGATATCTTCTTCTATTTCTTTCTTTAGAGACCTGAAATTTTTTCATACAAGTCTTTGACTTGCTTGGTTAGGGTCACACCAATGTACTTTATGTCCTTTTTTACTATTGTGAAGGGTGTTGTTTACCTAATTTCTTTTTCAGCACTTTGTCTTTTGTATACAGGAGGGATACTTATTTTTTTAGTGGATTTTGTATCCAGCCACATTGCTGAAAGTGTTTGTCAGCTTTAGGTGTTCCCTGGTAAAAAATTTGGGGTCAGTCAGGTATACTATCATATCATCTGCAAATAGTGATACTTTGACTTCTTCCTTTCCCATTTATATCCCCTTGATCTTCTTTAATTGTCTTATTACTCTAGCAAGGACTTTGAGAACTATGTTGAAGAGATATGCAGAGAGGGGGCAGCCTTGCCTTGTCGCTGAATTCAGTGGGATTGCTTTAAGTTTCTCTCTGTTTAGCTTGATTACTGTATATCACCTTTACTATGTTTAGTTATGTGCCCTGTATCCCTGATCTCTCGAATACTTTAAACATGAATGGATGCTGGATTTTTTCAAATGCTTTTTCTGCAACTAAGGAGATTATCATGAGTTTATTTTTCTTTGAATTTATTAATATGGTGGATCATATGGATGGATTTTTGCATATTGAACCACCCCTGCATACCTGGCCTGAAGCCTACTTGGTTGTAGTGGATGATATCTTTGATGTGTTTTTGTATTGGGTTTACAAAGTATTTTGTTGAGTATTTTTGTATCAATGTTCATAAGGGATATTGGCCTGAAACTGTCTTTATGCTGAGGTATCCAGGGCTGCTTTCTCCTGAATAACTGGGTTCTGGAGATGCCATATTGCTTTGTCTTTTGTTGATTGAGCTTTTACACTGGCCTCTACCCATTGGGATATCTTAGGTGTTGGGTGTTAGTTTCTGGTACTTCCTGGAATCCTGTGGTGGGTCAAATCCCCTTGGCAGGAAGATGATTTTTCCCAAAGGAGCTCTCCTCCATTTTTTAGGTATGGTCACTGAATGGCAGGTGTTTTTCAGGAATTGCCACAGCTCATCTCAGGGGTACAGACCTGAGTAGTAATTGTTGCCTTTGTTAGTAAAGGGGGCTATCCTCTCACCCAGAGAAGTTCTGGAGACAGCTGCCCTGCTGCTGGGTTTCTTGCTGTAAATTTAGTGAGCTGCTGCTGTAACCTGAGTGCCCTGTGGCTTGGTCAGTTTAGTTAGGGATAACTGGTTGTCCCTTGGAGCAGTATCTGGGGTTTGATCTCAGGGAACCCAGGCATCTGTAGTTCGCAGTTTGGAGCTCTGTGCCCCAGTACCCAAGTGGTAATCAGTGGCAGGTGAGCACCACTCTCATGTGTACAGCAGGATGCTAGAGGCTGGAGCCTGTGGATAACCAGAAACTTTTCTGGAGCTAGGTGTCCTGAGGTAGGGCCAGATATTTCCCCCACCTTTGAGTTTTCTCCCAACAGGAAGACCCAGTCTGTGGCGTTTGAGGTGGTATGTAGAGTGTGTAGGCACTTGCCAGTGATGGCTCTAAGCTGGTGACTAGGAAAGAACCTGAGAACTTTTCCAAGAATGTTTCTATGTGTGGTGGTGGTAGTGTGTGTGTGGGGATTTGTCTGAGTGCTCTAAGCTGGGACCTTCTATTTCCCTGCCTGTGGGGTTTTCTCCAGACAGGGAAACCCAGCTTCTAGTGTCCTGGGGCACACAGTTCTGTGATGGAGAGTAGGGCATGCAGGGCTAGTGGCTGGAGGCACACTCAGGCCTGGTGGCTGTGAACCAACCGGTCTGCAGGACCTTTCCAGGGATAGATTGGGTGACCTGAGGTCAGTCCTGCTTTCTTCTTCTCTTTTTCTTTTCTAGACTGGGGCTCCCAGTCTCTGGTGCCCTGGAGAACATAATTTAGTCTGGAAAGGTTATCAGGACACAAAGGTGTATCCTACGACCCGGGATATCTTCCGGGTTCTCGTTGAGTGACCTGAAAGTGGACCTGACTGACTCCCACACCATGGAGTTTCCTCTCACCTGAGAAACAGGATCTCTGTTGTTTTAGGGCCCAGAGTTCAGTCTTTTAGTTGCTGTACCAACATTGCTTTTTTACTCCTCAGACCCAATGTCCTCCTGGCACTGCCATCTTTCCTCAACACTTTCAATTAATTTTGTTTGAAAGTGTGTTTTATTAGATATTAGAATAGCTACTCCTGCTCGTTTCTTGGGTCCATTTGCTTGAAAACCTTATTCCTGCTGCAACATCCAAGGAATTTTCCCAGAGATTAGCTGGGTGCTCTGAAGTTGGACCCAATTGTTTCCTCATCATTGGTTTTCTTCTTACCTTGGAAACACAGTCAGTGGTGTTTGGGGGCCTGCAGATCCAACTATTGGTCACTGTGCAGTCTCTGCTACCCAGCTTATCAGACACAGTGTGCAATCAGCCCAGCCATCTGGGATCTATTTTTAGTTTTTACTGAATATAAGTATTTCGATTGTATGCATGAATATGCACCTCTTGTGTGCCTAATCCTCACAGTAGTCTGAAAATGTCTTCAGAACTCAAGAACTTATAGCAATTGAAAGTAGCGGGTCCTAGGTAAACACTAACAATTGAGCCCAATTATTTGCAAGAGCAGTAAGAGCTCCTCACTGCTGAGCCATCTCTCCTATATTATGTTGCTCATTTATGATCAGCATTTACACTGCTAATATTTTGTCTTCTATTTTTACCTTAAACATGCATTCCCTTTTAGTAAAATATCATTGAAATTACAGTTTAAGCTGGGGCAGTACAGATTTCTGGGAAATAAATATACAACAGGAGTGAATGTATAATTCCTTGTAGAGGCTTCAGTAAAGACCTCTGAGTTCTTTCAATATTTTGTGTTTGTTTGATTGACTTTTAGGGGAGGCTCTGTCTTACTATATAGGCCTGGCTGTCCTAGAACTCTTTGAATAGATAATGCTGACATCTAGTTCAATAAGATACACCTGCGTCTGCCTCCTGAGTGATGGAATTGAAGGCATGACAGAATACACCCAGCTTGTCCACCATTTTTGTAGTTAGTAATTGTTAATAAATTTCTCTGATCTGTACTAAGTATTGTTCATCTGTTAATTTCTCTCTCTGTGTGTCTCTGTCTCTATGTCTTGTCTTTCTATTTCACACTCTTCTCTCTGTCTTTGTCCACATTAATTGCCATGTCTATTCCAAAGCTATATCCTCTTCAAAAAGTTCAGATATGATACAGTTAAAACTTGTTATTCTGTTTTCTTCTAAAATGACTTAGTGATAACATTAACATTTCTTTTTTAATAGAAAAGTTTTAATCGTTATTTTTAATCTATAGACTACATTATTTAGTAAGGAGGATGTACAAAACAATGATAAAAGAATAATCATGTTTTCTATTCCTTTTCTTTTGTCTGGTCACTCAGAAATATGATGTTATTGGCTATGATTGTTGTTGCTTGCCACTCACATTATTTTTATCCATGTATTCACTGTAGTCCACTTTCCCTTCCACAAATATATGAGCCCCCCTCTTCACATACTGATATGCCACATCCCTGAGCCCTGATCAAAACATAATATTCAGTACCATGTTGTCTTTTGACTGATGTTACCCATCTGTTCAGTGTCCCCTGATCAACACATCTCATTTGTTGCTATATAAAATATCATAACTGTGTTTTGTCCTTCCACCTGTCTCATGACAGGGCCCTGACCTACTCACCCAAGTAACTGAAGATGATTCATAGATTGATCAAGAACCCAACTAATGGCTACTTTATATTCATGTCTTACAAACTGATGAAACACAGGTTTTTGAAGCACGCCTACGTTTTTTTTTTTCTTTTTTTTCAATCTAACCTTTAGACTTTATCATCTCCCCTACTTCACATCATGCACAGCACCCAACTGTATAACATTCACACTTCTGTGTCAGAAAATAAATTGAAGAAGCAGTAGAATTATATGATTATATTGACAATGAAGTATAAATTATATTGTTGCCACTGTTTCTGTTGTACAAATGTATGGCATATTTTAGAATTCGGTGACCTTCAATGATGTGCATGTGAAATTCAGCCAAGAAGAGTGGGCCTTGCTGGAACCTTCCCAGAAGCAACTCTACAAAGATGTGATGCTAGAGACCTGTGAAAACCTCACTGCTATAGGTAAGACTGCAATTTTTTCTTTCACTTTTAAAATGAAGAGACAACTCTTACCTTGTTATTGATCCTCTTCTGTTATTCCAATTGAGAATGAGGAGGAATGAGGTAAATAAATCAGGCATGGTTCTAAGGGTCACAGATCATAGTGATTTAAGTTTTGCCTTAATAATAACATGATATTTCCAATAATATATATTTTCTCGTACTATATTTTAGGCTACAATTGGGATGACCATAATATTGCAGAACATTTTCAAATTTTTACAAGTAATAAAAGGTAACTTTATGTGCATGTTGATACAGATATAAATCTTAAATTTTAATATGTCCTGAAAGTCTGGTGGTTTTTTTGTTTGTTTGTTTATTGGCTGCTTTTTATTTTCTGTTTTTGAAATAGATTTTTTTTCTGGGTATCTGTGTCTTTCTTAGACTTGCTTGTTAGACCAGCCTGACCTCAAAATCACACATATCTGCCTGCTTCTGCCTCCACAAGTGCTGGAATTGAAGGCATGTACCAGCACACATGGTTGTGTCCTGGGAGTTTTAAAGAAAAGCAACAGTGTAAAAACAGCACTGCTTTAAGTGTACTGATGATCATTAAAATCTCATAATTCCATGTACTTCAATGTCAGGTATCTGATTTGTGTTTACAAGGCATTCCCCTAAGATATAAGAAAATAAAATAATATTGTAACAAAAATACCATTTGAATCATATGGACATTACAGCTACTGACTTGAACTGCCAATCTGTTTAGTCTCATTCTATCTACTCAGATATTGTAAGAGGTGTACACACTGAATTGGTGATCAGTATGTGTCCAAAACCTTCAAATAAGCAAAAATTACATAGTAGAACCAGTGTTACTAAGTTTTGTGTAGTAACATTGTAAAGTTTAGTGAAAGGAGCAGCTTATGGGAATCAAGAATATTGTTGTGGAGAAACCTTAATCACTATATGACATGTCTATGATGAACAAAAACAAACTGTGTTAATTCAATGTGGGAATCTTTATTATTTTGTAAATTAAACTGGTATAGCATATGTCAAAATGATTCTAAGACACATGAGCATAGGGTTATTGAAAGAAGCAGTGTCCCTGTCTTTCTCCAAGAACAATTGATTTGGTAGTAGTCCCCTCTGTGAGTAAATTTTCTGAATTTGATAAATGGTTAGTTAATTGGTTTTGCAACTTCACTGAGAATTCATCAGCAAACTCATATTGTTGAAAATACCTATGAATACTAGGATTTTGGAACTTCTCTTTGTCTTGACTCACTTTGTAAATGAAGTATCATTCATACAGTACAAAATTTGTGAATGGGATTGCTGTGGTAAAACTCTGAATTCTTACAATACTCTTCATATATAGGAGAAAATCTCTTATAGAAAAATGATGCTATAAAAGTGATCTACATAACAAATGCTCTTACCACCACAGGGATCTTCAAAAATACCCATAATGAAGGGGAATATCGTGAATGTAAATAAAGTGATGAAACTTTAAAATGTCATTCTTCTTTACCATTAGATCAAATTATGAAATTAATTCATATAGATAAATATATTTCTTAGTGTAATGAAATGACTGTGGTAAATCTTTCACATGTGCCAATTTTCTTTGCAGGCATGAAAGCAGTCATACTGGAGAGAAACCCTTTAAATGCACTCTATGTGGGAAAGCCTTCCCCTATATCACTGTTCTCCTATGGCATAAAAGAACACACACTGGAGAGAAGCCTTACAAATGTAATCAATGTGGTAAAGCCTTTGCAAAAAGCAGTCAGCTCATACGGCATAAAAGAACACATACTGGAGAGAAACCTTATGAATGTAACCAGTGTGGTAAAGCCTTTGCACGAAACAGAAATCTCATAAGCCATAAAAGAACACACACTGGAGAGAAACCTTATGAATGTAATGAGTGTGGCAAAGCCTTTGCAAAAACAGTACTCTCTTAAGCCATAAAAGAACACACACTGGAGATAAACCTTATGAATGTAACCAGTGTGGCAAAGCCTTTGCAGGTAACAGTATTCTCTTATGCTGTAAAAGAACACACACTGGAGAGAAACCTTATGAATGTAACCAGTGTGGCAAAGCCTTTGCAGAAAACAGTAATCTCATAAGACATAAAAGAACACATACTGGAAAGAAACCTTTGAATATACCCAACGTGATAAAGCCTTTGCACAGCAGAGTAGTCTCCGAAAATAGGAAAAGACACACAGTGAAGAGAAGCCTGGTGAGGGTAATTAGTGTGATAAATCCTTTGCATGTAACAATCATCTCCTAAGACAACAACACATGCTGGAGGGAAACTATATGAATATAACTATGTGGCAAAGCCTTTGCACATAACATCTAATACAAAAAATAACACATACTGGAAAAATGTCTGACTGTAACCAATGTGAAAAAACTTTTGGACTTCAGAATAATCACACTCATGAAAGAAATCCTAATGGACCAAAAGCCTGTGAGTGCTTTTTACATGGTGAAACCATTCCACATTTGTATAATCTTCATCATCATGAAAGGATTCATAATGGAGGAAAACCTTATGAATGTATTAAAATGGTGAGGCCTTGAACAAATCTAGAGTCATCATCATCATAAAAGTATCCTTACTGGAGAGGAATTCTGTGACTATAAGCAATGTGGAAATGCCTTTGTGTACTTTGGTCCACTGAAATCCAATAGAACTGTAAAACTAGCTCAATGGAAATGACCTCACTTTTCTAAAGGGGAAAGGGAATAGGGTTGGAATAGGAATGGAGGGTAGTACTGGGGGAGAGAAGGGAGGGGGACTACAATTGGAATTTAAAGTAAATAAACTTATTTTTAAAAAGAATACAATGAATGGTGAATATCAATTACATGCAACAGTATTATATAATAAGGTGTTTATGGAAGACATTGATAATCCTGATTCTCAACATTTACTGTTTTCAATTGCCTCAGTTTACACAAGAAACTTTTAGTCCAGTGGATGAATATGTAGGGAATGGTGAACTAAAACCAGCCAGGAAGTTCTCTGAGAGTAACACAACAGTGTCAGCCTGTAGGAGTTTCTTTGTCTACACATACCTATTGTTCCAGGGGTTCTATTGAAAACCATCACAACTCAGACTGAATTTTGAGATGTGAGGGAGGAGGTTTTCTCTTCCATGTATGACCCTACTGCTGGCCTAGTTGTATAACCCTGCCAAGGGTGAGTTTTCTTTGCCGGACTTCATCTGGAGTGTCTTTAGATATAGATGCCACCAACCAAATTTGATGCATGGCCTTTGACACAGATCCCTAATCACTCTCTCTTCCCTTCAAATATAGGATAATTTGGTTCTGTGTTCTTGTTCTTCTTGTTCATATGATAGGAATGTGCTGTTTAATGCAAATTGAGCATCCTTGAATTGGCTAGAATTAATCAATTATCTACACCTATGCTTGAAGCATCCCAGTTACTACCCAAGGGGTATAAGCCTCTGTATTATGGAATTAAAGTTGAGCTTACTTTCTGAGGTGGTTCCCAAATTGGCTGATCACTGTTATGCTTGCAGGCTTTCCAAGCTTTATACCTCATCTTCTTCCCCTCGTGCCTTCCTGGGCTGGTGGGAAACAGCCCCCCAGGCAGCAAGAGAATCATGTTCTCTGCAATTCTTGTGATAAAATGTTTTAAAGGTCATAGCATTTCAATTTCACATGATTCTGGATGTGAGATGGTAAATCAAACAGTGTCTTGGGGGTAGGACTCTTTAAAATGAGTTATAACTAGTGTTTATTTCACGGTAAGGTTGAAGGCAAGCTTCATGGTATGAAATCCTCTGAGGTGAGTACAGTGGCCTATGGAAAAGAAATAAGAGCAGACATTTTTTTTTCTGTTTTTAATCTCTGAGTATTGTTCTGATCATGTATAGGTGGATGGCAGAGGAGAGGAACTCCCCTTTTGAGTGGTCTAGGGAAAGGGGATGTGGGGAAGATGGAGGGAGGGTGGGACCAATAGGAGTTGAGGGAGTGAGCTTCAATCAGCATATATAATGAACAAATTTAAAAAATAAAAACAATAAAATAAAAAATAGTAAGTAAAACAAAACAAGAGAGCAAAAATTTGAGTCAGTTTGAGTAACCACCCTCCCTCAAAGAAATGAAAGAAGATATATAGAAAGAAAAGAAAAACAGAATCTTTGTCTTTGCCGCCTTTCTTCCCTGTGGGCTCACTTGATAATCATTATCCAATGGAGACCACGCTTCTCTCTCTGAAGTTTATGTTACCATAGAAATAGGATTCAAACCTGGAACTAATGGCAGAGGTTCCTAGTTAACATATCAAATCAAACCTACCTGCCATTTTCTCCCAGTAATCCTTCAGTCCTTCCATGTTATCTGGTCCTCCAGGCTAGTACAGCCCATGCAATACCCTGAATTCTCCTTCCCAGGGCCTGAGCTACCCTCACCCCCCCTCTTATCCATCTATAGGCAAACTATTTTGGCTACCTGGCCCTGTCAAGAGCCATGCAGGAGCAACAGCATAACAGCTGTAGAACTCATGGAATATGGCTCTCCTGTTAGCATAGTCATGTTGAGTTTGTCTTGGAGAAGCATAATCCCAAGAACTGCTTTTTCTGAGGACTTTGAACTCTTATGTAGCGTATCTCTGCTTGTTGTCCTTATGATGCCCTTATTCTTCAAAACATGAGAAGCATGAAAACTATAAGGAGACTTCTAGCCCATCACTGGGCAATAAATATCACTGGCATTTAAAATTAACAATGCTTGATCTCTTTTCACATGTTTACTGGAGCAGATTAATGAATTAACCACTGCCCTTGAAAGGAGCCATAGGTGTAGATTGTTAGCAATGACCGTTATACTTAGAAAGAATTTGGAAAAATAGATTGTTTAACAAGGTCAGGGAAGATGTTTTTGCTAATGGCTCTGATGTAAAAAATCTTAGAGAACAATTTAAAGTTTAGAAAAGTACACTATTAACAGTAAAGCCATGGATGTTTTAAGGTTGATGAGCTGAAACAATAGCCCAAGGAAGCATTAGACCGTCAAACTGGGTCTAAAACTGAGACAGCATTTGATTCCCCTATATTTGTTTTTCCCCTCAGCTTCTTGATATGATTTAATAAAAATGATTAATGAGTAGATGCACACCCCTTTAAGATTTAAAGTACAGGTGCCAATACTATGCCATTTTTTTTTATTACTGTTGCGCTATAGTACTACTTGAGATCTCGGATGAAGATACCTCCAGAAAATCTTTTACTGTACAGGCATTCTTTTAAAATCAATTCTGTTTTTTTGTTTTGTTTTGTTTTGTTTTGTTTTTGTTTTGTCTTCCTTTGTTTTTCCATATGAAATTGAGAATTGTTCTTTCAAGGTCTGTAATGAGTTGTGTTGGTATTTTGATTGGAATTGCATTGAGTCTTTAGATTTCTTTTGGTAGAGTGACCATTTTTACTATGTTAATCCTCCAATTCTGTAGTATGGGCAATCTTCTGATATCTTCCTTGAAGTTCTTTTTTTTTTTTCATACAAGTTGTTCACTTGCTTGATTAGAGTCACACCAAGGTACTTTATGTTACTTGTGGCTTTTGTGAAAGGGTTTTGTTTCCCTAATATCTTTCTGAGCCCATTTGTCTTTTGTATACAGGAGGGCTTCAGATTTTTTTTAAATTTAATTTTGTATCAAGCCATTTTGCTGAAGATGTTTATCAGCTGTAGAAGTTCCCTGGTTGAATTTTTAGGGATATTCATATATACTATCACATCATCTGCAACACAAGCTGGACTTCTATGGAGAAAAGTGAACCCTCCTCCATTGCTGGTGGGAATATAAACTTGTACAACCACTTTGGAAATCAATCTGGTGCTTTCTCAGAAAATTATGAATAGTGCAACTAGAATATTCAGTTATATCAACTGTGGGCATATATTCAGAAGATTATCAACCATACAACAAGGACATTTGCTCAACTCTACTCATAACAGCTTTATTGACAATATCCAGAATCTGGAAACAACTTAGATGTCCCCAAACCGAGGAATGGAAACAAAAATTGTGGCACATTTATAGAATGCAATACTATTCAGCAATTAAAAACATGGAAATCAGCAGGTAAATGGATGCAACTAGAAAAGATCACTCTGAGTGAGGTATCCAGAAGCAGAAAGATGCTCATGGTATATCCTCACTTATATGTGGATATTAGTCATACAATATAGGATTAAAATACTAAAATCTAAAGTCCTAAAGGATCTAAACAACAGGAAGTACCCTAGGGAAGATGCTTAATCCTCATTCAGACGGACAAATAGTATAGACATCGGCAATGTGAGAAGACAGGGGACAGGGCAGGCACCTACCACAGAGGGCCTCTGAAAGAATCTACCTAGCAGGGTATTAAAGCAGATGATTAGACTCATAGCCAAACTTTGGGCAGAGAGCATGGACTAATATGGAGGATTCAGGAGATGGAAAGACCTGGATGGGGGAGGTCCTCCACAAGGAGGCCAATTGAGTCAAAAAATATGGGCCCTGGGGGCCCTGTTCCAACGAAGGACTATGCATGAAGAACACCTAGAACCCCTGCTCAGATGTAGCTCATAAGTATCTCAGTTTCCATGTGAGTTCCCTATTAAGGGTGACAGGGGCTGTCTGTGACATGAACTCAGTGGAAGACTACTTGATCACCTACTCCTGGAAGGTGCAGCCTTGCCAGGCCACAAAGGAAGAAGGTGCAGCCATTCTTGGTAAGACTTGATAAGATAGGCTAGGATAAGATAGTGGGAAGAAGGACTTTCCCTATCGTGGACTAGGAGAGGGGCATAGTGGGAGAAGAGGAAGGTAGGTTGTAACTGGTTGAAGATGAGGGTGGGGCTTACAGCCAGAAAATAAAGTGAATAAATTATAATAATCAATAAAAAAGAAAAAAAGGAGGATTTTTTTCCTGAGATGGCTGGACTCAGGCAACTGTCTCTTAAAAACAACTAGAAAGAATAGTATTTCATCTCTACTCATTTTCCTTTTTCCTGTAATACTATATATAATAAATACCCTTGATAAAATTCAGTGGTTTGTCATATATTCCTAGTATTATAATATTGTAAAATATTTTACAAATCAAATTTTGATGTTAAGTGTGTAAAAATAGTTTATGAAAAGGTGGCTTGAATTTTCAAAGAAGCAGAGAATGATTACTCAAAACTCAGGAGGGTGAAAATAAAAGGAAAATGATGGAAGAATAAATTATATATAAAAAATTAATATCTCTTACACAGTAATTAAAACATTTTGGTTATTGAGATAAAAAAATATACACAGAATATTTCTCAAGTAAACAATGTAAGCTATTAGTAATAGCTCCTATGCATGCACCCTGAAGTATTTCTTTAAATTATTCCTCTTGTCACTGAAATGTGTTCTTTGACAAGTCATGCCACTACACCCTGATGTTCAGGCTCTAATACTGGCCATTCTATTCTTATTTCAGGGTACTGACTGCTTAGTGAAGTCAGTACAATGTTTGATTTCTGTGTCTAGCTAAGGTCACAATTTTTGATGATACATTTTTAGTTCATCCACAATTTCAAAGTAAAATGATTGACTTTCTTGAAATGTTAAATGTTCTCTCTCACACACATGCACACACACACATACATAATGTGTGATACATGTAATAGGAGTTATTGGCAACACAAGACTTGAAATTGAAAGAGCCAAACGAGGGGTGTATGGGAGATTTTGTAGGGAGGACAGAGATGTGAGAAATAATGTGATTATATTAAAATCTCAAAAAAAATGTACATGTTTTCCATGAATAAAAAAACTGAATATTATAATATTTTGCACTGATGTGATTCAGGACAATCAAGTCTATTCTATCTTAGCACACAGTCAGCTGTGTTTCAGTAAACATGAGTATATATGTGTGCTGGACCTGCGCAAGTCATCTGTTGTTTTCATATGGATAATGGTAGAACTCCTCATTCAGTGTGTACAGTATATATTCTCTTTTACATTGACTCAAGAATTGTAGGAATTTTTTGTGCGAACTCTATAAAATAAAGTTCCCCTAAACTTCTATCTTGGTCCACATTCTTCTACTGTCTCCTTACATCTTTTTACACAGAAATGCTATCTAACCTGGATGGTAAAGAGTGTTCAGTAGATGAAGCAGAAGAATGGACATTTTTTGTCTAGTCCATTCTGTTAGTTCCTGTCCTTCTGTTGGAGAATTGAACAACTGAGTTCAGAGTTTTCAAAGAACAATGTTTATTATTTCCCTTTATTTTGTAGTTATGGTGTGTGGGTTTTGCCTCTTTTTATTTGATGCTTGGGATTATTCATTTTTTGTCTTTTATTGGATGTGATTAACATTTTTAGATAGGAGTTTTGCTTTGATTGGCTTCTGTAGTGAAGGAGTTTTACAGAAATACTGCTCATATTTTGGTTTATTGTACAATATATTTTTATTCACCATTTACTATTGAAAGTTTACTGGATATAGTAATAAGGATCCCTTAAAGATCATATACAATCGGTCTCAGCCATTCTAGGTTTAGAATCTCTCTTGAGAGATCAGGAGTTACTGTAATGAGCCTGAATGTATATGCAACTTAGTCTTTTCAACTTGCAACTTTTAATATACCTTCTTTGTTTAATATACTTTTCTTTACTTTTAGGGTTTTGATTTTATGTGATGAGCACAATTTCTTTTCTGGTAGGCTTTGTTGTTTTCTATACTTTTTGTACTTTTATAAGCTACCCCTTCTTCATTAGGTTAAGGATATATTCTATTATTTTGCTGAAAATATTTCTGGGATTTTGATATGAGTTTTGTCTTCTTCCTCTATTTCTATTATTCATAAATAATTTTTTTGCACTTTTTAAATATTCTGGATCTTTTGTGCATGGCTATTTAACATTTCTTTTGATGCAATTATCCAGTTGTTGTTGTTTCTTTGTTCTTGTTGTTCATAATAATCATCTTCATCTTCATTTCTTTGTCCTCCTCCTGCTTCTCTTCTTGCTCCTCCTCCTCCTTTTTTTCCTTTCAAAATAGTCACTTTACTCATATATTCACCCTGATTAAAGTTTTCCCTTCCTTATACCCTGGCAACTCTTTCCCATCTCCCCTTCTATCCTGTTTAAATTCACCCTCATATAAAATAAGGAGGGCTATAATGTATAATAAGAAAGTAAAATAGAGAAAATACAAAAACAATCACATCTTATTATAAAAAAACCAACAAAAGAAAAAGAGCTCAAGGGGGGAAAATATGTAGACGTGTTCACACATGCAGAAATTTCATAAAATATTAAACACAAAACAGTAGTACACACAGAGGGTCCATGTAGCTTTAAAACTAGTAAAACCTCTTCAGCAAATTAAAATGAGAAATGTGATAAAATTTTTAAAATGCATACCAGAATTACAGGACATGGAAATCCAAACGTGCCAGTGAGTGAAATTTTTGGCCATCTACCTTTTGGGATGTATGTTTAAAAGTACAATTAAGAGTAGTCCCTTGGATAAAATGAGTGTACCGTGGATAAAACTATATTTTCATTTGCAAGCACTTATCAATTAGAGATAGGGCTAGGGACAACATCAAATGCTTTGTGCATGCTGCCTGAGTCTCACAGCTTATATATTCTTCAGTCCTCTTAATTTATAATGCTTTGTTCTTTGATATCCTGTATCATTTCTAGCTCTTATACTCTTCTGGCTGAGTTACTGAAGAGCCTGGAGGGCATATTCTGAGGTCTCTCACTGACTGTCTATTTTCTCTATTGGTCTCTGAATTTGGTTCCATCAGCTGCAGGAGGAAGCTTCTTTCATGATGGATGAACAAGATACTGGTCTATGAGTATAGCAGAATGGTGGCAAGGGTCATTTTATTACTTATAGTAGAACATAGTATTTGCTTTTTCCCTAGAACCCTGGGCTAAGTAATTTCTTTTTCTTGATCAATAATCCAGTGTCAGGTGTGGATTGCATCATGTGAAGTGGGCCTTAAGTCCAACTACAGATTGGTTATTTACTCCTACAACTCTTGCACTAATATGTCTTACAGGTAGGACATTGTCATAGTTCAAAAGTTTGGTAGCTGGGTTAGTGTTTATATTTCTCCTCTTGTAGTTGCAGAGGATTTCCCATATCAAAGTTGCTAGAATGTAAGTGTGAAGGTTCTATGTAGGCTCAAGCTCTATTTATCTATGTTCCATGTAAGTGTAAGTGTTGTCTCCAGTAAGAGGGCACTGCATTCAATTTGTGGAGAGCAGCCTATAGTCTTGGCAAAAGCCTGTATTGTTTTGGCATTACAATTACACTACTTTGGCCAATACCTCACTTAAATATAGCCCATTACCAGTACTGGATGCTTAGTTTAGTGACAAGAGATTTCCAGTTGGAACTTTCTTCTTGTGTTGTGATTTCATTTATATTGGCTTCTTCTATGTATATATTTTAGAAAGTTTCTATTGCATTAGATTTCCACTGTACCAAACAAATGACCCTTAATTTTACCTGTCTTTTCTCACATTACCTTTTCATTGCCTTCTTCCTTTCCCAATACCCTTCAATTGTATCTTTTTAGCCCACTTTCCATTTGTTCCAAGTATTTTATTTCCCTTTCCTATGGAGAAATCTCTGGCTCCCCTAACCTCCAGTTCTTAATCTGTATTAATACCCTGTGGTATTATGTTCAGTTGATTGCATATCATACGACTTGCAACTAATATATATGTAAAAGCAAATACATACCCTATTTGTCTTTGGGGGTCTAGGTTCTCTCACTCTCAGTTACATGCAAAGCTGCATTTACCTTCACATTTCATGATTTGATTTTTTTAAATGACTGAGTAATATTTGATTATGTAAATACACTAGTACTATAACAAAAATAGAAATACACACTGGAAAAACAGATAAAATCTTCACAAATGGTGCTGACCAAACTAGATGCCTATATGTAGAAACATGGAAATAGATGCTTATTTTCACTCAAAAGTCACCTCCAAATGGATTAAAACCTCACCAAAGTTTACATACAGTTAAAGTCTTGAAGTCAGCACAACTATTTGATAAAGATCCAGCATAGCTGAGTTGCATGTTACAGTAGCCTTCATGCTATCTTTCAGGCTTTTTCTTGATCTCCACTTGCTACATGCTTAGAGGGCTTTCAATCCATGTACAACCTGGGGCCATTGGAGCAATGGGAAAAATTTTAATGAATCATTTATGTCTTCACCCTGGAGTACTGCTTCTAAGCTTCCCCAGAAAAATCCTGAGTATACTGCTCCTCTCATTTTTAGGGGAAATATCAATTATCTGGCCCTACATGAATGTCTTTCTCATGGAAGTTGTAACTCACATAAAAATGGCAGAAAACTCCTTATGAGACTTCAGCTCCAAGATAGTCTTGCAAAATTTATCCCTGTGCTTCCTCAAGAAGAAAATAATCAGAAAAACATACTCATAAAAAGGGAAACAAAGTTTCCAGAGCTAGGACAGCTGATAGTATTTGAGATTAAATACCTTGTACTGCTGTATCCTCAGATGATTACTTGGCATATAAGATTAGGAGTTACATATGGTATGCCCTCAATGATTAGATAAAGATGTAAATGAATGGCTGGAGACATCTTCACCTTACACTAGGGTCTATAATGATGGACAAAGAATGTTTTATAAAAATGATTTTTAAAGTGAGGTATTAGGACCTCCTTTCCCCAGAAATATCAGCTTTCACAGTATCACTGTGGTGTCGTATGACCAAAACAATAAAAGAATACTTAGATTTAGCACATGAGTAAATTCTACAAAGATATGAGGTATAGACAATGCATTATGCCAGGAATTTAATAATAACTGTTGCTGCTTTGGCCTAAATTGTTTTTCTTGAGGCTGTCCATTAAAATATGATAATATACTTCTTGGGACAAAGCAATATGCCCAAGCTGGCTTGAATATTTTCTCTCTATTGCCATTGAATCTGAGAATTCTTCCAACCTGAGAATGGGCTTTCAGGCTGTGGCAAATATGCCTCCAGAGTCTCAAAAATGTCAGGTTATGGGATTGATGAAGAAAAATGATAGTAAAAAGATAAGGTTTATCAGTGATGACTAAATTTATGACCAAGAGACAGTTAAAACTCCTGTCTGGGGACAAGAGGGATATCATCTATGTTTTAAAACAATTTGAATCTATCTTTTATTATTGAACTCTGTATAAACAAAGAAGTACTCCAGCTGCCAGTCAGTCAAGACTTTAAGTTTCTTTGGACAACCATGTCTGAGTCATTTCTGCCCCACCTTATCCTTCCCTCTTCTCTGGAAACTATCAACTGCTGGGTCTGGTCCCCAATCTGTCATGACAATCTTTTCTTTCACAGTAGGGTGAATACTCACAACTGAAGATCTAGAGCTACATGCTTCAGAGTAGATAGGACATGTGATATCTGTTTTCTGGATTTTAGTTACCTAAATCAATATCGTCATTTATATTTCTATCTACTTATGTGCATACCATTTCACTTATCTATATCAGTTGAAGGATATTTAGGTGTTCCCATTTTGTACCTATTGTTAACAGAATAGCAATGATTATGGTTGAGAAAATTTTTGAAGGAGTATGTTGAGTCCATTGTGCATATGTCAAGGAAAGTTACAAGTGGTTCATATGGTAGATTTATTTTCATCATTTTGAGAATTCTGCACACTGATTTCTGCTATGGGTGTACAATTTTGAAAACTCTTTTTGCCAGAGGTCCAGGTTTTTGCCTGTCAATCAGAAGATGTCAGCTGTCAACCTAATTCCTGTTTCCTTCAGAAAAATAAAATACTAAGGGAAAATATATAGTACCTGTATTATTTATCACAATTACTATTATGTAATTAAAAGTTGAATACTTATATGTCCACGAATTCAAAAGTAACATGGACAAATTACTAAAATGTGTTTTCAGAAGTAGTTTCTATTCTGAAATAGACTGTATCTATATAACATTGCTTAAATGAAGGGCTCTTTTAATTATGGTTAGATATACATTTTATATAAACTTACTAAAAGTAGGGATAAATAATTTTATTTGAAGACACTAAGGTATTTTATTATAGTCTGGTTATTGGACTTAATGATGGGTGGGTCATGGTGCTTGAGAAAGATACCCAAAACGACAGCTGTGCTGACAGATAAGCACAGACCCATGCAGGCCAGGGCCAATTCCAGAGGATCCTCAAAGGACAGGAAGTTCACTGCCATGGGCAGGCACTGCTTTCTCTCTAGGTTTGGGTACTCTTGAATTCAGCAAGGGATACATTCCTGCTGATCTGTGGGGAGAAAGTAAATCAACATCTCAACTCCTACAAGTCACTCCATGAAGAAAGATTTCCAATGATATTGTCTGCATCCTATCACATTCTCTTTTACTATAGTGCCAAGAAGGACACTAAACATACATTATTTGTCATTTGAGGTATTGGTTGCCTAAGTTCTTTTTTCTAGATAGATCTATGATTAAAGATGATGAGTATTTTTTGTGTTTCTCAGTAAATTGTGTCTTATTTATGCTTCATTCTGTCACCCATGTTTATCATTAATTTTTACAATTTATTCACCTTGTATCCCAATTGTAGCCCACTCCCTTATCTACTCTATGTCCCAATATCCCTTCCTCCTCCTCCCCTATCCTTCTCCTGTAGTCCTCTGATAGGAAATGTCCTATCAGACCCTAGCTCATCAGGTTCCATTAAGACTCCCTGTATCCTATTCATCTGTAGGCTGTCTAGGTGGCCCCACCAGGGAGAAGTGATCAAGAAGCAGGCAACCAAGTTCAGAGACTGTCTCTTCTCCCCTTACTAGGAATCCCATATGGAGACGGAGCTGTCTATGGGCTACATCTGAGCAGGGGGTCTAAGTCCTCTCATGCTCTTTCGTTGATGCATCAGTCTCTGCAGGGCCCTTGGACCCAGATTTTTTGGCATGATGGTGTCCTTGTGTGACTCTTGACCCCTTTAGGTCCTTCTCTCTCCCATTTCTTCAATAAGACATTTTTTTGCTCTATAACAAATTTTGTGGTGGGTGTCTGCATCTGCTTCAATCACCTGTTGAGTGGAGTCACTTAGTGTACATCGTGGAAAGCTTTTATCCTATTCTCTCTCTATTCTATGGGTTCTGGTGTCTATCCTGTTTTTTTTTTTTTCCTGAAGGAGAATTAAGCATCTACCCTGTTTCTCCTTGTACTTTAGCTTTTAAAAGTCTGTAGATTTTAGTATGTCCAATCTGTATTATATGGGTAATGTCCACTTATAGGTGAATATATACCATACATGTATTTCTGCTTCTCGGATACATCACTCACGGTGATCTTTTTTAGTTCCATCCATTTGTCTGCAAAATTCATGATTTTCTTGTTTTTAACACCCGAGTAGTATTTCCATGTGTAAATGTACCACAATTTCTGTATCCATTCCCCCACTGAGGGACATCTAGTTTGATTCCAGATTCTGGTTATTATGAATAAAGCTGCTATTGTTATAGTTGAGCAAATGTCCTTGTTGTATGGTTGAGCATCTTTCTGATATATGACTAGGAGTTGTTTAGCTGAGTCTTGGGGTAGCAGTATTCCCAGTTTTCTGAAAAAGTGCCAGACTGATTTCCAAAGTGGTTGTACAAGTTTACATTCTACCAGTAATGGAGGAGGGTTCTCCTTTCTGCACATCCTCTCCAGCATGTGTTGACCCTTGAGTTTTCGATCTCAGCCATTCTGATGGGTGTGAGGTGGAGTCTCAGAGTTGTTTTGATTTTCATTTCTCAGGTTTTTAAGGACATTGAGTATTTTTAAGTGTTTCTAAACCATTCAATATTCCTCTGTTGAGAATTTCTGTTTAGCTCTGAACCCTATTTTAAATTGGATTATTTAATTTGTTGGGTTATTTTTTTTGAGTGATGTAATTACATTTTAATACATTTAAAAGAAAACAGAACCATAAGCTAAACAAACACCATACATAGATTATATACCATAAAATATATATGGAAATACGTATATGTTCAAACCTACAAAAATGACTTATAACCAGACAACAAATTAAGACAAGTTCCAAGCTTGCAAGTTTGTTATAAGAACTAAATAACAGCCGGGGAGCCAAGATGGCGGCACTGGGAAAACAGCGCTTCTGAGCAGCAGGACAGCACTTTCCAGGCAGAGACCAGGAGACTTAACTCGGGGCCCTGAAACTACATCGATCGTGTTTCCCAGGTGAGGGGAGGCTCCCACGGCGTGGGAATCGGTCGGGTCCACTCACGGCTACCCAGCCAGAACCCGGAAGAAATCCCGGATAACTCGGGTTTTGGGTCTCTGGGCTGGGGCCGCAAGCAGGCGGGTCCCAGCCACCTTCCCAGGCTGATACGTGGGCACAAGGGTACCTGAGACTGGGAGTCCCAGATGCGGGGGGACCCCACGGGGAAGCAGGATTGCGGGTCTGATCGCAGGTCACCCTGTCTCTCCCCGGAAAGTCTCTGCCGCCATCACAGCCGAGCTCCTGCCGCACGCAGAGAGCTCTGCGCTCAGCTCAGCAGTACAGACAAGCTGTGCGCCCCAGTACAACAGGGACTGGGAACCCCTGTCCGGAGAGGACCCCACAGAGAAGGAAGAAACCGTGCTGCTAGGGTCACCTAGGGAAAGTCTAGCAGACTGCAGATTGCAAACAGACAGAACTTGAGTGCCCCAAGACACCACAGCAGTACTCACCCGCCACAGATTACCGCAGCTGATCACTAAATTTACAGCAAGAAACCCAGAAGGAGGGCAGCTGCTCCCAGGACTTCTCCCGGTGAGAGGAGAGCCCTCTTGACTAATCAGGACCACAGTTACCACCCAGGTCGCTAGGCCTGAGGTGAGCTGTAGCAACTCCTGAAAAACAGCAGACATCCAGGGACTATACCCAAAAAGCTGGGAAGGCTTCCTTCAGGAAAAACATCTTCCTGTCAAAGGGATTTTCTCCACTACAAGAGCCCAGGAACAACCAGAAACTAAATTCAAACAACTAAGATAGCCCAATGGGTAGAGGACAGCGTAAAAGTTCAACCAACAGAAGCCAGAGCATTATGGCATCTCCAGAACCCAGTTATCCAGGGGCAAATAGCCCTAGACACCCCAGCATAAATGAAATTCAAGGAGACAACCTAACATCTATGCTCAAGAAGATGATAACAGAGGAAACAAATAAAATACGAAAAGAATTAGAGGAAGATAAAAACAAACAGATCATGGCTATCCGTAAAGAAACGGAGGAAATTAAAGACAAGGAGATTATGGCCATCCGTGAAGAAATACAGGAAGCTGCAGCCAAACAGTCTATGGCCTTTAGAGAGGAAATGCTTAAATCACTGAATGAAATAAAAGAAACAGTGGATTGTTCAAACAAACAACTGAAGGAATTGACTGAAAAACATGAAAATACAGTCAGACAGGGGAAGGAAACCAACAAAATAGTTCAAGACCTGAAGATAGAATTGGAAATATTAAAAAAAAAAACACAAATGGAAGAAATTGTGGAGAGAAAGAACTTAGTGAAGAAAGCAGGAACTACAGAGGTTAGCATAACCAATAGGCTACAAGAAATGGAAGAAAGAATCTCAGGTGTGGAAGATACAATGGAAGAAATAGATGTATCTGTCAAAGAAAATGATAAATCTAAAAAATTCCTGACACAGACCGTCCAAGAAATTCAAGACAACATAAAAAGACAAAACCTAAGAATAATAGGAATAGAGGAAAAAGAAGATTCCCTGCACCAAGGCCCAGAAAATATTTTCAACAAAATCATTGAAGAAAATTTCCCCAACTTAAAGGAGAGGCCAATAAGAATACAAGAGGCCTATAGAACACCCAATAAATTAGACCAGAAAAGAAAATCCTCCCCCCACATAAAAATCAAAACTGTAAGTATACAGAACAAAGAAAAAATACTAAAAGCTGCACGAGAAAAAGGCCAAGTAACATATAATGGCAAACCCATTAGAATCACACCTGACTTTTCAACAGAGACTATGAAAGCCAGAAGGGCCTGGACGGATATCATGCAGACCCTAAGAGAACACAGATGTCAGCCCAGGCTACTATACCCTGCAAAACTCTCAGTCCTCATAAATGGAGAAAACAAGATATTCAATGACAAAAACAAATTTCAACAATACCTACAAACAAATCCAGCATTATAGAAGACACTGAAAGGGAAAATACAACCCAAGAAAGCTAGCTACATTCAAGAAAACACAGGAAATAAATAACCTCACTTCAGTAAAACAAAAAGCAACCAAGCACACAACCTGATGACCACAGCCAACATCAAAATCAAAGGGTCTAACAGGCACTGGTCATTACTCTCTCTCAATATCAATGGACTTAATTCTCCAATAAAAAAGACACAGACTAACAGAATGGATGCATAAACAAAACCCAGCAATCTGTTGTATACAAGAAACACACCTAAGACACAAAAAAAGACATTACCTGAGGGTAAAGGGATGGAAGACGGCTTTTCAAGCAAATGGACCCAAGAAGCAAGCAGGAGTAGCCATTCTAATATCTGATAAAATAGTCTTTCAACCAAAATTAATCAAAAGAGATGGGGAAGGACACTTCATACTCATCAAGGGAAAATTCCACCAAGAAGACATCACAATCCTGAACATCTATGCCCCAAATACAAGGGCACCCGCATTTGTGAAAGAAACATTGATAAAACTTAAACCACATATAGATCCCCACACACTAATAGTAGGAGATTTCAACACCCCACTCTCAACAAAGGACAGGTCAACAAAACAGAAATTAAACAAAGAAACAATATCTCTAACAGAGGTAATGAATCAAATGGACCTAACAGACATTTACAGAACCCTACACCCAAACACAAAAGAATTTACCTTCTTCTCAGCACCTCATGGAACCTTCTCCAAAATAGACCACATAGTTGGTCACAAAGCAAGCCTCAACAAATACAGGAAGATTGAAATAATCCCTTGTATCCTGTCGGATCACCATGGAATAAAGCTGGACCTCAGTAACAACAGAAATAGCAAAAAGCCTACACATACACGGAAACTGAACAACTTGCTACTAAAAGACAGCTGGGTCAGGGAAGAAATAAAGAAAGAAATTAAAATCTTCCTAGAACTCAATGAAAATGAAGACACAACATACCCAAACTTGTGGGACACAATGAAAGCAGTGCTAAGAGGAAAGTTCATAGCACTAAGTGCCTTCAAGAAGAAATTTGAGACAGCGCATTCAAGCAACTTAATGGCTCACTTAAAAACCCTAGAAAAAGAAGAAGCAGACACACCAAGAAGGAGCAGAAAGCTGGAAATAATCAAACTCAGGGCTGAAATCAATCAATTAGAAACAAATAAAACAATTCAAAGAATCAATGAAACCAAGAGCTGGTTCTTTGAGAAAATCAACAAGATAGACAAACCCTTAGCCAAGCTAACTAAAAGGCAGCGAGACACCATCCAAATCAACAAAATCAGAAATGAAAAGGGGGACATAACTACAGACACTGAGAAAATCCAAGAAATAATTAGGACTTACTTCAAAAGTCTATACGGAACAAAATTTGAAAATTTAAATGAAATGGACAATTTTCTTGACCGATTCCACTTACCAAAGCTAAATCAGGACCAGGTAAATCAATGAAATAGTCCTATATCCCCCAAGGAAATAGAAGCAGTCATCGAAAGTGTCCCATCCAAAAAAAGCCCAGGACCTGATGGTTTCAGCACAGAATTCTACCAAACATTCAAAGAAGAGCTAACACCAACTCTCTTCAAACTATTCCACAAAATAGAAATAGAAGGAGCATTACCAAACTCATTCTATGAAGCCACAGTCACCTTGGTACCTAAACCTCACAAAGACTCAACAAAGAAAGAGAATTTCAGGCCAATCTCCCTTATGAACATTGATGCAAAAATACTCAACAAAATACTCACAAACCGAATACAAGAACACATCAAAGATATCATCCACCATGACCAAGTAGGCTTCATCCCAGGTATGCAGGGATGGTTCAATATACGGAAATGCATCAATGTGATCCACCATATTAACAAATTGAAAGAAGAAAACCACATGATAATCTCCCCTAGACACTGAAAAAGCCTTTGACAAAAGTATTGGAGAGATCAGGGATACAAGGCACATATCTAAACATAGTAAAGGAGATATACAGCAAACCTATAGCCAACATCAAACTGAACGGAGAGAAACTTAAAGGAATCCCACTGAAATCAGGGACAAGACAAGGCTGCCCACTCTCTCCATATCTCTTCAACATAGTTCTGGAAGTCCTTGCTAGAGCAATAAGACAGTTGAAGGAGATCAAGGGGATACAAATTGGAAAGGAAGAAGTCAAATTATCACTATTTGCAGATGATATGATAGTATACATGAGTGAACCCAAAAACTCTACCAGGAAACTCCTAAAGCTGATAAACACCTTCAGCAAAGTGGCCCGGATACAAAATTAACTCAAAAAATCAGTAGCCCTCCTGTATACAAAAGACAAAAGGGCTGAGAAAGAAATCAGGGAAACAACACCCTTCACAATAGCCACAAATGACATAAGGTACCTCGGAGTAACCCTAACCAAGGAAGTCAAAGACTTGTATGAAAAAAATTTCAAATCTCTGAAGAAAGAACTAGAAGAAGATATGAGAAGATGGAAAGATCTCCCATGCTCATGGCTTGGTAGGATTAACATAGTAAAAATGGCCATCTTACCAAAAGCAATATACAGATTCAATGCAATGCCCATCAAATTACCAACACAATTCTTTACAGACTTGGAAAGAAAAATTCTCAACTTCATATGGAATAACAAGAAACCCAGAATTGCTAAAACAATCCTCTACAATAAAAGATCTTCTGGAGGTATCTCCATCCCTGATCTTAAGTTGTACTATAGAGCAACAGTTTTAAAAACTGCATGGTACTGGCATAGAAACAGAATGGTGGATCAATGGAACCGAACATAGGACCCAGAAATAAACCCACACACTTATGGACACCTGATATTTGACAAAGACGCCAAAATCATACAATGGAAAAAAATAGCATCTTCAACAAATGGTGCTGGTCCAACTGGATGGCTACATGTAGAAAAATGAAAATAGATCCATACTTATCACCCTGCACAAAACTGAAGTCCAAGTGGATCAAAGACCTCAACATAAAACCAGACACATTAAATCGGCTTGAAAAAAAAGTGGGGAATACCCTAGAACTCATTGGTACAGGGGAAAACTTCCTGAACAGAACCCCAACAACACAGGCTCTAAGAGCAAAAATCAATAAATGGGACCTCATGAAACTGAAAAGCTTCTGCAAAGCAAAGGACACCGTCATCAAAACAAAGCGACCTCCTACAGATTGGGAAAGAATCTTCACCAACCCTTTATCTGACAGAGGACTCATATCAAGTATATATAAAGAACTAAAGAAGCTGAAAAACAGAAAACCAAGTAACCCACTTAAAAAATGGGGAACAGAGCTAAATAGAGAATTCTCTGTAGAGGAACACCGAATGGCAGAGAAGCACTTAAAGAAATGTTCAACCTCACTAGCCATTAGGGAAATGCAAATCAAAACAACCCTGAGATTTCACCTCACACCCATGAGAATGGCCAAGATAAAAAACTCAAGTGACAACACATGCTGGAGAGGTTGTGGATAAAGGGGAACCCTTCTCCACTGCTGGTGGGAATGTAAACTGGTACAACCACTCTGGAAATCAATCTGGCATTTTCTCAGACAACTAGGAATAGTGCTTCCCCAAGATCCAGCCATACCACTCTTAGGCATATATCCAAAAGAGGCTCAAGCACACAAAAAGGAAATTTGCTCAACCATGTTCATAGCAGCTTTATTCGTAATAGCCAGAAGCTGGAAACAACCCAGATGCCCCTCAACTGAAGAATGGATGCAGAAATTGTGGTACATCTACACAATGGAATATTACTCAGCAATGAAAAATAAGGAAATCATGAAATTTGCAGGTAAATGGTGGGATCTGGAAAGGATCATCCTGAGTGAGTTGTCCCAGAAGCAAAAAGACACACATGGTATATACTCACTCATATAGACATACAACATAGGACAAACCCACTAAAACCTGTGCATCTAAAGAAACTAAGCAAGAGAGAGGACCCTAAGTAAAATGTCTAATCCCCATCCAGAAAGGCAAATAGGATGGACATCAGAAGAAGAAGAAAACAGGAAACAACCTAGGAACCTACCACAGAGGGTCTCTGAAAGCCTCTGCCCTACAGACTATCAAAGCAGAAGCTAAGCCTGATGGGCAACTATTGGGCAGAGTGAATAGAATTTTATGTAAGAACTGGGAAATAGTAAGAGCTGGAGAGGACTCCCCTGGGGGGAGCAGCCTTACCAGGCCATAGTAGAGGACAATGCAGCCACTTTTGATGTGAACTGATGGACTAAGATCAGAAAGGAGAGGAGAACCTCCCCTATCAGTGGACTTGGGGAGTGGCATGCATGCAGAGGGAAGAGAGAGGGTGGAATTGGGAGGGGAGGGAGGGGCTTATGGGGGGATGCAGAGTGAATAAAGTGTAATTGATGAAAATTTAAAAAAAGGGAAAAATAATAATTTAAGAACCTTAAATGACTTTCAAAAGTGGAGGAAAACATGGAGTTAGTCAATTTACATGGAGCACGTCTCGCCCCTGGGGGCAATGGTCTCCTGAACCTACTCAGACCTCGGACACCACCACTGCTAGTTCTAGAACTGATGCAGGATGTTCCAATGAGGGGGTTAAGGCTTCTCATAATATTTCCTATAAGCCCTCACCTGTTTGTTTACATCCCAAATTTTTATTCATTATTAGCCAGATAGAGCCAAGTATTGTGGTAATGATACTTGCTTTTTTGCCCAATGCTGTAATGCTAGTAAATTTACTAGCTGGTTACTCACATGCCTCGCTGGGTGCCTGTGCCCGTTGATGCCCTCAAGCTATTACTCTCTTCAGACAGAAAAGGGATTTTGGAATTACGGCTGCCATTGTTACTGCCATCTCATTGGCGGCTGTTGGAGCTACCACCACGGCATTAGCCATGAGTCATACTGGGCAGACTGCTCAGAACCTGAATAACCTTTTAGCCAATGTAGCTCATGCCTTAGATGTACAAAAAGGAATTAATGCTCAACTAAAAGGAGGTTTGATGGTGTTCAATCAGAGGTTTGACCTCGTGCAGGAGCAAACTGATACCCTATGGCAAATCGCTCAACTTGGCTGTCAATGAAAGTATGCTGGACTTTGTGTCACTAGCATACAACATGAGAATTTTTCCTGTGCTGCAATTCTGTGCAAACAATTGTCAAGCTATATTTTAGGTAATTGGACTGGAGAATTCGATACTACGATGGACCAGCTGAGAGTGGCCATTGTCATGGTAAATTCTACCAGAGTGGACGCAGGACTAGCCACAGGATTATCATCATGGATTGCTGCAGCCATGAATCATCTGAAGGAATGGGCGGGCATGGGAGTGTTAGCAGGCCTTCTGGTGTTGGTTACCTTGGTTTGCCTGTGGTATATATGCAAGATTAGAGTCTCACAACAGCGTAATGCAGCCATGACCATTCAGACCTTTACAGCCATTGAAGCAGGACAGTCTCCCCAAGCATGGTTGGATACCATAAAAAGCCAAAATGTTATGCTCAGGATGCGAGGCTAAGCACTGCACTCAGGGTCAGCCGCCTTGGACCCAGAGAAGAGCATGTCTGATTGCATGCGGGTTGATGCCCCAGGTCCCGCCTCTGAGAAAAAGGTATCAGACGGGTCTGATGCTCTTTGGGTGGATGACACCTAAATGAACATCAGTACAAAGTCCCAATTTATTTCTAATATCAGAGATCAGACCTCTACTCTTGCCTGATGCTTCCAAAACAAAAAGGGGGAACTGTAGAGAGCTGCGTAATGCCGCGCCTGAAAGATGGAGCTGGTTTCTGCCTTCCACCTTCCCGATGGTGAGTGCTCTCTGCCACAAACAACTCCACATTTGGCTAAGGCTGAGGATCTGGCTTGCTTCCATGTATGTAGACCTATCTGCATTGCCCACGTGGCATGCTGAGGTTGGCTACCCAGAGGCTATTTAAAGTGGGCTGGCTTTCCCCAGGGTCAGATGATTGTTCAAGGTTCCTGAATAAACTGCATTGAAAAAAAAAAGAACTAAATAACAGAATGTGTATCTTTAAGGAAGATGTCCATCTGGGTACCACAGTAGTCTGGTTAAAGTTTTCTCAAAAAAAAAAAAAAAAAAAAAAAAAAAAAAAAACAAGGAAACGCTACGGTAAGCATTTCATGGTGCCAGGAAGACCAGAGCCTATATTATTCTGTTTTCCCACACTGCTAACACTGCTATCTTAGTATGAATTACTTTTCCTTTCTTTTAATTTTCAAGTATTTCTTTTCTTTTTTAAAATTTATTCTTCTTTCATAGATTACATCCTGACTGCAGTTTCCCTCTCTCACCTCCCCCCACAGTCTCTTCATCCCACCTTCACATATCTTGTTGGGTTATTTATATATTCTAGATATTAGCCTTCTGTATGATGTAGAGTTGGTGAAGATCCTTTCCCAGTCTGTAAGCTATGCCATCATATTGTTTTGCTGACGGTGTCCTTTCCTTTAGAGAAGCTTTTAAGTTTTATGAGATCCCATTTATTGATTGTTGATCTTAGAGCCTGTGCTGCTGGTGTTCTGTTCAGGAAGTTGTCTCCTGTGCCAATGTGTTCAAGCCTCTTCCTCACTTTTTTTTTAATAACAGATTAAGAATGTTAATTTTATGTTGAGGTATTTGATCTACAAGGACTTTATTTTATGCAGGGTGATAAGTATGGACCTATTTATATCTTTCTATATGTGGACATCCAGTTAGGCAAGCACCATTGGTTGAAGATGTTCTTTTTTCCATTGAATGGTTTTGGCTTCTTTGTCAAAAATCAGGTGTTGTAGGTGTGTGGGTTTATTTCTGGGTCTTTGATTCAATCCCACTGATCCACCAGTATGTTTCTGTGCCAATACAACACCGTTTTTACTGTTTCTCTGTAGTACAGCTTGAGATCCAAGATGGAGATATCTCCAGAAGCTTTTTTTTTTTATTGTACCAGATTATTTTAACTATTCTGGCTTTTTTGTGTTTTTATGTGATGTTGAGACTTGTTATTTCAAGGTCTGTGAAGAATTGTGTTGGTATTTTGATGGGAATTTCATTGAATCTCTACATTTCTTTTGGTAGGATGGCCATTTTGTTGTTATTCCTACTGATCCATGAGTAGGGGAGTTCATTCCATCTTATGATATCTTCTTTAATTTCTTTCTTCAAAGACTTGAAGTTTTTTTATGCAGATTATTCACTTGCTTTGTTAGAGTCACAAAAGTGCACTTTATGTTATTTGTGGCTATTGCAAGGTTGTTGTTGTTTTTTTTTTTTTTTTTTTTTTTCCTAATTTCTTTCTCAGCCCTCTTGTTTTTTATATACAAGAGGGTTTCAGACATTTTTAGTAACTTTGTATCCAGCCACTTTGCTGAAGGTGTTTATCAGCTGTAGTAGTTCTCTGGTAGAATTTTTAGGGTAACTCATGTGTACTATCACATCATCTGTGAACACTGATACTTTGACTTCTTCCTTTCTGCTTTGTATCCCCTTGATTTCCTTTAGTTGTTTTTACTGCTCTAGCTAGAACTTCCAGTACTATGTTGAAGAGAAAGGAGAGAGTGAGCAAACTTGACTTGTCTCTGATTTCAATGGGATTGATTTAAATTGCTTTCCAT
>JAEOAE010000448.1:0-39138 GCA_036365155.1 Meriones psammophilus
TGATTAGGGTTATGGTTGGGTTATATCACTTTTCATTTTTCCTGTTTTAATAGGACACTTATGTGAAATAATTTACCAAGTTGGGGTTTGTGTTTCTGTACTATTGATGAAAACACACTTCAGTTTTCCTGTATTCCTAATTGAGCGAGAGACACACATGTAATTTATTTTACAAAGCAGTGCTTTGCTTTTCTGTTCTTCTGTTGGAAACTTGTTCCTGTGCTGTACAGTGCGTTATATCACACTTATGTTTTCCTGTATTCCTAATTGAGCGAGTGACACACATGTGATTCAGTTTACAAAGTAGTGCTTTGTGTTTATGTCCTTTCTTTGGAAACTTGTTAATGTTAGGACCAAGTTATGGTTAGGGTTGAGGTTAGGTTTAGGGTTAGGGTTAGGGTTAGGGTTAAGTTAGGGTTCTGGTTAGCGTTAGGTTTAGGATTATGGTTACAGTTAGGGTTAGAGTAAGGGTTGGTGTTAGGGTTAGGGTTAGGGTTAGGGTTAAGGTTAGGGTTAGGGATAGGGGTTTAGGTTTAGGGTTAGAGTTAGCGTTTGGGGGTTAGTTTTATGGTTAGGGTTAGGGTTATATCACTTTTCAGTTTTCCTGTTATAATAATTGAAAAGGCGACACGTATGTGAATTAGTTTATAAAGTTGTGCTTTGTGTTTCTGTTCTTCCGATGAAAACTTGTTTCTTTGCCATACAGTTCAATATATCACTTTTCAGTTTTCCTGTATTCCTAATTGAGCTAGCGACACACATGAGATTTATTTTACAAAGTTGTGCTTTGTGTTTCTGTTCCTTCGATGGAAACTTGTTTCTTTGCCATACAGTGTGAGATAACACTTTTCAGTTTTCCTGTATTACTAATTGAGCGAGCAACACACATGTGATTCCGTTTAAAAGTCATGCTTTTCTTTCCTGTTCTTCTGTTGGAAACTTGTTTCTCTGCCATACATTGTTATATATCAATTTTTAGTTTTTCTGTTATAATAATTGAAACGGCAACACGTATGTGAATTAGTTTACAAAGTTGTGCTTTTGCCTTTCTGTTCGTTCGATGGCAAGTTGTTTCTGTGCTGTACAGTGCGAGATAACACTTTTCAGTTTTCCTGTATTCCTAATTGAGCGAGCGACACACATGTGATTCCATTTAAAAGTAGTGCCTTGCTTTTCTGTTCTTTTGTTGGAAACTTGTTCCTGTGCTGTATGGTGCGATATATCACTTTTCAGTTTTCCTGTATTAATAATTGTGCGAGTGACACACATGTGATTTAGTCTACAAAGTAGTGCTTTGCTTCTCTGTTCTTTCATTCGAAACTTGTTCCTGTGCTGTACAATGCGATATATCACTTTTCCCTTTTCCTGTATTCCTAACTGAGCGAGTCATACACATATGATTTAGTTTAAAAAGTCGTGCTTTGCGTTTATGTTCTTTCTTTGGAAACTTGTTCCTGTTAGGAACAAGTTAGTTCCTGTTAGGAACAAGTTAGGATTAGGTTTCGGGTTATTTTTAGGGTTAGGGTTAGGGTAGGGTTAGAGTTAGGGTTAGGGTTAGGGTTAGTGTTAGGGGTTAAGGTTACCGTTAGGATTAGGTTTACGGGGTTTGGGTTAGGGTTATATCACTTTTCAGTTTTCCTGTTATAATAATTGAACCGGGGGACACATATGTGCATTAATTTACAAAGTTGAGCTTTGCTTTTTTGTTCTTTCGTTCTAAACTTATTCCTGTGCTGTAGAGTGCGTTATATCACTTTTCAGTTTTCCTGTATTCCTAATTGAGCGAGTGACACATATATGATTTAGTTTACAAAGTAGTGCTTTTCGTTTATGTTCTTTCGTTGGAAACTTGTTCCTGTTATGAACAAGTTAGGGTTAGGGTTAGGTTTAGGGTTAGGGTTAGGGTTAGTGTTAGGGTAGGGTTAGGGTTAGGATTAGGGTTAGGGTTAGGGTTAGTGTTATGGTTAGGGTTAGGGTTGGGGGTTAGGGTTAGGTTTAGGGTTAGTGTTAGGGTTAGGGTAGGGTTAGGGTTACGGTGTTAGGGTTAGGGTTAGGTTTATATCACCTTTCAGTTTTCCTTTTATAATAATTGAACAGGCATCATGTATGTGAATTAGGTTTCAACATTGTGTTTTCGTTACTGTTCTTTCGATGGAAAATTGTTTCTGTGCCCTACAGTGGGAGGTAACACTTTTCAGTTTTCCTGTATTCCTAATTGAGCGAGCGACACACATGTGATTCCGTTTAAAAGTATTGTTTTGCTTTTGTCTTCTTTCGTTGGAAACTTGTTTCTGTGCACTACAGTGGGAGATATCACTTTTCAGTTTTTCTGTATTCCTAATTGTGCAGGCAACACACATGTTACTGAGTTTACAATGTTTTTTTTACATTTCTGTTCTTTCGTTGGAATCTTGTTTTTGTGAGGTACAGTGTGAGATATCACTTTTCAGTTTTCCTGTAATCTTAATTGAAAGGGTGACACACATGTGATTTAGTTTACAAAGTTGTGATTTGCCTTTCTATTATTTTGTTGGAAACTTGTTTCTGTGCTCTCAAGTGGGAGATATCACTTTTCAGTTTTCCTGTATTCCTAATTAAGAGGGCTATAAACATCTTACTTAGATTACAAAGTTGTGCTTTACATTTCTGTTCTTTCATTGGAAACTTGATTCTGTGAGGTACAGTGCCAGATATCACTTTTCAGTTTTCCTGTTATCCTAATTGAGCGGGCGACACACATGTTACTTAGTTTACAAATTTGTACTTTACATTTCTCTTCTTTCGTTGGAAAATTGTTTTTGTGAAGTACAGTGCAAGATATTACTTTTCAGTTTTCCTTTATTCCTAATTGAAGGGATGACACAGATGTGATTTATTTTCCAAAGCTCTGCTCTGTGTTTATGTTCTTTCATTGGGAACTTCTTTCTGTGCTCTAAAGTGGGAGATATCACTTTTAAGTTTTCCTGTATTCCTAATTGAGCGGGCGACACAGATGTGATTTATTTTCCAAAGCTCTGCTTTGTGTTTATGTTCTTTCATTGGGAACTTCTTTCTGTGCTCTAAAGTGGGAGATATCACCTTTCAGTTTTTCTGTATTCCTAATTGAACGTATGACACACGGGTTATTTAGTTTGCAAAGTTGTGCTTTATATTTCTTTTCTTTCGTTGGAAACTTGTTTCTCTGAGGTACAATGCGAGATATCATTTTCAGTTTGCCTGTATTCCTAATTCAATGGGTGACACACATGTGATTTAGTTTCAAAGTTGTGCTTTTCGTTTCTGTTCTTTTATTGGAAACTTCTTTCTGTGCTCTAAAATGGGAGATATCACTTTTCATTTTTCCTGTATTCCTAATTGAAAGGGCTATAAACATCTTACTTAGATTACAAAGTTGTGCTTTACATTTCTGTTCTTTCATTGGAAACTTGTTTCTGTGAGGTACAGTGCCAGATATCACTTTTCAGTTTTCCTGTTATCCTAATTGAGCGGGCGACACACATGTTACTTAGTTTACAAATTTGTACTTTACATTTCTCTTCTTTCGTTGGAAAATTGTTTTTGTGAGGTACAGTGCAAGATATTACTTTTTAGTTTTCCTGTATTCCTAATTGAGCGGATGACACAGATTTGATTTATTTTCCAAAGCTCTGCTTTGTGTTTATGTTCTTTCATTGGGAACTTCTTTCTGTGCTCTAAAGTGGGAGATATCACTTTTCAGTTTTCCTGTATTCCTAATTGAACGAGCAACTCAAATGTGATTTAGTTTACAAAGTTGTTACTTTCCTTTCTATTCTTTTGGTGGAAACATGTTTCTGTTTTCTACAGTGGGAGATATCACTTTTCAGTTTTCCTGTATTCCTAATTGAACGGGGAACACTCATGTTACTTAGTTTACAAATTTGTACTTTACATTTCTCTTCTTTCGTTGGAAACTTGTTCCTGTTAGGAGTTAGGGTTAGGGTTAGGGTTAGGGTTAGGGTAGGGTTAGGGTTAGGGTTTGGGTTGGGGTTAGGGATAGGGTTAGGGTTAGGGGTTAGGGTTACGGTTACGGTTACGGTTACGGTTAGGGTTACGGTTAGGGGCTTAGGGTTAGGTTTAGGGTTACATCACTTTTCAGTTTTCCTGTTATAATAATTGAACAGGTGACACGTATGTGAATTAGTTTACAAAGTTGTGCTTTGCATTTCTGTTCTTTCGATGGAAACTTGTTTCTGTGCCATACAGTGCGAGATAGAATTTTTAGTTTTCCTGTATTCCTAATTGAGCGAGCGACACACATGTGATTTCGTTAAAAGTAGTGCTTTGCTTTTCTGTTCTTTCTTTGGAAACTTGTTCCTGTGCTTTAGAGTGCGGTATATCACTTTTAAGTTTTCCTGTATTCCTAATTGAGCGAGCGACACACATGTGATTTAGTTTACAATGTAGTGGTTTGCCTTTCTGTTCTTCTGTTGCAAACTTGTTTCTGTGCTGTACAGTGCGATATATCACTTTTCAGTTTTCCTGTATCCCTAATTGAGCGAGCCACACACATGTGATTTAGTTTACAAAGTAGAGCTTTGCGTTTCTGTTCTTCAGTTGGAAACTGGTTTCTGTGCTGTACAGTGCGATATATCACTTTTCAGTTTTCCTTTTATAATAATTGAACAGGTGACACATATGTGAATTACTTTACAAAGTTGTGCTTTGCGATTCTGTTCTTTTGATGGAAACTTGTTTCTGTGCCATACAGTGCGAGATAACACTTTTCAGTTTTCCTGTATTCCTAATTGAGAGAGCGACACACATGTGATGCCCTTTACAAAGTAGTGCTTTGCTTTCCTGTTCTTATGTTGGAAACTTGTTCCTGTGATGTAGAGTGCGGTATATCACTTTTCAGTTTTCCTGTATTCCTATTTGAGCAAGCCACACACATTTGATTTAGTTTACAAAGTAGAGCTTTGTGTTTCTGTTCTTCAGTTGGAAACTTGTTTCTCTGCAGTACAGTGCGATATATCACTTTTCAGTTTTCCTGTATTCCCAATTGACCAGAGACACATGTGTGATTTATGTTCTTTTGTTGAAAACTTGTTCCTGTTAGGAACAAGTTAGGGTTAGGTTTAGGTTTAGGGTTAGGGTTAGGGTTAGGTTATGGTTAGGGTTATGGTTAGGTTTAGAGGGCTAGGGTTAGGGTTATTGTTACAGTTAGGGTTCGTGTTAGGGGTTAGGGTCAGGATTTAGGGTTAGGGTTAGGTAGGGTTAGGGTTAGCGTTAGGGTTAGGGTTAGGGTTATATCACTTTTCAGTTTTCCTGTTACAATAATGGAAAGGCGACACATATGTGAATTAGTTTACAATGTTGTCCTTTGTGTTTCTGTTCTTTCGTTGAAAACTTGTTTCTTTGCCATTCAATGTATCACTTTTCAGTTTTCCTGTATTCCTAATTGAGCAAGCGACACACATGTGATTTAGTTTACAAAGTAGTGGTTTGCGTTTCTGTTCTTCAGTTGGAATCTTGTTCCTGTGCTGTACAGTCCGTTATATCAATTTTCAGTTTTCCTGTTATAATAATTGAACTGGCGACACATATGTGAATTAGTTTACAAAGTTGTGCTTTGCTTTTCTATTCTTTCAATGAAAACTTGCTTCTGTGCCATACAGTGTGAGATAACACTTTGAAGTTATCCTGTATTCCTAATTGAGTAAGCGACACCCATGTGATTCCGTTTAAAAGTAGTGCTTTGCTTTTCTGTTCTTTCGTTGGAAACTTGTACCTGTTCTATACAGTGCGATGTATCACATTTCAGTTTTCCTGTATTCCTAATTGAGCGAGCGACACACATGTGATTTAGTTTATAAAGTAGTGCTTTGCGTTTATGTTCTTTCGTTGGAAACTTGTTCCTGTTAGGAACAAGTAAGGGTTAGGGTTAGGGTTAGGGTTAGGGTTAGGGTTAGGGTTAGGGTTAGGGTTAAGGTTAGGTTAGGGTTAGGGGGTTAGGGTTACGGTTAGGGTTAGGGGTAGGGGTTAGGGTTAGGGTTAGTGTTAGGATAGTGTTAGGGTTAGGGTTAGGGTTAGGGTTAGGGGTTAGGGTTAGGTTAGGGTTAGTGTTAGGTTAGGGTTAGGGTTAGGGTTAGGGTTAGGGATAGGTGTTTAGGGTTATGGTTAGGGTTAGGGTTAGGGTTAGGGTTAGGGTTAAGGTTAGGGTAGGGTTAGGGGTTAGGGTTATGGTTAGGGTTAGGGGTAGGGGTTAGGGTTAGGGTTAGGGTTAGGGGTTAAAATAGGATTAGGGTTAGGGTTAGGGTTAGGGTTAGGGATAGGGTTAGGGATAGGGGTTTAGGTTAGGGTTAGAGTTAGGGTTAGGGTTATATCACTTTTCAGTTTTCCTGTTATAATAATTGAAATGGCGACACGAATGTGTATTAGTTTACAAAGTTGTGCTTTGCGTTTCTGTTCTTTCGATGAAAATTTGTTTCTGTGCCGTACAATTTGATATATCACTTTTCAGTTTTCTTGTATTCCTGATTGAGCGAGCAACACAAATGTGATGCCAGTTAAAAGTAGTGCTTTGCTTTTCCGTTTTTTTTTTTTTTTTGAAACTTGTTCCTGTGCTGTACAGTGCGATATATCACTTTTCAGTTTTCCTGTATTCCTAATTTAGTGAGTGACCCACATATGATTTAGTTTTCAAAGTAGTACTTTGCGTTTCTGTTCGTCTTTTGGAAACTTGTTTCTGTGCCATACACTGCGATATATCACTTATCAGTTTCCCTGTCTTTCTAATTGTTCGAGCGACACATGTGATTTAGTTTACAAAGTAGTGTTTTCCTTCTGTTCTTTAGTTCGAATCTTGTTCCTGTGCTGTACAGTGCGATATATCACTTTTCAGTTTTCCTGTTATAATAATTGAACGGGTGACACGTATGTTAATTAGTATACAAAGTTATGCTTTGCCTTTCTGTTCTTTCGATGGAAACTTGTTTCTGTGCTGTACAGTGCGATATATCACTATTCAGTGTTCCTGTATTAATATTTGAGCGAGGGACACACATGTGATTCCGTTTAAAAGTAGTGATTTGTTTTTCTGTTCTTTCGTTCTAAACTTGTTTCTGTGCTGTACAGTGCGATATATCACTTTTCAGTTTTCCTGTATTCCTAATTGAGTGAGTGACACACATATGACTTAGTTTACAAAGTAGTGCTTTGCTTTTATGTTCTTACCTTGGAAACTTGTTCCTGTTAGGTTTAGGAACAAATTAGGGTTAATGTTACGGTTAGGGTTAGGGTTAGGGTTAGGGTAGGGTTAGGGTTATTGTTAGGGTTAGGGTTAGGCATTCGGGTTAGGGTGTTAGGGTTAGGGTTAGGTTAGGCTTATATCACTTTTCAGTTTTCCTGTATTAATAATTGAGTGAGCGACACACATGTGATTCCGTTTAAAAGTAGTGATTTGTTTTTCTGTTCTTTAGATCTAAACTTGTTCCTGTGCTGTACAGTTCAATATATCTCCATTCCTTATCTCAAGCTGTACTACAGGGCAACAGTAATAAAAACTGCATGGTATTGGCATAGAAACAGAAAGGAGGATCAATGGAACTGCATAGAAGACACAGAAATAGATCCACACACCTATGAATACTCGATATTTGACAAAGAAGCCAAATCCATTCAATGGAAAACAGACAGCATCTTCAACAAATGGTTCTGGACCAACTGGATGTCTACATGCAGAAAAATGAAAATAGACCCATATTTATCACCCTGCACAAAACTAAAGTCAAAGTGGATCAAGGACCTCAACATAAAACCAGATACCCTAAATCAATTGGAAAAAAAGATGGGTAACAGCCTAAAACTCATTGGCACAGGAGACAACTTCCTGAACAGAACACCAACAGCACAGGCTCTAAGAGCAACAATCAATAAATGGGACCTCATGGAACTGAAAAGTTTCTGTAAAGCAAAGGATACAGTCATCAAAAAAAAAAACGACTGCCTACAGATTTGGAAAGAATCTTCACTAACCCTTTATCTGACAGAGGACTAATATCCAGTATATACAAAGAACTAAAGAAGCTGAAAAGCAGCAATCCAAGTAATCCAATTAAAAAATGGGGAACAGAGCTAAACAGAGAATTCTCGACAGAGGAATATCGAATGGCAGAAAAACACTTAAAGAAATGCTCATCCTCATTAGTCATCAGGGAAATGCAAATCAAAACGACCCTGAGATATCACCTTACACCCATCAGAATGGCCAAGATGAAAAACTCAAGCGGTAACACATGCTGGAGAGGTTGTGGAGAAAGGGGAACCCTCCTCCACTGCTGGTGGGAATGTAAACTGGTACAACCACTCTGGAAAACTATCTGGTGCTTTCTAAGACAAATAGGAATAGTGCTTCCTCCAGACCCAGCTATACCACTGCTAGGTATATACCCAAAGTTTGTTCAAGTACACAGAAAAGACACTTGCTCAACCATGTTTATAGCAGCTCTATTTGTAATAGCCAGAACCTGGAAACAACCCAGATGTCCATCAACGGTGGAATGGGTACAGAAATTGTGGTATTTTTATACAATGGAATACTACTCAGCAATCAAAAAGGAGGAAATCATGAAATTTGCAGGCAAATGGTGGGATCTAGAAAAGATCATTCTGAGTGAAATATTCCAGAAGGAGAAAGACAAACATGGGATATACTCACTTATATAGACCTATAAGATATGATAAACATAATGAAATCTATACACCTAAAAAAGATAATCAATTGAGAGGACATGGGGTAAGATGATCAATACTCGTTTAGAAAGACAGATGGGATGTGCATTGAATGTATGACAGGAGTCTACTGAGCGCATCTGAAAGACTCTAACTAGCAGTGTTTTCAAAGCAAAGACTCATGACCAAACCTTTGGCAGAGTACAGGGAATCATAAGAAAGAAGGGGAGTTAGTCTGATGGGGAAACGATAGGAGCTCCACAAGGACCAAATATATCTGGGCACAGGGTCTTTTCTGAGACTGACATTCAACCAAGGACCATGTATGGATATAACCTAGAACCTCCGCTCAGATGTAGCCTGTGGTAGCTCAGTAACCAATTAGTTTCCCAAAGTGAGGGGAACAAGGACTATTTCTATCAGGAACCCAATGACTGGCTCTTTGGTCTCCCCACCCCCGAAGGGAGGAGAAGTCCTGTTAGGCCACAGAGGAGGGCTTTGCAGCCAGTCCTGAAGATACCTGATAAAATAGGATCAGATGAATGGGGAGGAGGTCCCCACTATCAGTGGACTTGGAAATGGGCACAGTGGAGATGAGGGAGGGAGGGAGGGACTGGAAGGGAAGGAGGGATCGGGACACGGCTGGGATACAGAGTTAATAAAATGTAACTGATGAATAAAAAAAAAAAAGTAGTGATTTGTTCTTCTGTTCTTTCGTTCTAAACTTATTCCTGTGCTGTACAGTGGGATACATCACTTTTTAGTTATCCTGTATTTCTAATTTAGCAAGTGACACACATGTGATTTAGTTTACAAAGTAGTCCTTTGCGTTTATGGTCTTTCCTTGGAAAATTGTTCCTGTTAGGAACAAGTTAGGGTTAGGTTAGGGTTAGGGTTAGGGTTAGGGTTAGGGTTAGGGTTAGGGTTAGGGTAGGGTTAGGGTTATGGTTAGGGTTATATCACTTTTCAGTTTTCCTGTTATAATAATTGAACAAGCAACACGTATGTGAATTAGTTTACAAAGTTGTGCTTTGCGTTTCTGTTCTTTCGATGAAAAATTGTTTCTTTGCCATACAGTTATATCACTTTTCAGTTTTCCTGTATTACTAATTGAGAGAGCGACACACATGTGATTTAGTTTACAAAGTAGTGCTTTGCATTTCTGTGCTTCTTTTGGAAACTTATTTCTGTGCCTAACAGTGCGATATATCACATTTCAGTTTTCCTGTATCCCTATTTGAGCGAGCGACACACATGTGATTCCATTTAAAAGTAGTGATTTGTTCTTCTGTTCTTTCGTTCTAAACTTGTTGCTGTGCTATACAGTGCGATATATCACTTTTCAGTTTTCCTGTATTTCTAATTTAACGAGTGACACACATGTGATTTAGTTTACAAAGTAGTGCTTTGTGTTTATGGTCTTTCCTTGGAAACTTGTTCCTGTTAGGAACAAGTTAGGGTTAGGGTTAGGGTTAGGATTAGGGTTAGGGGTTAGGGTTAGGGTTAGGGATAGGGTTAGGTTGTGAGGGTTAGGGTTAGTCTTATATCACTTTTCAGTTTTCCTGTTAAAATAATTGAACAGGCGACACGTATGTGAATTAGTTTACAAAGTTGTGCTTTCCATTTCGGTTCTTCTTTTGGAAACTTGTTTCTGTGCTGTACAGTGTGATATATCACTTTTCTGTTTTCCAGTTATAATAATTGAACAGGCAACACGTATGTGAATTAGTTTACAAAGTTTTGCTTTGCGTTTCTGTTCTTTCGATGGAAACTTGTTTCTCTGCCATACAGTGCGAGATAAAACATTTAAGTTTTCCTGTAGTCCTAATTGAGCGAGAAACACACATGTGATTTAGTTTACAAAGTAATGCTTTTCCTTTATGTTCTTTCCTAGGAAACTTGTTCCTGTTAGGAACAAGTCAGGGTTAGGGTTAGGGTTAGGGTTAAGGTTAGGGTTAGGGTTAGGGTAGGGTTAGGGTTAGCGTTAGAGTTAGGTTTAGGGTGTTAGGGTTAGGGTTACAGTTAGGGGGTTAGGGTTAGGGTTATTGTTAGTGTTAGTGTTAAGGTTAGAGTTAGGGTAGGGCTAGGTAAAGGGTTAGGGTTAGCGTTAGGGGTTAGGATTAGGGTTATGGTTAGGGTTGGGGTTAGGGGTTAGGGTTAGTGTTACGGTTATATCACTTTTCAGTTTTCCTGTTATAATAATTGAACGGGCAACACGAATGTGATTTAGTTTACAAAGTTGTGCTTTGCGTTTCTGTTCTTTCCATGGAAACTTGTTTCTGTGCCATACACTGTGATATATCACTATTCAGTTTTCCTGTATTCCTAATTGAGCAAGCGACACACATGTGATTTAGCTTACAAAGTAGTGCTTTGCTTTTCTGTTCTTTCGTTCGAAAGTTGTTCCTGTGTTGTACAGTGCGAAATTTCACTTTTCAATTTTCTTGTTATAATAATTGAACGGGCGACACGTATGTGAATTAGTTTACAAAATTGTGCTTTGTGTTTCTGTTCTTTTGATGGAAACTTGATTCTGTGCCGTACAGTGCGATATATCAGTTTTCAGTTTTCCTGTATTTCTAATTTAGCGAGTGATACACATGTGATTTAGTTTACAAAGTAGTGCTTTGCATTTATGGTCTTTCCTTGGAAACTTGTTCCTGTTAGGAACAAGTTAGGGTTACTGTTATTGTTAGGGTTAGGGTTAGGGTTAGGGTTAGGGTTAGGGTTAGGGTTAGGGTTATATCACTTTTCAGTTTTCCTGTTACAATAATTGAACAGGTGACACGTATGTTAATTAGTTTACAAATTTTACAGTTTTCCTGTATTACTAATTTATAGAGCAATACACATGTGATGTAGTTTACAAAGTAGTGCTTTGCATTTCTGTTCTTCTTTTGGAAACTTGTTTCTGTGCTGTACAGTGTGATATATCACTTTTCAGTTTTCCTGTTATAATAATTGAACAGGCTACACGTATTTGAATGATTTTACAAAGTTATGCTTTGCGTTTCTGTTCTTTCGATGGAAACTTTTTTCTTTGCGATATATAATTTTCGATATATCACTTTTCAGTTTTCCTGTATTCCTAATTGAGCGAGCGACACACATGTGATTTAGTTTACAAAGTAGTGCTTTGCGTTTATGTTCTTTCTTTGGAAACTAGTTCCTGTTAGGAACAAGTCAGGGTTAGGGTTAGGGTAGGGTTAGGGTTAGCGTTAGGGTCAGGGTTAGGTGGTTGGCATTAGGGTTAGGGTAAGGGTTAGGGGCTTAGGGTTAGGGTTAGTGTTACCGTTAGGATTAGGGTTAGGGTAGGGCTAGGTTTAGGGTTAGGGTTAGAGTTAGGGTTTAGGATTAGGGTTAGGGTTATGGTTAGGGGGTTAGGGTTAGTTTTAGGGTTATATCACTTTTCAGTTTTCCTGTTATAATAATTGAACAGGTGACACGTATGTGAATTAGTTTACAAAGTTGTGCTTTTCGTTTCTGTTCTTTCGAAGAAAACTTGTTTCTTTGCCTTACAGTTTCGATATATCACTTTTCAGTTTTCCTGTTATAATAATTGAACGGGCGACATGTATGTGAATTAGTTTTCAAAGTTGTGCTTTGCGTTTCTGTTCGTTTGATGGAAACTAGTTTCTTTGCCATACAGTGCGAGATAACACTTTTCAGTTTTCCTGTATTCCTAATTGAGCGAGCGACACACATGTAATTACATTTAAAAGTAGTGCTTTGCTTTTCTGTTCTTTCGTTCGAAACTTGTTCCTGTGTTGTACAGTGTGTTAAATCACTTTTCAGTTTTCCTGTATTCCTAATTGGGCTAGTGGCACACATGTGATTTAGTTTACAAGCAGTGCTTTGCGTTTATGTTCTTTCGTTGGAAACTTGTTCATGTTAGGAACAAGTTAGGGTTAGGTTTAGGTTTAGGGTTAGGATTAGGGTAGGGTTAGGGTTAGGGTCAGGCGTTAGGGTTGGGGTTAGTGTTAGGGTTAGGGTAAGGGTTAGGGGCTCAGGATTATGGTTGGGGTTATATCACTTTTCAGTTTTCCTGTTATAATAATTGAACAGGCAACACGAATGTGAATTAGTTTAAAAAGGTGTGCTTTGTGTTTCTGTTCGTTCGATGGAAACTTGTTTCTTTGCCCTACATTTCGATATATCGCTTTTCCGTTTTCTTGTATACCTAAGTGAGCGAGCGACACACATGTGATTTTCTTTAAAAAGTAGTGCTTTGCGTTTCGGTTCTTCTGTTGGAAACCTGTTTCTGTGCTGTATAGTGTGATATATCTCTTTTCAGTTTTCCTCTTATAATAATTGAATGGGCAACATGTATGTGAATTTGTTTACAAAGTTGTGCTTTGCGTATTTTTTCTTTCGATGGAAACTTGTTTCTGTGTCTTACAGTGCGAAATGACACTTTTCAGTTTTCCTCTATTCCTAATTGAGCGAGCGGCACACATGTGATTCCATTTAAAAGTAGTACTTTGCTTTTCTGTTCTTTCGTTCATGACTTATTCCTATGTTGTACATTGCGATATATCACTTTCCAGTTTTCCTGTATTCCTAATTGAGCGAGTGACACACATGTGATTTAGTTTATAAAGTATTGCTTTGCGTTTATGTTCTTTCGTTGGAAACTTGTTCCTATTAGGAACAAGGTAGCGTTAGGGTTAGGGTTAGGATTAGGGTTAGGGTTAGGGTTAGGGTTAGGGTAGGGTAAGGTATAGGGTAGGGTTTAGGTTAGGGTTATATCACTTTTCACTTTTCCTGTTATAACAATTGAACAGGCGACACGTATGTGAATTAGTTTACAAAGTTGTGCTTTGCTTTTTGTTCTTTCGATGGAAACTTGTTTCTGTGCCGTAGAGTGCGAGATATCACTTTTCAGTTTTCCTGTTATAATAATTGATCGGGCAACACGTATTTGAATTAGTTTACAAAGTTTTGCTTTGTGTTTCTGTTCTTACTATCTAAACTTGTTCCTGTGCTCTACAGTTTAATATATCACTTTTCAGTTTTCCTGTTATAAAAATTAAACGGGCGACATGTATGTGAATTAGTTAACAAAGTTGTGTTTTTGTTTCTGTTCTTTCTATGGAAACTTTTTTCTGTGCGGTACAGTTCGAGATAACACTTTTCAGTTTTCCTGTATTCCTAATTGAGCGAGTGACACACATGTGATTCCGTGTAAAAGTAGGGCTTTGCTTTTCTGTTCTTTCGTTCGAAACTTGTTACTTTGCTGTACAGTGCATTATATCACTTTTCAGTTTTCCTGTATTCCTAATTGAGTGAGTGGCACACATGTGATTTAGTTTACAAAGTAGTGCTTTGTGTTTATGTTCTTTCATTAGAAACTTGTTCCTGTTAGGAACAAGTTAGGGTTAGGATTAGGGTTAGGGTAAGGTTTAGGGTTAGGGATTAGGGTTAGGGTTAGGGTTAGGGTTAGTAAGAGAGCTAGGGTTAGGGGTTATTGTTTACAGTTAGGGTTAGGTTAGGGGTTAGGGTCAGGGTTAGGGTTAGGGTTAGGGTTAGGGTTAGGGGCTTAGGGTTAGGGTTAGTGTTATATCACTTTTCAGTTTTCCTGTTATAATAATTGAACGGGTGACAGGTATTTGAATTAGTATACAAAGTATGCTTTGCATTTCTGTTCTTCTGCTGGAAACCTGTTTCTGTGCTGTACAGTGGGATGTATCACATTTTAGTTTTCCTGTTATAATAATAGAATGGGCGACACGTATGTGAATTAGTTTACAAAGTTGTGCTTTGTGTTTCTGTTCTTTTGATGGAAAATTGTTTCTATGCTGTACAGTTCTATATATCACTTTTCAGTTTTCCTGTATTCCTAATTGAGCGAGCGACACACATGTGATTCCTTTTAAAAGTAGTGCTTTGCTTTTCTGTTCTTCTGTTGGAAACTTGTTTCTGTGCTGTACAGTGCGATATATCACATTTCAGTTTTCATGTTATAATAATTAATTGGGCAACACGTATGTGAATTAGTTTACAAAGTTGTGATTTTCATTTCTGTTCATTCGATGGAAACATGTTCCTGTGCTGTACAGAGTGATATATCACTTTTCAGTTTTCCTCTTATAAAAATTGAACGGGCGACACGTATGTGAATTAGTTTACAAAGTTGTGCTTTGCGTTTCTGTTCTTTCGATGGAAACTTGTTTCTGTGCCATACAGTGTGATATAACACTTTTCAGGTTTCCTGTACTCCTAATTGAGCGAGTGACACACATGTGATTCCGTGTAAAATTAGGGCTTTGCTTTTCTGTTCTTTTGTTCGAAACTTGGTCCTGTGCTGTACATTGCATTATATCACTTTTCAGTTTTCCTGTATTCCTAATTGAGCTAGTGTCACACATGTGATTTAGTTTACAATTTAGTGCTTTGTGTTTATGTTCTTTCTTTGGAAACTTCTTCCTCTTAGGAACATTTTAGGGTTACGGTTAGGGTTACGGTTAGGGATAAGGTTAGGGTTAGGGGTTAGGATCAGGGTGAGGGTTAGGGTTATGGTTAGGGGTTTAGGTTTAGAGTTAGTGTTATATCACTTTTCATTTTTCCTGTTATAATAATTGAACAGGCGACACGAATGTGAATTAGTATACAAAGTTATGCTTTGCGTTTTTATTCTTTCGATGGAAACTTATTTGTGTGCTGTACAGTGTGATATATCACTTTTCAGTTTTCCTGTTATAATAATTGAATGGGCAACACGTATGTGAATTAGTTTACAAAGTAGTGCTTTGCGTTTCTGTTCTCCTGTTGGAAACTTGTTCCTATTCTGTACAGTGTGATATATCACTTTTCAGTTTTCCTGTATTCCTAATTGAACGAGCGACACACATGTGATTTAATTTACAAAGTAGTGTTTTGCGTTTCTGATCTTTTGCTCAATACTTGTTCCTGTACTGTACAGTGTGATATATCACTTTTCAGTTATCGTCTTATAATAATTAAATGGGCGGCACGTATGTGAATTTGTTTACAATGTTGTACTTTCCATTTCTGTTCTTTCGATGGAAACTTGTTTCTGTGCCTTACAGTGCGAGATAACACTTTTCAATTTTCCTGTATTCCTAATTGAGCGAGCGACACACATGTGATTCCGTTTAAAAGTGGTGCTTTGGTTTTCTGCTCTTTCGTTCGAAACTTATTCCCATGTTGTACAGTGTGATATATCACTTTCCAGTTTTCTTGTATTCCTAATTGAGCTATTGGCACACATGTGATTTAGTTTACAATGTATTGCTTTGTGTTTATGTTCTTTCGTTGGAAACTTGTTCCTATTAGGAACAAGTTAGCGTTAGGGTTAGGGTTAGGGTTAGGGTTCGTGTTAGGGTGTTAGGGTTAGGTTTAGGGTTAGGGTTAGGGTTATATCACTTTTCCCTTTTCCTGTTATAACAATTGAACAGGCGACACGTATGTGAATTAGTTTACAAAGTTGTGCTTTGCTTTTTTGTTCTTTGGATGGAAAATTGTTTCTATCCCGTAGAGTGCGAGATATCACTTTTCAGTTTTCCTGTTATAATAATTGATCGGGCAATACGTATTTGAATTAGTTTACAAAGTTTAGCTTTGTGTTTCTGTTCTTTCGATCTAAACTTGTTCCTGTGCTCTACAGTTTAATATATCACTTTTCAGTTTTCCTGTTATAAAAATTTAACGGGCGACATGTATGTGAATTAGTTTAAAAAGTTGTGCTTTTTGTTTCTGTTCTTTCGATGGAAACTTGATTCTGTGCGGTACAGTTCGAGATAACACTTTTCAGTTTTCCTGTATTCCTAATTGAGCGAGTGACACACATGTGATTCCGTGGAAAAGTAGGGCTTTGCTTTTCTGTTCTTTCTTTCGTAACTTGGTACTGTGCTGTACAGTGCATTATATCACTTTTCAGTTTTCCTGTATTCCTAATTGAGCGAGTTACACACATGTGATTTAGTTTACAAAGTAGTGCTTTGCGTTTATTTTCTTTCGTTGGAAACTTCTTCCTGTTAGGAACAAGTTAGGGTTAGGGTTAGGCTTAGGCTTAGGCTTAGGCTTAGGTTTAGGGTAGGGTTAGGGTTAGGGTTAAGATTAGGTTTAGGGGTTAGGGTTAGGGTTAGGGGCTTAGGGTTAGGGTTAGTGTTATATCACTTTTCATTTTTCCTGTTATAATAATTGAACAGGTGACACGAACGAGTGACACACATGTCATTCTGTTTAAAAGTAGTGCTTTGGAGCCAAGATGGTGGCACCGGGAAAACAGCACTTCTGAGCAGCAAGACAGCACTATCCAGGACGCGACCAGGAGACCGAACTCAGGGCACTGAAACTACATCGATTGTGTTTCCCAGTTGAGGGGAGGCTCCCACGGCGTGGGAATTGGTCGGGTCCACTCTTGGCTGCAGAGCCAGAACCCGGAAGAAATCCCTGGTATGGCAGGCTTTGGGCCTCCGGGCTGGAGCCGCAAGCGGGAGGGTCCCTGCCACTTCCCCAGGCTGATCTGTGGGCACAAGGGTACCTGAGACTGGGAGTCCCAGTCTCGGGGGACCCCACGGGGAAACAGGGTTGCCGGTCTGATCGCAGTTCACCCAGTCTCTCCCCGGAAATTCTCTGCCACCATCACAGCCGATCTCCTGCCACGCACAGAGAGCTTTGCGCTCAGCTCAGCAGTACAGACAACCTGTGCGCCCCAGTACAACAGGGATTGGGAACCCCTGTCCGGAGAGGACCCCACAGAGAAATTTCCCAGGCTGATCTGTGGGCACAAGGATACCTGAGACTGGGAGTCCCAGTCGCGGGGGGACCCCACAGGGAAGCAGGGTTGCGGGTCTGATTTCAGGTCTCCCAGTCTCTCCCCGGAAATTCTCTGCCGCCATCACAGCCGAGCTCCTGCCACATACAGAGAGCTTTGCGCTCAGCTCAGCGGTACAGACAAGCTGTGCGTCCCAGTACAACAGGGACTGGGAACCCCTGTCCGGAAAGGACCCCACAGAGAAGGAAGAAACAGTGCTGCTGGGGTCACCTAGGGAAAGTCTAGCAGACTGCAGATTGCAAACAGACAGAAATGAGTGCTCCGAGACACCACAGCAGTACTCAAACCCAAGAAAGCTAGCTACATTCAAGAAAACACAGGAAAAAAATAACCTCACTTCAGTAAAACAAAAAGCAACCAAGCACACAACCGTATGACCACAGCCAACATCAAAGTCAAAGTATTTAACAGCCTCTGGTCATTACTCTCTCTCAATATCAATGGACTGAATTCTCCAATAAAAAGACACAGACTAACAGAATGGATGCGTAAACAAAACCCAGCAATCTGTTGTATACAAGAAACACACCTAAGACACAAAGATAGACATTACCTGAGGTTAAAGGGATGGAAGATGGCTTTTCAAGCAAATGGACCCAAGAAGCAAGCAGGAGTAGCCATTCTAATATGTGATAAAATAGTCTTTCAACCAAAATTAATCAAAAGAGATTGGGAAGGACACTTCATACTCATCAAGGGAAAATTCAACCAAGAAGACATCACAATCCTGAACATCTATGCCCCAAATACAAGGGCACCCACATTTGTGAAAGAAACATTGATAAAACTTAAACCACATATAGCTCCCCACACACTAATAGTAGGAGACTTCAACACCCCATTCTCAACAAAGGACAGGTCAACAAAACAGAAATTAAACAAAGAAACAATATCTCTAACAGAGGTAATGAACCAAATGGACCTAACAGATATTTACAGAACCCTACACCCAAACACAAAAGAATTTACCTTCTTCTCAGCACCTCATGGAACCTTCTCCAAAATAGACCACATAGTTGGTCACAAAGCAAGCCTCAACAAATACAGGAAGATTGAAATAATCCCTTGTATCCTGTCGGATCACCATGGAATAAAGCTGGACCTCAGTAACAACAGAAATAGCAAAAAGCCTACACATACATGGAAACTGAACAACTTGCTACTAAAAGACAGCTGGGTCAGGGAAGAAATATAGAAAGAAATTAAAATCTTCCTAGAACTCAATGAAAATGAAGACACAACATACCCAAACTTGTGGGACACAATGAAAGCAGTGCTAAGATGAAAGTTCATAGCACTAAGTGCCTTCAAGAAGAAATTTGAGACAGCGCATTCAAGAAACTTAATGGCTCACTTAAAAACCCTAGAAAAAGAAGAAGCCGACACACCAAGAAGGAGCAGACGGCTGGAAATAATCAAACTCAGGGCTGAAATCAATCAATTAGAAACAAATAAAACAATTCAAAGAATCAATGAAACCAAGAGCTGGTTCTTTGAGAAAATCTACAAGATAGACAAACCCTTAGCCAAGCTAACTAAAAGGCAGTGAGACACCATCCAAATCAACAAAATCAGAAATGAAAAGGGGGACATAACTACAGACACGGAGGAAATCTAAGCAATCATTAGGACTTACTTCAAAGTCTATACGGAACAAAATTTGAAAATTTAAATGAAATGGACAATTTTCTTGATCGATTCCACTTACCAAAGCTAAATCAGGACCAGGTAAATCAATTAAATAGTCCTATATCCCCCAAGGAAATAGAAGCAGTCATCGAAAGTCTCCCATCCAAAAAAGCCCAGGACCTTGATGGTTTCAGCGCAGAATTCTACCAAACATTCAAAGAAGAGCTAACACCAACTCTCTTCAAACTATTCCACAAAATAGAAACAGAAGGAGCATTACCAAACTCATTCTATGAAGCCACAGTCACCTTGGTACCTAAATCTCACAAAGACTCAACAAAGAAAGAGAATTTCAGGCCAATCTCCCTTATGAACATTGATGAAAAAAATACTCAACAAAATACTGCAAAACCGAATACAAGAACACATCAAAGATATCATCCACCATGACCAAGTAGGCTTCATCCCAGGTATGCAGGGATGGTTCAATATCTGAAATCCATCAATGTGATACACCATATTAACAAATTGAAAGAAAAAAAACCACATGATAATCTCCCTAGATGCTGAAAAAGCCTTTGACAAAATCCAACATCCATTCATGTTTAAAGTATTGGAGAGATCAGGGATACAAGGCACATATCTAAACATAGTAAAGGCGATATACAGCAAACCTATAGCCAACATCAAACTGAATGGAGAGAAACTTAAAGCAATCCCACTGAAATCAAGGACAAGACAAGGCTGCCCACACTCTCCATATCTCTTCAACATAATTCTGGAAGTCCTTGCTAGAGCAATAAGACAGTTGAAGGAGATCAAGGGGATACAAATTGGAAAGGAAGAAGTCAAATTATCACTATTTGCAGATGATATGATGGTATACGTGAATGACCCCAAAAACTCTACCAGGGAACTCCTACAGCTGATAAACACCTTCAGCAAAGTGGCCGGATACAAAATTAACTCAAAAAAAATCAGTAGCACTCCTGTATACAAAAGACAAAAGGGCTGAGAAAGAAATTAGGGAAACAACACCCTTCACAATAGCCACAAATGACATACGGTACCTCGGAGTAATGCTAACCAAGGAAGTCAAAGACTTGTATGAAAAAAATTTCAAATCTCTGAAGAAAGAAGTAGAAGAAGATATGAGAAGATGGAAAGATCTCCCATGCTCATGGCTTGGTAGGATTAACATAGTAAAAATGGCCATCTTAACAAAAGCAATCTACAGATTCAATGCAATGCCCATCAAATTACCAACACAATTCTTTACAGACTTGGAAAGAAAAATTCTCAACTTCATATGGAATAACAAGAAACCCAGAATTGCTAAAACAATCCTCTACAATAAAAGATCTTCTGGAGGTATCTCCATCCCTGATCTTAAGTTGTACTATAGAGCAACAGTTTTAAAAACTACATGGTACTGGCATAGAAACAGAATGGTGGATCAATGGAACAGAACCAAGGACCCGGAAATAAACCCACACACTTATGGACACCTGATATTTGACAAAGACGCCCAAATCATACAATGGAAAAAAGATAGCATCTTCAACAAATGGTGCTGGTCCAACTGGATGTCTACATGTAGAAAAATGAAAATAGATCCATACTTATCACCCTGCACAAAAGTGAAGTCCAAGTGGATCAAAGACCTCAACATAAAACCAGACACATTAAATCGGCTTGAAAAAAAAAAGTGGGGAATACCCTAGAACTCATTGGTACAGGGGAAAACTTCCTGAACAGAACTCCAACAGCACAGGCTCTAAGAGCAACAATCAATAAACGGGACCTCATGAAACTGAAAAGCTTCTGCAAAGCAAAGGACACCGTCATCAAAACAAAGCGACCTCCTACAGATTGGAAAAGAATCTTCACCAACACTTTATCTGACAGAGGACTCATATCAAGTATATATAAAGAACAAAAGAAGCTGAAAAGCAGCAAACCAAGTAATCCACTTAAAAAATGGGGAACAGAGCTAAACAGAGAATTCTCTGTAGAGGAATACCGAATGGCAGAGAAGCACTTAAAGAAATGCTCAACCTCACTAGCCATTAGGGAAATGCAAATCAAAACAACCCTGAGATTTCACCTTACACCCATGAGAATGGCCAAGATCAAAAACTGAAGTGACAACACATGCTGGAGGGGTTGTGGAGAAAGAGGAACCCTTCTCCACTGCTGGTGGGAATGTAAACTGGTACAACCACTCTGGAAATCAATCTGGCGTTTTCTCAGAAAACTAGGAATAGTGCTTCCCCAAGATCCAGCCATACACTCCTAGGCATATATCCAAAAGATGTTCAAGCACACAAAAAGGAAATTTGCTCAACCATGTTCGTTACAGCTTTATTTGTAATAGCCAGAAGCTGGAAACAACCCAGATGCCCCTCAACTGAAGAATGGATTCAGAAAATGTGGTACATCTACACAATGGAATATTACTCAGCAACGAAAAATTAGGAAATCATGAAATTTGCAGGTAAATGGTGGGATCTGGAAAGGATCATCCTGAGTGAGTTGTCCCAGAATCAAAAAGACACACATGGTATATACTCACTCCTATAGACATACAACATAGGACAAACCCACTAAAACCTGTGCATCTAAAGAAACTAAGCAAGAGAGAGGACCCCAACTAAAATGTCTAATCCCCATCCGGAAAGGCAAAGAGGATGGACATCAGAAGAAGAAGAAAACAGGAAACAACCTAGGAACCTACCACAGAGGGTCTCTGAAAGCCTCTGCCCTACAGACTATCAAAGCAGAAGCTAAGCCTGATGGGCAACTGTTGGGCAGAGTGAATGGAATTTTATGTAAGAACTGGGAAAGAGCAAGAGCTGGAGAGGACAGGGTCTCCACAAGGAGAGCAACAGAACAAGAAAATTTGAACACAGGGAACTTCCCAGAGACTCATACTCCAACTAAGGACTATTCATAGAGATAACCCAGAACCCCTGCACAGATGTAGCCCAGGGCAGTTCAGAGTCCAATTGGGTTACATAGTAATGAGAAGAGGGGCTGCCTCTGACATGAACTGACTGGCCTGCTCTTTAGTCACCTCCTCCTGAGGGGGAGCAGCCTTACCAGGCCATTATAGAGGACAATGCAGCCACTTTTGATGTGAACTGATGGAGTAAGATCAGAAAGGAGAGGAGAACCTCCCCTATGAGTGGACTTGGGGAGTGGCATGCATGCAGAGGGAGGGGGGAGGGTGGGATTGGGAGGGGAGGGAGGGGCTTATGGGGGGATGCAGAGTGAATAAAGCGTAATTGATGAAACATTTAAAAAAAAGGGAAAAAATAATAATTTAAGAACCTTAAATGACTTTCAAAAGTGGAGGAAAACATGGAGTTAGTCAATTTACATGGAGCACGTCTCGCCCCTGGGGGCAATGGTCTCCTGAACCTACTCAGACCTTGGACACCACCACTGCTAGTTCTAGAACCAATGCAGGATGTTCCACCGAGGGGTTTAAGGCTTCTCATAATATTTCCTATAAGCCCACACCTGTTTGTTACATCCCCCATTTTTATTCATTATTAGCCAGATAGAGCCAAGTAATTGTAGTAATGATACTTGCTTTTTTGCCCAATGCTGTAATGCTAGTAAATTTACTAGCTGGTTACTCACATGCCTCGCTGGGTGCCTGTGCCCGTTGATGCCCTCACGCTATGACTCTCTTCAGACAGAAAAGGGATCTTGGAATTACAGCTGCCATTGTTACTGCCATCTCATTGGCGGCTGTTGGAGCTACCACCACAGCATTAGCCATGAGTCATACTGGGCAGACTGCTCAGACCCTGATTAACATTTTAGCCAAGGTAGCTCATGCCTTAGATGTACAAAAAAGAATTAATGCTCAACTAAAAGGAGGTTTGATGGTGTTCAATCAGAGGTTTGACCTCGTGCAGGAGCAAATTGATACCCTATGGCAAATCGCTCAACTTGGCTGTCAATGAAAGTATGCTGGACTATGTGTCACTAGCATAGAACATGAGAATTTTCCCTGTGCTGCAAATCTGTCTAAACAATTGTCAAACTATATTTTAGGTAATTGGACTGGAGAATTTGATACTACAATGGACCAGCTGAGAGTGGCCATTGTCATGGTAAATTCTACCAGAGTGGACACAGGACTAGCCACAGGATTATCATCATGGATTGCTGCAGCCATGAATCATCTGAAGGAATGGGCAGGCATGGGAGCGTTAGCAGGCTTTCTGGTGTTGGTCTCCTTGGTTTGCCTGTGGTATATATGCAAGATTAGAGTCTCACAACAGTGTGATGCAGCCATGACCATTCAGGACCTTACAGCCATTGAAGCAGGACATTCTCCCCAAGCATGGTTGGCTACCATAAAAAGCCAAAATGTTATGCTCACGATGCGAGGCGAAGCACTGCACTCAGGGTCAGCAGCCTTGGACCCAGAGAAGAGCATGTCTGATTGCATGCAGGTTGATGCCCCAGGTCCCGCCTCTGAGAAAAAGGTTTCGGGCGGGTCTGATGCTCTTTGGGTGGATGACACCTAAATGAACATCACTACAAAGTCCCAATTTATTTCTAATATCAGAGATCAGACCTCTACTCTTGCCTGATGCGTCCAAAACAAAAAAGGGGAACTGTAAAGAGCTGTGTAATGCCTCGCCTGAAAGATGGAGCTGGTTTCTGCCTTCTACCTTTTCGATGGTGAGTGCTCTCTGTCACAAACAACTCCACATTTGGCTAAGGCTGAGGATCTGGCTTACTTCCATGTATGTGGACCTATCTGCATTGCCCACGTGGCATGCTGAGGTTGGTTACCCAGAGGCTATTTAAAGTGGGCTGGCTTTCCCCAGGGTCAGATGATTGTTCAAGGTTCCTGAATAAACTGCATTTAAAAAATAAATAAATAAAACAAAACATCAAGTTAAAAAAAAAAAAGTAGTGCTTTGTTTTTGTGTTCTTTCATTCGAAATTTTTTCCTGTGCTGTACAGTACATTATATCACTTTTCAGTTTTCCTGTATTCCTATTTGAGTGAGTGGCACATATGTGATTTAGTGTACAAAGTAGTGCTTTGCATTTATGTTCCTTTGTTGGAAACTTGTTCATGTTAGGAACAAGTTAGGTTTAGGGTTAGGGTTAGGCTTAGAGTTAGGATAGGGTTAGGGTTAGGGTTAGGGTTAGGGGTTAGGATTAGGGTTAGGGTTAGGGTTAGGTGCTTAGGGTTAGGGTTAGGGTTATATCACTTTTCAGTTTTCCTGTTATAATAATTGAAGAGGCGAAACGAATGTGAATTAGTTTACAAAGTTGTGCTTTGCGTTTCTATTCTTTCGATGAAAACTTGTTTCTTTGCCATACATTTCGATATATCGCTTTTCAGTTTTCCTGTATTCCTAATTGAGCGAGTGACACACATGTGATTTACTTTACAAAGTAGTGCTGAAAGACCCCCGCCTCACCAAAAGTTAGAAGCAGCTAATAGTTAATGTCATTTTGTACAGTACTGTTTTGAGAAACTCTGAAGGATACCACTGTTTTGAGAAACTCTTGTGGACTTCTCGGGGCCTCGCCCCTGTTCGAAGGCTACGTGTTTCATCTGGGAGACAGAGGAACTGGACCTCCAATACAGTCTCCATCTGAATTTTTGCTTTCAGTTTTGTGTCTTATCTCGTGCGGTGCGGCTTGTGTTGTGTTCTGTCTGTCTAGTCTTTATAGTAAGTGTGATAAGTGTTTTTTATGTATTTGAAAAAATGGGACAAACTGTCACTACTCCCAAAAGTTTAACTTTACAGCAAAAGAGCACGGGGGAGGGGAGAGGCCCAGCCAGGAAGCAGGTTCAGGACCTGCGGGGGAGGTAAGCTACAGTAGAGCTCACAAGGGAGCCAAGGGAGTAGGCAAGGCTCATGGGCTTGCTGGATGAAAGTCCTTAGACATGGCTAGGCGGGGATTGGCACCGTAGCTGCTCCATGATAGGAGCTGCTCTGGCTGCTGAGCGTGAGGAAAAACTCCTCCCGCTTGCCTTCATGCCAGCTTAGCAGGGAAGTAAGCAGCAAGAGATCACCACTCCCTCTTGCTCTCAAACAGTAATTTAGAAAAAAAAAAAAAAACTGTACTTACTGTAATATTTAGAATTGCAGCTGAGTCTGTCTGTTTAAATATATGGCCATTATACAATTGTTTTCAACTGGTCTTAAATGGTTGATATGATAAAAAAATAATTGGGTATGTTTTAAGGTTAAATTCAAATTCTTGTTTTAAACACGTATATGTGTCTACGTGTTTGTAGGGTCTATAAATGCACATGTTTAAATAACAACAATGTAAATTGCCACATGGTGTGGCTCAGAAAAAAAAAAAAAAAAAAAAAAAAACAAAGGTTGCAAAATCTCTGAGTCAAAATGATTTTATTTCCTTTTAGGATAAGAAGAAAGTCTTATTCTAAGTTGATATTGGTTCTGAAGATTAGGTTGTTTTCACTGATAAATTTTGGTCTTAAAATCTAGTTTCAACTTTTAAAATTATGGTTCCCGGGAAAATTTGGCCAGCTGGTGGACTGTAATTCTCATTTCCTTCTAGGTTAAAAGGATAACTTATTTTAATTGGTTAATTGGTATTGGTTTTAAAAATTAAATTGCTTACACTGGTAAATTCTGGTTTTAAAATCTGGTTTTGAAATGTTTAAGGCTGTAAAATTTTTAAAGTTTATCAGGCATTTGGGTATGACAATGATCTTGGGTAATTTATTAATTTTACTAAATCAAACCCTGCCGTATTGTTTGTGCTAAATGAAAAAAATGCAGTTTTTAAAATGTATCTTGTGGAGAGCTGTTTGTTTGTTAACCTGATTTGTGATCATCTTATCCGCTACAGAAAAGTTATTTAAAAAAAATGGCAGTTTCAAAACTCCTCTTTATAGTAATGTATAGAAAGCAAATTGTACATAGACTCTGGGCTTCTGCAGGATTATGTCAAAATGGAAAGGATTTTAGTGAGAGTTTTTATCTTGTCTGAAAAGCAAAAAAGAAAGCAAGAAAGTAAGCATGTCTGGTTAAGCCAGAAAAAGAAAGCTAGGAACCTGAAGGTATATAGAATGTTGCAGAAGGTTAGTGGATGTGTTATATAAAGCCAGAGAGCTAGCTGGTAGGTTTGGTATGGCTAAAGTAATTCTTCTAAAGCTTGTTTGATCACTGGGAACTTTTGGTTGTGGGGGATTATGGATGCTCCACAGTGTTTGCTGTATCATCAACAGCACCTAATGGCTATTTTTGGTATTGTCAGTCATAGCCTGTGCTAACACATGGCTAGCTGCCATGATGGTTCAGGGATAGAGAGCACATAAAGCTGTAGTTTTGCTGCCATATTTGTTTAGGACTTCCAGCTGAGTTCAGTTACACGTGGCCAGCCGCCATACTGGTTCAGAGATAAAGAGGGTAAAACTATGAGTTTGCCACCATTTTGTTCAGGTATCTCAGTTATGTATAGTCATATCAGTGTTAAGTGCAAAAGCTTTTTACTGTTTAATTTTAATGCAAGTGGTAGGAGTAGCAAGATTTGCTAGCCTTTCTATGAACTGTATCAGATTAAAAGGTTTGCTTTGATTTTAGTTCAGAAAGAGCAGATTTAAAGTCATGCTAAATACTGCAGTTGAGCCTTACCTAGTCTCCTTGTTCAAGTTTTTTTTAAGGTTAAGCCTAGGATGGGTAACTATAAAGTTTGCCTATTTGTCTTAAAATATATAGTTCTAAAACATGCATCTCAGAAATATGCTAGAACTAGATTAAATAGCATTCTGTTTTATAGGACACAGTTTAAAACAGATGATAAAAACAAAGAGTAACTCAGATATGCTGGCCCTCATGCTTATCAGAGATCTGATGAATATGGCATTTTAACATATGTAAGTTTATTGTGGCAGAAAGTCCCAAAATCCTGGCAGTAGCTCCCCAAGTTCTCCGAGAAGATTTGGACACAACGACAGATGACTGCAACTCTGGATTGTGGTATGCTAACCACTGGGAAATACTGCCCCAACTGGCCCACTGCTAGGGCCCAGCCTAAACTGTGGACAAAGCCGGGGACACCTGAAGAGCCATTGTCTCACATTGTGAGAGGCAAGGTGAGGTCAATCTCTCCTGTTCCTCTTTCCACAGCAGCAGTTTCTCATCCTCTATGCCTGATGGCTGGACTGCCTCTGCTCAAAAAGCCAGGAGAACATAGGAGCCAGGGACACTGCCTAGGTAATGGACTAACTAGTCATCTCTGTCATTTTGATTGGTACTTAGCTCATAATTTATCCTTCTCAGGTCTCTGATCACATTGACAGCTAGGCTAAAAGGCTAGGCTTAGTTAACAGTAACTTGGCAGTTAAAGAGCAGACAGTTAGGTTCACTATCAGCTCATTGGAAAGTTCATTAGTTAGTTAAAACTACTGGGTACTATATATTTTGTATAAAAAAAAAGCCAAACAAAACAGGTTTGCCCTGCTCACAGGCTTTACATCAGTTGCCAATGTCTTATATTAATAGTTAAATAAAAAATATAAGGTTTATATAGGGTCTGAGGATATAGAGTTCAGGTTATAAAAATCTAAAAAATGTTGGTCTACATACTGATCAAAGTATCAATTTAATGGACGTCAGGTTAACACTTAAGTAAAAAAAAAAAAAAGTACAAGCAGTTTCTCACACAGGCAATCTTACTTAGCCAAAATATAGGAGGGTTTACTCAAGGTTGCACAGAGCCTGCTGTCTGGTTACTATGGTTGCACGGAGTTTCTCAGGGTCAGAGCAGTCCACTGTAAGACCACCAAGGTCAGTCTGTGAGAGACTGGACTTTGAAAAATAGCCAAGAAGCTGAGTTCCGCTGCTCAGATGGCATTAACTCCAAAAAGGCTGCCACATGGACACACTTAAGTTGTTTATAAAAGATATAAAACAAACAGCTGACTGGTACCAATTCTGTTGGATATAGTTTTTATCTGTTACTCTCAAAATGTTGCTGTATTAGATTTGCTGAAATGTTACTTTTCTGATACCAAAAATTTATATGAGTTTATAAAAATCAAAAGGTCATAAGACCTAGATCTGGCATAGCTCAAATGGATCCCAGAAGAGTTTTTCCCTGGTGTTGGGATTTCTCACTTTTTCCATTTAACAGACAAATCTTAACTTCTGTCTCTAGTCTGAATTTGTCTCAGCAGATTTTCACCTTTTTGACTCTGTTCCGGCATCAGCTGTGGACTGCAAGCTGAGATCTGGACTTCCTGGAAACTGACATGATTGCTCCCTGCCTCTTCGGGTGGATCAATGAACCAGATGCTTGGGACACCCTTATTGCCCAGCCTTTGACTGGCATTTCAGCCTTCCTAGCCCCTGATGCCTACGGTCCAACGGTCAGCTCGAAGAAGCTCCAGAAGACGGAACTACGCCCAAATCCCCCCTAGCAGGCTGAAATGCTAAGTCAAAGGGGCTCCCTGGCATTAGCTATTATCTTGGGCATCTGCTTAGCTGAAATGGACACTAATATTGCAGCAACTGGGCTAAAAGCCTAGAGAGACCCTGTAATAGTTCTCCTTGGCTTAAAGGAAGACTCAGACAGAGACAGCAGTTCTTTGAGTCAGGACGAAGCTGGTACGAGAGTTGGTTCAATAAAGCCACCGCTCTCTGTCATACAAGCGTTAGTGTTAACACAGCAGTATCATCAGTTTAAAAAGCAGGAGACAGAAATTAACTCTCCTGGGCCCTAGAATGAAAGATTCCATTCTAAGTTAGAAGAAAAAGGGGGAATGAAAGACCCCCGCCTCACCAAACGTTAGAAGCAGCTAATAGTTAATGTCATTTTGTACAGCACTGTTTTGAGAAACTCTGAAGGATACCACTGTTTTGAGAAACTCTGTGGGCTAGGGAGGGAACTAGCTGAAGAGACCAGCTGCTGGGGATATCTGCGGTCAGGCTGCCCCAGTTGAGCCAAATATCAATTTGTGCTGACCACGCATATGAGAAGTTTGTGAGACTGTTCCAGCTGAGATAGGGGCCCTAAGACAAATAGTGAGACTGTTCCAGCTGAGATAGGAGCCCTAAGACAAACAACAGGTGGCGGTCCCAAGATTGAGAGCCATCATGACCTTTCCGACCACCCAGTTCCTGATATCATGGTGTCCCTGCCAAACTCTGACTCAAGTTGTGGTCTCATTTAAATGTACCAATCAGCTCCCTGTAACTATGCTTCTCGCTTCTGTACCTGCGCTTTTGCTCTGAGACCCTATAAAAAGCCCAGCTTTCCACTCAGGGGGCGCGCAAGTCTTCTGAGAGACATTGTCACCCCGGGTACCCCTGTATCAAAATAAAGCCTCTTGCTGTTTGCAGCCAAACATCTGGTCTCGTTGATCCTTGGGAGGGGGTCTCCCTGACGGAAGACACCCATCAGGAGTCTTTCAGTGCTTTGCATTTCTGTTCTTCTGTTGGAAACTTGTTTCTGTGCTGTACAGTGTGATAAAACTTTTCAGTTTTTCTGTTATATTAAATGAACGGGCGACACGATTGTGAATTAGTTTACAAAGTTCTGCTTTGCGTTTCTTTTCTTTCAATGGAAATTTGTTCCTGTGTTGTACAGTTTGATATATCACTTTTCAGTTTTCCTGTTATAATAATTGAACAGGCAACACGTATGTGAATTAGTTTATAAAGTTGTGCTTTGCGTTTCTCTTTTTTCGATGAAAATATGTTTATTTGCCCTACATTTCGATATATTGCTTTTCAGTTTTCCTGTATTCCTCATTGAGCAAGCTAAACACATGTGATTCCATTTAAAAGTATTGCTTTGCTTTTCTGTTCTTTCATTTCAAACTTTTTCCTGTGCAGTACAGTGCGTTATATCACTTTTCAATTTTCCTGTATTCCTAATTGATCAAGTGGCACACATGTGATATAGTTTACAAAGTATTGTTTTGCGTTTAAGTTCTTTCATTGGAAACTTGTTAATGTTAGGAACAAGAAGGGTTACGGTTAGGGTAGGGTTAGGGTTAGGGGAGGGTTAGGGTTAGGGTATTAGGGTTAGGGTTAGGGGTTAAGGTTAGGGTTAGGGTTAGGGTTAGGGTTAGGGTTAGGGTTAGGTATTAGGGTTAGGGTTATATCACTTTTCAGTTTTCCTGTTATAATAATTTAACAGGCGACATGAATGTGAATTAGTTTACAAAGTTGTGCTTTGCATTTCTGTTCTTTCGATGAAAACTTGTTTCTTTGCTGTACATTTCGATATATCGCACTTCAGTTTTCCTGTATTCCTAATTGAGCGAGCAACACACATGTGATTGAGTTTACAAAGTAGTGCTTTGTGTTTCTGTTCTTCTGTTGGAAACTTGTTTCTGTGCTGTACAGTGTGATGTATCACTTTTCAGTTTGACTGTTATAATAATTGAATGGACAACACTTATGTCAATTAGTTTACAAAGTTGTGCCTTTCTGTTCTTTCGATGGAAACTTCTTTCTGTGCCTTACAGTGTGAGGTAACACGTTTCAGTTTTCCTGTATTCCTAATTGAGCGAGTGACACACATGTGATTCCGTTTAAAAGTAGTGCTTTGTTATTCGGTACTTTCTTTCGAAACTTGTTCCTGTGCTGTACAGTGTGTTATATCACATTTCAGGTTTCCTGTATTCCTAATTGATCGAGTTGCACACATGTGATTTAGTTTACAAAGTAGTGCTTTGCATTTATGTTCTTTCGTTGGAAACTTGTTCCTATTAGGAACAAGTTAGGGTTAGGGTTAGGGTTGGGGTTAGGGTTAAGGTTAGGGTTAGTTTAGGGTTAGGGTTCCGGTTAGGGTTAGGGGTTAAGGTTAGGTTTAGGTTTAGGGTTAGGGTTAGGGGTTAGGGTTAGGTTAAAGGTTAGAGTTAGGGGCTTAGGGTTTGGATTAGGGTTATATCACTTTTAGGTTTTCTTGTTATAATAATTGAACAGGCGACACGAATGTGAATTAGTTTACAAAGTTGTGCTTTGTGTTTCTGTTCTTTCGATGAAAACTTGTTTCTTTGCCATACATTTCGATATATCGCTTTTCAGTTTTCCTGTATTCCTAATTGAGCGAGTGGCACACATGTGATTTAGTTTACAAAGTAGTGCTTTGCATTTCTGTTCTTTCGATGGAAACTTGTTCCTTTGCTGTACAGTTCGATATATCACTTTTCAGTTTTCCTGTTATAATAATTGAACGGGCGACACGTATGTGAAGTAGTTTACAAAGTTGTGCTTTGCGTTTCTGTTCTTTCGATGGAAACTTGTTCCTGTGCTGTACAGTTCGATATATCACTTTTCAGTTTTCCTGTTATAATAATTGAATGGGTGACATGTATGTGAATTAGTTTACAAAGTTTTGCTTTGCGTTTCTGTTCATTGGATGGAAACTTGTTTCTGTGCCGTACAGTGTGAGATAACACTTTTCAGTTTTCCTGTATTCCAAATTGAGCGATTGGCACACATGTGATTTAGTTTAGAAAGTAGTGCTTTGCGTTTATGTTCTTGTGTTGGAAACTTGTTCCTGTTAGGAACAAGTTAGGGTTAGGCTTAGGGTTAGGGTTATGGTTAGGTGTTAGGGTTAGGGTTTGGGTTAGGGTTAGGGTTAGGGTTAGGGTCTTAGGGTTAGGGTTAGGGTTATATCACATTTCAGTTTTCCTGTTTTAATAATTCAACAGGCAACACCAATGTGAATTAGTTTACAGAGTTGTGCTTTTTGTTTCTGTTATTTCGATGGAATCTTGTTTCTTTGTCGTACATTTCTATATATCGCTTTTCAGTTTTCCTGTATTCCTAATTGAGCGAGCGAACACATGTGATTTAGTTTACAAAGTAGTGCTTTGCGTTTCTGTTCTTCCTTTGGAAACTTGTTTCTGTGCTGTACAGTGTGATATATCACTTTTCAGTTTTCCTGTTACAAAAAATGAACGGGTTACACGTATGTGAATTAGTTTACAAAGTTGTGCTTTGCATTTCTCTTTTCAATGGAAACATGTTCCTGTGCTATACAGTTGGTTATATCTTTTTTCAGTTTTCCTGATATAATAATTGAACAGGTGACACGAATGTGAATTATTTTACAAAGTTGTGCTTTGTGTTTCTGTTCTTTAGATGAAAACTTGTTTCTTTGCCGTATATTTCAATATATCGCTTTTCAGTTTTGCTGTATTCCTAATTGAGCGAGCAACACACATTTGATTTAGTTTATAAAGTTTTGCTTTGCGTTTCTGTTCTTCTGTTGGAAACTTGTTTCTGTGCTGTACAGTGTGATATATCACTTTTTGTTTTCCTGTTATAATAACTGAATGGGCAACACATATGTGAATTACTATACAAAGTTGCGCATTGCGTTTCTTTTCTTTCCATGGAAACTTGTTCCTGTTCTGTACAATTGGATATATCATTTTTCAGTTTTCCTGTTATAATATTTGAACAGACGACACGAATGTGAATTAGTTTACAAAGTTGTGCTTTGTGTTTCTGTTCTTTCAATGAAAACTTGTTTCTTTGCCGTACATTTCGATATATAGCTTTTCAGTTTTCCTGTAATCCTAATTGAGCGAGCAACACACATGTGATTTAGTTTACAAAGTAGTTCTTTGCGTTTATATTCTTTCTTGGAAACTTGTTCCTGTTAAGAACAAGTTTGGGTTAGGGTTAGGTTTAGTGTTAGGTTTAGGGTTAGGGTTAGGGGCTTAGGGTTAGTGTTAGGTTTAAGGTTAGGGTTAGGGTTAGGGTTAGTGTTAGTGTTAGGGTTAGGGTTAGGGTTAGGGTTAGGGTTAGGGTTAGGGTTAGGGTTAGGGTCTAAGGGTTAGGGTAATATCACTTTTCAGTTTTCCTGTTATGATAAATGAACAGGTGACACGAATGTGAATTAGTATACAAATTTGTGCTTTGCGTTTCTGTTCTTTCGATGGAAACTTGTTTCTGTACCATACAGTGCGAGATAACACTTTTCAGTTTTCCTGTATTCCTAATTGAGCGAGCAACACACATGTGATTCCGTTTAAAAGTAGTGCTTTGCTTTTCTGTTCTTTCGTTCGAAAATTGTTCCTGTTCTGTACAGTGCGTTATATCTCTTTTCATTTTTCCTGTATTCCTAATTGAGAGCGTGGCACACATGTGATTTAGTTTACAAGGTAGTGCTTTCCGTTTATGTTCTTTCGTTGGGAACTTGTTCCTGTTAGGAACAAGTTAGGGTTAGGGCTATGGTTAGGGTTAGGGTTAGGGTTAGGGTTAGGGTTAGGGTTAGGGTTAGGGTTAGGGTTAGGGTTAGGGTTAGCGTTAGAGTTAGGGTTAGGGTTAGGGGCTTAGGGTTAGGGTTAGGGTTATATCACTTTTCAGTTTTCCTGTTATAACTATTGAACAGGCGAAACAAATGTTAATTCGTTTACAAAGTTTGCTTTGCATTTCTGTTCATTGGATGGAAACTTGTTTCTGTGCCGTACAGTGCAAGATAACACTTTTCATTTTTCCTGTATTCCTAATTGAACGAGCGACACACGTGTGATTCCGTTTAAAATTAGTGCTTTGTTTTTTTTTTGTTCTTTTGTTCGAAACTTGTTCCTGTGATATACAGTGTGTTATATCACTTTTCAGTTTTCCTGTATTCCTAATTGAGTGAATGGTACACATGTGATTTAGTTTACAAAGTAGTACTTTGCGTTTATGTTCTTTTGTTGGAAACGTGTTCCTGTTAGGAACAATTTAGGGTTAGGGTTAGGCTTACAGTTAGGTTTAGGGTTAGGGTTAGGGGCTTAGGGTTAGGGATAGGGTTAGGGTTAGGGTTAGGGTTATTGGCTTAGGTTTAGGGTGAGGGTTATATCACTTTTCAGTTTACCTGTTATAATTATTAAACAGGCGACACAAATGTGAATTAGTTTACAAGGTAGTGCTTTGCGTTTCTGTTCTTCTGTTGGAAACTTGTTTCTGTGCTGTATAGTGTGATATATCACTTTTTAGTTTTCCTGTTATAATAATTGAAAGGGCAACACGTATGTGAATTAGTTTACAAAGTTGTGTTTTTTCTTTCTGTTCTTTCAATGGAAGCAGGTTCCTGTGCTGTACAGTTCGATATATCATTTTTCAGTTTTCCTGTTATAATAGTTGAATGGGCGACACATATGTGAATTAGTTTACAAAGTTGTGCTTTGTGTTTCTGTTCTTTCGATGGAAAATTCTTTCGGTGCCATAAAGTGCGAGATAACACTTTTCCTGTATTCCTAATTGAGAGAGCGTGACACATTTGATTCCCTTTAAAAGTAGTGCTTTGCTTTTCGGTTCTTTCGTTTGAAACTTGTTCCTTTGCTGTACAGTGTGTTATATCTCTTTTCAGTTTTACTGTATTCCTAATTGAGAGAGTGGCCCACATGAGATTGAGTTTACAAAGTAGTGCTTTGCGTGTATGTTCTTTCGTTGGAAACTTGTTCCTGTTAGGAACATGTTAGGTTTAGGGTTAGGGTTAGAGTTAGGGTAGGGTTAGGGGCTTAGGGTTAGGGTTAGGGTTAGGGTTAGGGTTAGGTTTAGGGGCTTAGGGTTAGGGTTAGCGTTATATCACTTTAAAGTTTTCCTGCTATAATAATTGAATGTGCGATACGTATGTGAATTTGTTTATAAAGTTGTGCTTTGCGTTTCTGTTGTTTTGATGGAAACTTGTTCTTGTACTGTACAGTTCTTTCGATGAAAAATTGTTTCTTTGCAATACATTTCGATTTATCGCTTTTCAGTTTCCCTGTATTCCTAATTGAGTGAGCGACACACATGTGATTTAGTTTACAAAGTAGTGTTTTGCGTTTCTGTTCTTCTTTTGGAAACTTGATTCTGTGCTGTACAGTGTGATATATCACTTTTCAGTTTTCCTGTTATAATAATTGAACAGAGGACACGTATGTGAATTATTTTACAAAGTTGTGCTTTGCGTTTTTGTTTTTTCAATGGAAACTTGTTCCTGTGCTGTACAGTTCCATATATCACTTTTCAGGATTCCTGTATTCCTAATTGAGCGAGTGACAAACATGTGATTTAGTTCACAAAGTAGTGCTTTGCTTTTCTGTTCTTTTGTTCGAAACTTGTTCATGTGATGTATAGTGCGTTATATCACTTTTCAGTTTTCCTGTATTCCTAATGAGCGTGTGGCACACATGTGATTTAGTTTACAAAGTAGTGCTTTGCGTTTATGTTCTTTCCTTGGAAACTTTTTCCCGTTAGATACAAGTTAGGGTTAGGCTTAGGCTTAGGCTTAGGGTTAGGGTTAGGGTTAGGGTCTTACTGTTAGGGTTAGGGTTAGGGTTTGGGTTAGAGTTAAGGTTATTGGCTTAGTGTTAGGGTGAGGGTTATATCACTTTTCAGTTTTCCTGTTATAAAAATTGAACAGGCGACACGAATGTGAATTAGTTTACAAGGTAGTGCTTTGCGTTTCTGTTCTTCTGTTGGAAAATTGTTCATGTGCTGTACAGTGTGATATATCACTTTTCAGTTTTCCTGTTTTAATAATTGAACGGGCGACATGTATGTGAATTAGTTTACAAAGTTGTGCTGTTCGTTTCTGTTCTTTCGATGGAAGCAGGTTCCTGTGCTGTACAGTTCGATATATCACTTTTCAGTTTTCCTGTTATAATAATTGAATGGGCGACACATTATGTGAATTAGTTTAAAAAGTTGTGCTTTGCATTTCTCTTCTTTCGAGGGAAACTTGTTTCTGTGATATAAAGTTGGAGATAACACTTTTCAGTTTTCCTGTATTCCTAATTGAGCGAGTGACACACATGTGATTCCGTTTTAAAGTAGTGCTTTGCTTTTCTGTTCTTTCGTTTGAAACTTTTTCCTGTGCTGTACAGTGTGTTATATCACTTTTTTTTTTTTTGTATTTTTAAAATTTTCTTTTTATTTATTTAATTTTTTTTTAGGTTTAATACCTATTGTTTCTTTTTTTTTTCAATGCAGTTTATTCAGGAACCTTAAACAATCATCTGACCCTCGGGAAAGCCAGCCCTCAGCTTAAATAGCCTCTGCATAGCCAGCCCAGGCATGCCGCGTGGGCAAAGCAGATAGATCCACATACATGGAAGCAAGCCAGATCCTCAGCCTTAGCCATATGTGGAACTGGTCGTGAGAGAGAGCACTCACCAATGGGAAGGTGGAAGGTGGAAACCTGCTCCATCTTTAAGGCATAGCATTCTGCAGCTCTCTACAGTTCCTCCTTTTTGTTTTTGATGCATCCGGCAAGAGTAGAGGTCTGATCTCTGATGTTAGAAATAAATTGGGACTTTGTACCGATGTTCATTTAGGTGTCATCCACCCAAAGAGCATCACACCCGTCCGATAACTTTTTCTCAGAGGCGGGACCTGGGGCATCAACCCGCATGCAATCAGACATACTCTTCTGTGGGTCCAAAGCGGATGACCCTGAGTGCAGTGCTTCGCCTCGCATCGTGAGCATAACATTTTAGCTTTTTATGGTAGCCAACCATGCTTGATGAGAATGTCCTGCTTCAATGGCTGTAAAGGCCTGAATGATCATGGCTGCATCACACTGTTGTGAGACTCTAATCTTGCATATATACCACAGGCAAACCAAGGAGACCAACACCAGAAGGCCTGCTAACGCTCCCATGCATGCCCATTACTTCAGATGATTCATGGCTGCAGCAATCCATGATGATAATCCTGTGGCTAGTCCTATGTCCACTCTGGTAGAATTTACTGTGACAATGGACACTCTCAGCTGCTCCATCGTAGTATCAAATTCTCCAGTCCAATTACCTAAAATATAGCTCGACAATTGTTTAGACAGATTTGCAGCACAGGAAAAATTCTCATGTTATATGGTAGTGACTCACAGTCCATCATATTTTCATTGACACCCGAGTTGAGTGTTTTAACATAGGGTATCAATTTGCTCCTGCATGAGGTCAATCCTCTGATTGAACACTATCAAAGTTCCTTTTAGATTTATCATTTTTAAGTTTTCCTATATTCCTAATTGAGAGAGTGGCACACATGTGATTTAGTTTACAAAGTAGTGCTTTATGCGTTTATGTTCTTTCGTTGGAAACTTGTTAGGGTTAGGGTTAGGGTTATGGTTAGATTTAGGGGCTTAGGGTTAGGGTTAGGTTAGGATTAGGGTTATGGGCTTAGGTTAGGATTAGGGCTATCGTTAGGGTTAGGGGGTTAGGGTTAGGGTTAGGGTTATATCACTTTTCAGTTTTCCTGTTATAATAATTGAACAGGTGACACGAATGTGAATTAGTTTACAAAGTTGTTTTTGTGTTTCTGTTCTTTCGATGAAAACTTGTTTCTTTGCCTCACATTTCGATTTATCACATTTCAGTTTCCCTGTATTCCTAATTGAGTGAGTGACACACATGTGATTTAGTTTACAAAGTAGTGCATTGCATTTCTGTTCTTCTGTTGTAAACTTGTTTCTGTGCTGTATAGTGTGATATATCACTTTTCAGTTTTCCTGTTATAATAATGGAACAGGGGACACATATGTGAATTAGTTTACAAAGTTGTGCTTTGCGTTTCTGTTCTTTCGATGGAAACTGGTTTCTGTGCTATAAAGTGCGAAATATCACTTTTCAGTTTTCCTGTATTCCTAATTGAGCGAGCGACACACATGTGATTTAGTTTACAAAGTTGTGCTTTGCGTTTCTGTTCTTTCGATGAAAACTTGTTTCTGTGCTGTACATTGTGATATATCACTTTTCAGTTTTTCTCTTATAATAATTGAAAGGGCGACACACATTTGAATTAATTTACAAAGTTGTGCTTTGCGTTTCTGTTCTTTCGTTGGACACTTGTTCCTGTGCTGTACAGTGTAATATATCACTTTTCAGTTTTCCTGTTATAATAATTGAACGGGCGACATGTATGTGAATTAGTTTACAAAGTTTTGCTTTGCGTTTCTCTTCTTTCGATGGAAACTTGTTTCTGTGCCGTACAGTGCGAGATAACAATTTTCAGTTTTCCTGTATTCCTCATTGAGTGAGAGACACACATGTGATTACGTTTAAAAGCAGCGCTTTGCTTTCCTGTTCTTTTGTTTGAAACTTATTCCTGTGCTGTACAGTGCGTTATATCACTTTTAAATTTTCCTGTATTCCTAATTAAGCGAGTGGCACACATGTGATTTAGTTTACAGAGTAGTGCTTTGCGTTTCTGTTCTTTTGTTGGAAACTTGTTCCTGTTAGGAACAACTTAGGGTTAGGGTTAGGGTTAGGGTTAGCGTCTTAGGGTTAGGTTTAGGGTTAGGGTTAGTGTTAGGTTTAGGCTAGGGTTAGGTTTAGGGGCTCATGGTTATGTTAAGGGTTAGGGTTAGAGTTAGGGTTAGGTAGGGTTAGGTTAGGGTTTGGGTTAGGGTTAGGGTTAGGGGTTAGGGTTAGTGTTAGGGTTAGGGTTAGGGTTAGGGTTAGGGTTAGTGGTAGGTGTATGGGTAGGGTTAGGTGCTTATGGTTAGTATTAGGTTATATCACTTTTCAGTTTTCCTGTTATAATAATTGAACAGGCGACACATATGTGAATTAGTTTACAAAGTTGTGCTTTGTGTTTCTCTTATTTCGATGGAAACTTGTATCTGTGCCTTACAGTGGGAGATGATACTTTTCAGTTTTCCTGTATTCCTAATTTAGTGAGTGACATACATGTGATTCCGTTTAAAAGTAGTGCTTTGCTTTTCTGTTCTTTCATTCAAACTTTTTTCCTGTGCTTTACAGTGCGATATATCACTTTTAAGTTTTCCTCTATTCCTAATTGAGCGAGTGGCATACATGTGATTTAGTTTCTAAGTAGGGCTTTGTGTTTATGTACTTTCGTTGAAAACTTGTTCCTGTTAGGAACAAGTTAGGTTAGGTTAGGTTTAGGGTTAGGGTTATATCACTTTTCAGTTTTCCTGTTATAATAAATGAACAGGCGATTACGAATGTGAATTAGTTTACAATGTTGTTCTTTGCGTTTCTGTTCTTTCGATGAAAACTTGTTTCTTTGCCATACATTTCAATATATCACTTCT
>JAEOAE010003599.1:0-40945 GCA_036365155.1 Meriones psammophilus
TAGACAGGGTGATCAGCACCTAGAGATATGAAAAGCTGCCATTTCTGAATTACAAAATTGCCTTGTGGAAATGGTCCTACAAAAACAGAGAGTCTTAGATTTACATCTCATGAGGTATGTAAGACTTTGGGAGAAACCTGTTTTCTATGGTAACCTATCAGGAATAATCAGAAAAAAAAATCTTGCTACGTTTGTGGGAAAACCTGAGAGAGATAGAGAGGGAGAGATTAGTTAGGTAAATGGTACAGTTTCTGTTCTCTTGGTTCCCTTGGCTAACTACTTGGCTATCAGCACTGGCTGGGCCTTTAACCTCATTCTACTTGGAATAATGATGAAGCCCTGCCCCTTACATTATATGGCCAATTATGTTTCAATAATTCAATAAAATTAATAGGCTTTAGGATCACCTATGCCTCTTTATTTTTTTTTTTTAAGATTTGTTTATTTGTATGAATATGATGTTCTGCCTGCGTGTACACCTGCATGTCAGAAGAGGGCACTGGATCGCATCATAGGTGGTTGTGAGCCACCATGTGGTTGCTGGGAATTGAACTCTGGAAGAGCAGCCAGTGCTCTTAACCTCATCTATGTCTCTTTAGAGAGGGATGAGTCCACTATTGGACCCATTCACTAAGACCAGGCCCCCAGACCCTAGCACAACTGACTCCCTATTTGCCCCTCTGTTAAAATGAAAACAGGGGTTGACTTAAGCTCCTGAATGCATGTCAAATGTGCACAAAGGCATCGCATATGAAAATGATTTGTAATTTGTAAATGTTATTCAGGAGATGCCTGGAGATGTAAAATCCTATTCTTTGAGTGAAAGATTTTTTTGGTTTTCTCCAGATGAATTTAAACTAAAGTTTTTTAGGTTTTTTTTTTTTAAAGGAAGATTACTAGAGCTGTCCTGACACTTTCTCCCTGTTTGCTCTCATGCCACCTTCTCTTGTGCTGTTGATTGTTTCATATTCCAGTTTCCCCCCAGTGGGCAGCAAGATTTATTCAACCAAAGTTGAACCCTATGGGCAGAGGCTGATGATCTGAGACATCATCTCGCCTACCTCCCCTCCCCCAGCTTCAGAGGGGCCGAGGCTCACAGCTGAGTCTCTTGATCCCAGACTGTCCCATATCTGCACCCTGCAACTTGTTTGACCTCTTACTCCAGCATGGTTTCCCTGATACCCAGAAATCAGGAACTGACCAGCATAACACAGGAAGATTAATTTTAACTTCTCAGGTCCTTCAAGTCACCCTGTCCCCTTCACAGTCTGGCCACTTGCCAAGACCTCTATCCACTGTGCTGTCCTCACTAGCATCCTCAACATCAGCAGCAGCACCTGTCATCGTGAAGAAGCTGTCTGATGGACAGAGGGGGATTGGAACTGCTGGAGAGAAAGGGTGCAGAGCACCGTCCTGTGGAAAGGGAGTCTGTGGAGACTCCTATCAACTGCTTTTTGGTTTCCCTGACCTCCTCATTGCTTGCTCCTGCACACCCCTCTCTGTCTAACCACAAACCACTATGTGGTTTTAGTCCCGTTCTCCACACTCTCTAGTCCTCTCTGGTCCCTCAGTTCAGGCAGCTATCACAGCTTTGTTGACCCTCTAGCCATCCATATTAACCTCACAGTGAGACACAGAAATACGAAATTCTCAACCTTCAGTTTATAGACTCAATCCCACACTCTGCCCTTGCCCAACTTCCATTTCTGTTGCTGTGAAAAGATACAACTGAAAGGAGAAAGCTTTTATTTGGCCCACAGTTCCAGGCTATCGTCCACCATCTTGAAGAAGTCAAGGCAGGGGCCCAGGGAGCTAGCCACAGTGCATCCACAGTCAAGAGCAATGAGAAACGAATTCCTGCATGCAGGCTGAATTCAGTCTGCCTTTTGTTATACACTTCAGAATGTATACTTAGGGAATAGGGCCACCCACAGTGGAGGAGTTTACCCACTTCAATTACAGCCGTTAAGACAAATCTCTCACAGGCATGCCCACAGGACAACTTGAGCTGGACAATCCCTCACTGAGACTCTTCCCACAAGATTCCAGATTTGTGCCAAGAGGACAGCTGAAACTAACCATCTCATCCCCCTCTACCAAAATGCCTCAGCTCCTTGAATCTGTCCAGATCATAGCCACTGACCTCAATATTGTTTAAAGGTGGGAGGCTGTCAGTAAGGCTCAGTAGTTCCTGAGGATCTGGGCAATCTCTTTCATCTTTCCCTCCAGCTCCTGAGGTGAGTCTTTGGCGGGCTCTGATTTTGATCCCTTACCCACCGCTGCCCTGGCAATTCTCAGATAAATCCAGGTTCAGTTACTGGTCTTTGTTCATCTCAAGAGGACAGGGGCTATGGAGGGCACAGGCGCCGGACCACCCAGGAAGAGTGACCTTCCCTCCAGGCTGCCCTTCCTTCTGGGCTTTGTATTTCTTCAGACATGAGTTTCCAGATTTGGAGTCTGTAACACAGTGACTGAATGACCCAGTGAGCAACCACACACAAGGAAGGCTGATGATATTAGGAGTTCTTCCCAAAGAAACCACTATGACAGCACAGCTGCTGTCTCCTTACTTCTTGTGTCCTGTTTTATAGGCTACAGGACTCCAGCAGCTTACAGGCAGAAAGCCTGGGATTTGGAGTTGAGAGGACCTGGCTAACTCCGTTTTGAGACTGGAGCCAAAGCTAGGCCAAAGTTCTTGCCACCCTCCCCCCTTTCCTGCTTGATGAGTTCCTGGAGATGGACATCCAAACAACAACTTCCGTGACATCTGGCCTGGGGCTAAAGTAGATAAGAGGTGACCATTCCTTTTCCAAGGTGGAACCAATCAAGAATATGCAAATATCCCTTACCACGAACCCAACCAATTGTGGCAACAATTACCTAACCATGACTGAAAATCCCTCAATGGCTTAAAAAGGAGCCTTTGAGCTCCTCTCAGGTCACCGCCATTTTGTATGACTGGGCAACCCTAGCAAGCTGGCTGTCTCTGCAGAATAAGTGCTCTTTGATTTTTGCATACTGTTTGAGTCTGGGGTCTCCCTTCAGTGATTCTTGGACCCTTGCAGAGTGACCCTATACTTTGGTGAAATGTCTGCACTCTACTTTCCTGTTTCTGTGTCTCTCTGTGCTGGTGGTACAGCCCAGTGTTAACGCTCTTGTTCAGTGCGCAGGTCCCAGTATCTCTCTCTCTCTCTCTCTCTCTCTCTCTCTCTCTCTCTCACACACACACACACACACACACACACACACACACAAATCCAGGAAAGGCCAGGTCTCTCCTTCATACTTCCCTTCTGTCCTCTACTAATGCCTCACAAAGAGCCTCTTAGGATTGGCAGGATGTGTACCAGGAGGAAGTGGAGGTGGTCCCAGACCTTCCTCTATGGTGGCAGCTGGGGGCCTCCCTTCCCTAGCTGTGCACAAGCTCTCCAAATGGGGCAGGGTAGAGACTCTCAGCAAGTCTTGCTTCCCAGTGGCTTCAGGGCATCTTCCTAGGGCAGGGAGACCCAGGCTCAGGACAGCATGAGCCTGAGAATCTTTACTTCCCAGGGTCAAGATCAAGCCCATTCACCCTGGACAGAGGGCCTCCTGTCTACTCTAGCCCTTGCCTCGTCCCCATCCTCTCCCTATTTCCTTTCCCCTTGCCCACTTCTTTTCACCTCTCTTACTACCCTTTCCCCACCTCGCTGCCTCCACAAGCACCTTCCAGCACTGTGCTGAGCCTCTTAGCTTACAGGGAATGTCACCCATTCCTGAGTGGTGCCCAAACCAACGGGAACACCTTCATTCCATGTGCCCAGACTGGCACTGTCTGGGCTTTGGAGACATTGATTGGAAATTGAGCCACTAGATTCTGAGGACACAGCCTCAGGGAAGAAACAGTGTGAATTAAAAAATATAATGTTTAAAGTTTCGAGGACTTTCTGCTTTTACAGACAGAGATAGTTTTCTCAACCTCCATCTGTGGCCTGGCCTTGTGATCACACAGGTCAAAGGCCAGAATATGTGATTGTGAGACTTGACCCTCCCTGCCCCAAATTTTTACATAACCCTCCCAAACACAGGACAGCCTGTCTTCCTTCTCCACCTCTCACAGGCTGGACAGAGGCCAGGGGAGTTCCAGGGGAGGCAGCCTGCCACCCACCAGCTCAACCTGCCTCACAGAACAAGACCCCCTCCCCCAGGACCTCGCAAGCCGCATGCGCAGAGACACACTGTGTGGCACCACGGCTGGGCACCTTGTATCTCCCACGTCAACATTCGCCCCGTGGGATCTTGGCAGCAATAACTAACTACCCAGGGCCAGCCTCAGGTGCACTGGGCACAGGAAGCAGAGAGCTCTTGGTTGCCTGCCTGCCTTGCTCTACATTCTTCCCTTCCACCATTCCCCAAGGAATGAGAGCCCACAATAGCCACCTTCCCTGCTGGCCAGGTCTCAGGCACTCTGGCACTTGCGGGGAGCTCTGGGAAGGCTGGTGATCTCTTCTGAGGAGTCTTCACTCTTTCTTGTGCTTATGGCAGAGAGGGAGAGAGGGGCAACGAGAGCCCAACTTGGCTGCTAGTCTAGATTTTGTCCCGGGCTGATGTCTAACCTCGGTCATCTTCCTCTTCAAGAGCTTCTGGGAGGGTGAGCAAGTAGAGGGGGCTCAGGAGGTCCCCAACTTACCAAGAAATCTTCCCGAGGCTGAGCTGGAAGAGTGCACAGCTGTCCTTCCCGTGTGCATTGGCTGGCTAGCTGCACTTCAGGATCCAGTGAGACCCAGCAGCCGAAAGTGAAAGTCCCATCTTCTGAACACAGCCAACCCACACCCATGTCCAAGAACCACCCACATTCCCCCCTCCTTGCTGACCCACGGACACGAACAAACTTAGCTCCCCATACCCTGTCCTTCTCAGTCCTTGACAGCTTGTTTTCAGCTTCTCAGTGGGCCTGAAGAAGAAAGGCCTGCCATTGCAGATGGTGGGGCCCTCTGTAGTTCACCCCTAAATGACCCTGTTCTGTCCACTCACCCTGTCCAGCAGAACCCTTCTCCATCCTCCTCTACCGTGGCTGCCCTCATCCTGTGGATGAAGACAGCGGGGCTGCTTTGTCTACTGTGTCTGGCGCCTGGACATCTGCGTGCATGGCTTCTTATACCATAGACCCTCGACATGCACCCTGGAACCATCATGCATTGTTTGCTCTCAGAAGCCCCCAGCATGCCCCAGAGCAGACTTCCCTGCTGCCTTCTTGGCTCCCACAGTACTTGGGGTCAAGGTCCTCTCCCTGGCCAGTCTCTTGTCTCCAAGCTCACAAAGCTGGAGGGCTGTTGAATAGCTCTCGTTTTCTCCTAACAAGAGGGACTGTTGGGATTATGTTCTTGCGGAATGTATACAATTTACCCCTGTTCATTCATGTGCTGGTTTCTCTCCCCCGCTATGTGGTTTCAATCCAGACATCGCACTGTGATGTTTATTCTAAGCATCACCTGTCTCAAGTTTGTGTAAACATGCCACCACTTGTTCTCTGTATTGTCAATGAAACAACCAGCCAACGCTGAGCAATGGAGAGGATAGGATGGGGCATCCTGGTCCAGAGGGGAGGAGAAGGAAGCAAGTGGGAGGAGTCTGAGAGCAGAGATCAGGAGGAGAGGACTTGGAATCATGAGGAGAGATGAACTGGACCTAAGATATGACTAAAAGCAAGTATAACGTGGGAAACCTGAATAAGGGGAAACTATGTGGGCTTGGGAGGTTTAGGATGGAGTAACTCTAGCCCGGCATTGTGCACTAGGTAAATTAAATAAATCCTAGTCTCTGTGTGGTGATTTGGGTATGCAGCTGGTTTAGGAATAACCGCTGTTTAACTAAAAGATAAATTGATAATGAATATTAATAATCAACAACAAGGGACTTTAAGCAAGGCAGGATTGCAGGGACCAACTGACCATTCTGTCATGTATGTCCTTGGGGTTTGATGGCTCTCCCCATCCCGCTTCTCAGAGAATGATCGCAGGTGACACTGTGTCTTCATGCTCCTGCTGGCAACGCTGTTAATTTACTATATATTTGGAGTTTTAGAATCATTTCTGAAAACTAAACACCTCAGTTTCTTATCAAATCAGCACCTAATCATTATTGATAATGGGGGATGGGCTGTGATTCTTTTTTCCCGGGTGGAAACAGATGTGGTGAGAGGTGATGTCTTTCATGTCACAGCTCTTTCGTATTGAGACTCGAGCCAAGATCCATATTCAGACAGCAGACACTCGTGAGCACGCTTTCTCTTTCAATTTTTTTCCCTGTAGCCTTTCTTGTTCTCAATTCCTCCTATCACTGTCAGCATAACTTTATCTTGGTAGGTAGAGGACACCACAGTGAGATGCCAGAACCATGAAAATGTCCCTGAATGCTGTCTGTCCATGGGCTGGCTATGATGGAGACCCATCTGATCAGGGCCAGGAATGAACTGGAACATTAATATGTTCCTGAGTAGAGGCAGGGGTGTGGCTGCAGGACCTGGCTGCAGATTCACCTGAAAGAGACAAATAAGGATCTCAACCTCCAGGTACAGAAGCAGAGCCCAGCCCACCTGGACATCCTCAAGATTTGCTAAAGAATGGCTCTGTTGACCAGTGACATGGCAAGAAATGTCACTCAGGGTGGCTGCCACTTCAGAGGTTCAGAGGCAACTGCAGTCAAAGGGGAATGTGGCCTTAATGCAATAGGAGGCAACCCTGCAAAGGCTGTGGGAGGCAGACAGTGTTCACAGCTCCACCTAGTGGAGGCTGGAGGTTAAGCAGCCCAGGCACTTTGCCAGCATGGTCATCCCAACTGGCTCACAGCCTTAAAAAGACAGCTGACTCAGACAAGATGGATACACTGCACTGACCGCCTCAGAATAGAGGCTCCCTCCCCGCTCACCTCCCTTCCTCTAAGGACTATAGAGGGGACAGGGATTTTTCAAATGAGCATGTGACATGGGACTTCTAAAATCATACAAGGCATCAGCACAGACAAACCTGCCAGGACTGCAAAGCACAGGGAAGAAAATTGCCCCCTGCGTTGATGTCCCTGGGTCATATCCTGCCTGGGAGTGGAAAAGAGCCTGGTACAGAAGCCTGGCTACCGGACTCATCCTCAGGACGGCCCTATTTGTCTTTGCTCATATAGCATATCAGACTCTGAATAATACGGAAACATCAGGAGAATTTAGAACTAAGTGTAAGACAACAGAATTGAACCCGTGACTGCAGCATTTCCATGTTGCAGCACAGATAACTCTGCCCTCTATGGGACACACACACAATTTTCAGGAACATTGGACACAGGAGCTCTGTGATTCCAGTTGTAACAGGATTATAAATTGACCCAGAGGCTGGCATTCACCTTGAAAACTCTGAGGGAGTTGGCGATGAGCTTGAGACAGAGAGAAGATGAGAACTCAACCTCAGCAGATAGTTCCACATAGGTGGGAGAAGAAGGGAGGTGGTCAGGGAGGAGTCTGGGAGCGACCATGACAGGCAGCTCAGCAGCATGGCCCAAGGGCACCACCACAGTCCTCAGTCACCAAGGAGGGGTGGCCAGTGTCACTGTCATGCCACACCTGGCCTTGAAATCTGTGGCACTTGATTTTGGCCATCACGAGGGGTATGGTCACAAAGTCTAGAGTTGTCACGTGACCCAGCATTCCACTCCTGAGTAACCTCAAAAGAAGGGGCAGACATTTGACTCCCACACTCATAGCAACGTGATTCATAGGAATCTAAAGCTGAGTGTCCATCCATGCATGGATGCACGTGAGAATGAACTCATCTTCCACACTGAAGATGCAGGAGAGCCTGACCCATGCTAGGACATGGATGGAGCTCGAGGACATTAGTGTAAGTTAAATACCCTGCCCACAGACGGGCACCTCCCAAGTGAGGACTCTGAACAATGAGGTCCTGCAGAGGATCTATGAATGGCTGCAAGCACTGTGGGGACAGGAGTTATCACTCTAAGTGTTAGGGTATATTTAAAAAATGCCACGCACTACAGAGAGGAGTTAGGGCCTGAGTGGGTCATGAGGGTAGAGAGAGAGATACACAGACAGAGAAAGAGGCACAGAGAGAACAAGAGAGAGAGAGAGAGAGAGAGAGAGAGAGAGAGAGAGAGAAATGGGGGAGGGCCCCTAGGGAAGGGGAGAGAAACCGAAGCAGAGAGAGTGGGTGGCAGTGGCAGATGGGTTGTATCTGAAGCACCTGGCTCAGGTGATGATACAGGTTGCAAGTGGTGACAAAGGACGTTGTCAGTACCCGAAAGACCCCTGAGGGCAGGCCAGGTGAATTGCCTCACAACATAACATCCTTTCCTTTTGTTTAATTAAAACAAGGAGGAGCTAGGGAGGGGTGATGAGGCAGAAATGAGTACTCTGGAATGCTTCTCAGGCAAAGCAAGTTAAAGTATAGAAATGTAGGCTCATCGGAAGCAGCTCTTGGACACCATGCAAGGGGGAGACAGACATAAAGAGAGAGGGAATGAGAGAGAGCACCAAAACATCGGGATTATATGGCGAGGAGAAGAGAAAGCTCCCGCCCTGGAAAGTTCAGGGCGGTGGGGTTTGCCAGTCATAGTCTGCAGCAGATAGGGGCTGAGGAATGCTGGGAGAATCTGGAGTAGTTTGTCCCAGCCTGAAGCACACCAGTAAGGAGCAGGTGTCACTGTCAGATGGGGTGAGTTCTAACCCGGATGGTGATGTTTACTTCTCAAGGTAAGCTCTCTGCCTGTCCCACAGTGCACACTCAGCAATGGCGACAAGGCCGCTTTAACCCCGTGTGCACCTAACTACAGCTAAACAATCTTAAGTCTTCCCAAATAACCATTTTTTTTGGGGGATTTGGAGCCCAGGGACCCCCATTCAGATTTTTGTTTAGGTGTTTTCCCATACATGGTCACAGATGCCTCAAAGATTATCACAATGATGCAAGTATCTTTGTTCTTGTTTCCCAGGGAGAGGAGTGAGGTTCCGATTTGGGGAGAGGGCTCACCTTTGTGAGCGGTGCAAATGGGGTTGTACTCAGGTCTCCTGATTCCTGCTTTCCCCTTTCTAACCTAAAGGAAGAGGCACACCCACACCTACATAGTCTCAGACCAGGATTTTCACCCCTGTGTTCTTATAGCTAGTCTCAGGTGAGTCAAGGCTCCCAAATACTGTGGGAGGTTGCTTGGAGACCATCTCTCCTGTGGCTAGGGATGATGGACAGGAGCTCTGACTGGGTCTCCAGTTCCTGACGTCACTGACTACACCATGGCCTCTCAAAGTCTCTTCCTACAGTTGAAACACTGATGTTTCAGAATGCCTGAGAGCAATGGCAGGTTATAGCCTCTCTTGTCCAGTTTTCAAAACACACACACACACACACACACACACACACACACACACACACACAGATAGACATCCACAAACAGACATGAACAGCAGCACACCCATATGGACACAGAACTAAGTGGGGAGCCTTGTACCCTGACCTCACTTTGAGAAGCAGGCAGAGAGTGGTGTATGGGTGTCCATCATCCTGTGAGAGGGCTGCTCCCTTTCAGCCTTCAAGAGCGACTGAAACTTTGAGGATGTCCTCTATCAGTCTATCTCTCTGCAGACACAGGATGTATGGAGTCACCTGTGCACAGATCCATCCGGAGGTTTCTGCAGACCCTGTAGACACTCCTCCAACCAAGCTCACCAAAGACCAGGTCCTTCAGTGGCATCTCCCAAAACCCCCACTAACACCATGATCCCAAGGTGAGCCTTCTCCCCTCCTTGAAGACACCTGACTGGTTCAGAAATGACAGAAATGTCCCCGGGATCTTTGACTGGTGGACATGGAATGTACAGGCGTACATTGTCAGTGTCTCCTGAGGAGGAGTGAATGAACTGACACTTCTGTGAGGTGTCCCCATGAGACCTGTCAGAGCTGCCTGTGGCTCCCAAAGCTTCCTTTCCTCAGCAGCTGGGTTTTGGTCCCTGACCTCCTCACAGCAGCACAGTGGTCTCTGATGTGTGTTCACTGGTGCAGAGGCCACCCCTCTGCCCCTCCCCCAAGCCTGATTCTCCTCTTGGACAGTGAACATCAGGATCCTTGGTGTGGAGCATGCTCAAGCTAACAGTGAGCATGTGACACAGGCCAGACACAAAGGGCAGCTGCTAAAGGACTTCTGGGGACTCTTGCCACAGCTACAGGTGTGACAGGAGGGCTGGCTTCGTTCTCGTTCTTTCTGCTTTGTAGCTGCAGGACCCCAGAGCCGTGAGGACCATGTGCCAAACAGCTGGGGAAATGAGCAGACATGATGAGATGGAGTCTTGGGTGCCCCCACGGCTCAAAGCCTCTGCACGGAGGGGCTCATTCTTCCATGAGAGACTGGCTGCAGATGTGGCTCAGAGGTAGAGCACTTCCCTAGTGTGCAGGAGGCCCTGGGTCCTCAAAGCTGGAGGGTGGAGGAAGGCTCTCTTGGTCTGCTCTGAACCTGCCTTGGACCTGGCCCCCTTCTACCTTCTGGGATGAGTGTCCCCTGGCCTGGTGTTTTGAGGGATCTTGGATGATGTCTGCCCTGTCCTGCTCCTGGTGACCTGGAAGCCCAGGAGGGAACACAGGGGTCAGGACTTCATGTTTCTCCCAGGGTCAAGTTCAAGGGCTTCCCCACAGCACACAGCCCTCCTCCCGGAGCAGCCACTCCCTCATCACCCTCCCCTCAGACACAGTTACCTTCCAGGTCTGCAGACCTGCACTGGGCTCCTTCCATGCCATGACCTTCCTCCCTTTCCCTCCCATTCCAGGGCCTTTATAGCACTTCTCTCCTGGTGACTGGCTCAGTCCCTTCCAGCCCTGGATGTTCAGATTTCCTATGGCGCTTCTCTCTACTGCTCTTGCCCCAAACATCTAGGTCCCTCCTACTGTCAAAGGACTTGGCATGATTCCAGCGGCAGCCCAGTGCTGGTGATCAGGACCAGCTAGGTAGCCTCTTTCTCTAGGGCCTAGCCAGGGTCCCCTAGGCACCTCACATCTCCAGTAGGGTGACAGCAGAGTGTGTCCTTGCAGACAATGTCGGGGCCAGAGCAGCTTGCTTTGTCCAAAGGTTGTGAAGTAACTGTCTGGATAACCTAATGAAGTACACAGAAGCCAGAGTCTACAAGCACCAGGAGGTGCCCTGCCCCCCTGAGACAGAACAAGAGAAATAGCAGACAGGCTGGAAGGAACCATGGAGACCCTTTGGGACAGAGCTTGAGACACACAGCTTCCTGGAGCTAGCTGGGTCAGACCCCAGAATGTGGGTGTCTGTCCAAGTCTGTCTTATTCTTCACTCAGATACACAAGACAGTGCCTGCCATTTCCCCATCCCCCACAGGCTGAGCAGAAAACAGGTGACACACAGAAGACACATACCTGCCGCCCACTGCTCTGCCTCCTTCCCAGGGTCCTGGACAATCCACCCTCCTCTGCAGCCTCAGTGTCCACACAGAGCCTGACATACAATAGGAGCACAGAGACAGGTCGGGGGATACACCCAAATCCCGGATGCTGGCATCTCAGACATTAACCTTTGTCCCACCCCCCCTTTGGTAGCATCACCCCAGAGCCAGCTTTACCCACTAGGCTCCTGACACAGGCAGGCTTGGTCCTTTGACCTCTTCATCTCTTTGTTTTCCCCATTTCTCAGTGGAGTGGGCACCCACATCAGACACCTTCCTTTTGGGGTCCCCTGTCATGTCCCAAGCATTCTGCCATCTGAGCTGAGACCGGCAGCTCAGGAGTCCCTCCTGAGGGAAAGCTTCTCTCTTCTTCACAAGTGCACCAAGACACAACAGGGCTCAGAGTCCAGCTATCCTCTCATCCATGTGTACATAAAATGGGTAGACACCTTTCTCTAGAGCTGCCAGGAGGGTGGGCAGGTGGATGGATTGGAGCAGCACCCAGATCTTCTTGGGGGTCTGGGTGCTGCCACAGGCTGTGTCTGTATGATGAGAAGACAAAGGCCAGAACTCAAAGCAAGAGGGAGAAACTCTTCTTCTGAGCAGCTCAGATCCAGCAAACCCCAGACCCAGGTGCTGGCCCTCCTCCTCACTCCACTCTTTTCCACACACTCACATGTGAGAGAATCAGACTAACTTTGTAACCTATGTTTCTTTTAATTGCCTTATAACTTATATTTTCAAGTTTTAGGCCCATGTTAATTAAAGGCTCTTAGTGCTTTTCCAGAGAACAGAGGAATGTAAAGGTTCCTGACATTAGCCATCTGTGAGGGCAGAGATAAGGAAGAGAACAAGCAGAGATCTCTCCTAGGTGGAGAGAAAATCACCGGCCAGCACCTGTGAGATAAACTTTGTTTGGAAACTGGGCCAAATGGCCCCAATCCTCCTCCTGAATAGCTCCTGACCTTTGACCCAAAGCTTGTAGCCCCCACTCTTTAGAACAGACATGGGATGAGTTAATCACTCTCCCACCTTTAACTGTGGCTATATCTCATATGGCAGGAAATTCCAAACTGACTTGAAGATCAGATATTTATGACAGGGCTGACCAGACCTAAGGGTGCCCAGAACCAACCAATTATTTTAAAAGTTAAATACCTCATCCAATCCTGAATTGCCAAGACTGCAAGCCCTGAAAATTCCCATGCTTTGTCCTTTAAAAACCTAAGGCCTTTGTCTCCTGGTGCCACTCCGTGCTGACCAGCAGGGGTGACCCCATTGCTCAATGGTCAAAATAAACCTCTTGCGATTTTCCATCGATGAGGTCCATCTCCTGAGTTCTCTTCTTCCCTTCTAGATATTAGGCTCATGCTGGGCCTGACACATGGCCAACCTCAGGCTGACCTTCTAGATTCTTCTCTACAGACCCTGTATTGTTATGGGTTCTCCATGGTCTTGAAGGAAAAAACAAACAAACAAAAAGCATGCACATTCCCACAGATCACTCTCCACACCTCCAGTTCTGACCAGTTCCACCCCTCCAGGCACACTGCCTCTCCTCCACCCTCAGCTCAGTCCTGGGCCCTGTGGTGTACTGAAGTTGTAGAGCAGGGCACTAGAAAGCCACCATTACTTAGAACCATCATGCATTGCTTCCTCTAAGAAGTCCCCAGCATCCTCTCTAGCAGAGTTTACAACCTCATGTCTCACCCACAGGGCACCTCTGGTGAAGGATTCAGAGTCCTCTGCTCTACCAGAGATCTACATCTTGATGACATTTCTTGTCCCAGGAGAAGAGACTGAAAGGGGCTGGACACCATAGGTGAATGTAACTCTTCCTATGGTGGCCTATGTCACCCTACACAAATGTCGCTGTGGCCTTATGGCCATTTCCTCACAGCTTTGAGCAGGGAGAGCAGGTGGCTACTTGGGACCCATACAGTATAGATCCCAACTTGTTTATTGCACCATTTGTTTGGAGTTTGACAATCATTCTCTTAAGAGACAAGTCTTTGCCCACATTTCAATTCAGTGTGTAACTGCCACATGCACTATGGGGCTGGGCTGTGATTTTGTAGATGGGGAGACTGAGGTTAGGAATGAGGCATCAGCTTTCATTCCACAGCACAGACGCTGAGCCAAGAGCAAGCCACGGTGGACACTTTGATTGGAAAAAACTTGTGACCATGCTTTCCTATAGAAAACTGGGTTTTTCCTTTGCTCCCTAAAAACAAACAAACAAAAATAAAACAAACTTTTCTAACTTTTATTCTTCCTCTTTCATCAGCATGACTGTGGCTTGTTAGAGAAAAACACAGTGAGAGGCAGGACCATGTAAATTTCCCCTGGTCCACAAGCCAACCATGACCGGTATAAGACCTGAGGTCTCACAGCTCAGGAGTTCAAGTTCGCGCCCTTCCCAGAAACTCTCCCAGACCAAGACTCATTGCAAAAGCAAGAGGTTTATTAACCATTGCGCAATGGGGTCACCCCTGCCAGTCAGCAAAGAGTGGCACCGGGAGACAAAGGCCTTTAGGTTTTTAAAGAAAAAATTGTGGGAGATTTAAAGTTGCAGTCTTGGCGATTTAGGAGTGGATGAGGAAGCTATAAAGTAAGATAATTGGTTAGTCTTAGGTGCTCAAGCGTGGCCAGTCCTGCCAAGTGTGGATGCAGCTGCAATTTAAGGTGGGGGTGCTTAGCTCATCCTTGAAGCTTAGGGGCTTCGGACTTTTGGCTGCAGGTCAAAAGCTACTCAGAAGAAGTCTGGGTTCATTGCTAAGAAACAATATCTCAGAGACAAGGGTCTGGTCCTTCTTTTTGCTGAGTGAAGGTTATTGCTTGCTTGCTTTTTATATCTGTCCTCACAGATAGGGTCACATTCCTCCGTTCTCTGGAAAGGTACTAAGAGGCTTTAGCTTAACCTGGACCTACAACTCAAAACTATAGGCTTTAGGTTACAAAGTTAGCCTAACACTTTCACGGGCATCTCATGACCAGACCCAGGAATGGAACAGAGCATTTCTAGACCCTTCAACTGTCCGGACGGGGCTACAGACTCATATGGTGGGGATTAGGACACCTCTAGCTCTAACTGCAAGGACACAGCAGAGCCCATGCCGCCTGGAGAGCCTGGGGTGGGGTCACTGAGGCAGGTCTGCCTGTAGAGCCTTGTGGATCTTCTTAAATTCATGTAACGTCTCTTCCAGCTTTTTAGCCAGGTCCCGAAGTGCTCCAGCCGACTCTGTCTTTGCCCCATCATACAAATGCATTGAATCTTTCACAAGTTGATACACATCCAACCCAAGGAAGATACTGGTAACGCCTGCTGCTCTTATCCTGGCTCCTCTGGACATTGAGAGAAGAGAGCTGGGTGAAGCCCTTCCCACCTGCCTAGAAGCTTGGGCAGAGCGAGTGCTGGCTATGGCTGTCCTGAGAGCTCGGAAATGAACCCCAAGGGACTTCAAGTTATCAAGAACTTTTTCAGATGTTTTATAAATTTTGAGACTGATCTTAGGCGTGATATTTATAATCTCACCCAGTGTGTACATGCTGGCTCCTACCAAGCGCATGGCTTGAGACTCATCTGACACTCTGTTTACTTCTTCCACAACGGTGGTTGTAAGAGTATTTGCAGTTGCTGCCGCTCCCAGCCCCAAGGAAGTTGCTGAGAGCGCCAGACTGGCCTCTGCTGAAAAGGGTGCTACAGCTAAACCAAGGAGGCCCACGGCTCCAGAGGCAACGGCAGTAGAGCTAGACACCACGTTGGAGATGGTGCAGCCCCTGTGCACCTCGTCGAGGTGATCAGCCAGACTGCGAAGCTTCCTGATGTCTTCTTCAAGTTTGCTTTTCAACCGAGGGAATACTTCCAGGAACCTCTTTCTCTGCAGCTCCCTTTGATGCCTGTCATCTTCATCTGCAGGCTCCTGTGCTAAATGTCCCTTCAGTGCAGCACGCAGGGCAGCTTCCTCCTCTCTGTGACAGAGGGGTCAAGTGCATGAGAATTAGGTTTTATTTAAAACCAAAAGCTTGTTCAAAATTTACCCTTATACTATATACCCAACAGGACATAATTTTACAGAGATCCAAATTTTTGGATTCTCCTGTGAACCCTTGGTACATCATAGATGCCCACCATCCTTAGTCCAGAGGGTCAGTGTGTAACACAGAGTCAGGACACCACAGTGACTGGCACATGGTAAAATGCCTCCACTCAAGGTCAGCGCCATCCCTGCCTGTGGGAGCCCTGTGATGGGCACAGGGATGCGGGGTTAGAGTCCTCTGCATTCCCTGCAGCATCCAGCCTGCAGGAGGCCTGTGTTTGCCTGGGAGCTCTGCAATGGGATATGCAGACCCAGCATGCCAAGAGTGGATTCCTCAGTCTGAAAGGCTCCCAGACCTGAGCAGTCAGAAGCTCACATGTGGCCTCGTGGGACAGTACACAGTGACAGCACACTTGCTTTCAAAGCTCTGCACAAGCCACCTCCATCTACCAACACAGTGTCAGCATCACAGCTAAGATCTGGTCCCCTCTGCAAGACACTTCACTAAATGAGTACTCCAGTGGGGAAAGGCAGGGTCTGAGAAACACCTGTTCCCAAGATTTTCCTGTAAGAATGTTCAACCTTCTAGATGTGCAGTGTGGTGGGGACTTTGGAGCCATTTCTGACTTCCAGAGGAACTGGAAGCCTAAGCCATTGACCTTAGGAAGATACCCATGAGGCCCACATCACTGGTAATGACCTGCTGTCTGTGTCCCTGTAAGGGATGTGCCATCTCCTGCCTCACTGCCAGGTGGCCCTAAGTCCCCAGCTCTCTGTGTGTTGGGGTGGCTCCATCTCTGTCCTCTGGGACACCTGTCCTGAGCAGCCTCCTCCTGGCTGCTTAGACCTTCTCCAGGATGGATGCTCTTCCCTAGGGTGGACTTCCTGGTGTGCAGCAGGCATGTGCTGTGTCACACTCTCAATGCAGGACAACACTGCATCCTGAGGACAAGAAACATGAATCTGGAACCTCTCTCACATCATTGGCTCATTTTAACCCCCTGTGCTCCATGGCCAACTACAACTGTGTGATAACTATCTCTATGTGAGTCTTACGAGTTGTTTTTGAAAACTCTCCGTCCTGAATTTGGTTTAGCATAGTCCTTCATTCACAGCTGGTGTCAAACAGGACAAGAAGGCTCACCAGGAGTCTTTCCTCAGACTTTTTCATTTAGCTATTTCTGAGAATTTAAAAAAAAAAAAAAAAAAAAAGAATAAAGCCCAAACCTCTTAGAATCATGAGACCATCCAGATCCTTCTGCCTGCTGTTCGTTCTCTTCAGATCCCCAAAGTTGTTTCCTCCCTGGCTGGAGCTCACAGTCACAGCAGCTGCCTGTGGTGACTGAGCCAGAATATCTGCCACCAACCCTGGTTCCACCCTGACTCCCACTCCTCACTCCCTCCTGACTTCAACCTGGCAGGTCTAGTTCAAACTCCAGCAGACAGAGATCTTGAGGCCACCAGACACCACAGCAGGGGACAGTGTCACACTGAACACAGCAAGGCCATGTGCAAAGCTCTAAGTGCCTGGAGATCACCTGTAGCAGGTGTAAGGGCAGAAATACCCTGAATATGGACAAGGCAACAGTGAAACGTTTTCCTCTGCTATGGTGACACGGGGTCTCCTCACACTCCCGAGTTCACACTCCTCCTCCAACCACACTGACCTCGGCAGGTATCTCTAGCCACACATCCTTCCTGATATCCAGCGAGCTCTGTGTAGAACAGAAGAGACTCCCAAATAACACCTGAGAACTTTCCAGCAAAGACAGTGTGTGGAGGGCACACCCACGCACAGGCCTGCATACACACACACACACACACACTCACAAGCATGATATCAGAGCAGGGGATAAATGTTTCTTTTCCCTCTTTCATGTCCTCTGTAGGCCCTGACCCCCACCACTTCTTGTGCCTTCAATTCCTCTCCTTCCAGACCTCCAACCACACCTTCCTTCTAGGTCACTCACACTCTCCCTGAACCCTGGTCCTGGTGTCTCTGGGCTTTGGGAAGGGTGCTGACACTTGGTTCTCCATCCCTGACCTGTTACTCATCCAAGGCTCTCACCATGTCTATGAGACTGAACTCCCATTCCTACTAAACAGAGCCCGTGGCTCCTGATTTGAACCACAGGAGCCAGGGCCCAGCCCTCTGTGCCACTGCACCATGGCCTCTCTGTCTCCTCAGCCCACAGACGATCCTGCTGCTGTTACAGCTTCTCAGATGAGAGGAAAGTGACTGAGGCAGAACCTGGGAACCTGGGTTGATCTTGTCTACACTTTTTTCAAAATAGTTCTTTATTCTTTGCTTCTACAGCAGACCTCTGGACCTGGTCTCCTTCCACTCTCAAGAGTAGTTCTTAAAGCTAACTTTCAGGAGCACCACTGTGTACTGGCTGCGTGCTGAGAGCTCCACGTGCATGACCATATTTCCTACACTACAGCTTCATGGTGGTGAGACTCAGGACGTGGTCAATAACTTGCCAAGGTCACATGACCAGTAGATGGCAGGAAATGGCTCTGGCATCTTGAGCAACATCCTCAATCAACCTGAGGTGATTTCCACCAAGGAGAAACATGGTGCAAACACTCCTCTCAGATTGTTAAGAAGGAGCTCCGGAACCCTAACCCCAGTGAAGGTGTGGGTGAGTGTGCCTGCCCAGGAAATAACCCCCATCATGGTCAGGTGGGCAGTGCCGTGTGCACCAAGCAGGTAACCTTGACAACTCTGCTGCCTCCACAAATGCCTTCCAGTATCGATCTTCAGTTATCAGCTGCTTCAGATCCTCTCTGAAGAAGGTGTCCGTGAGATAATCAGTGACTTCTTCAACAAAGGGTAGTCCCACTATTTATCAGAAAAAGAGCGGGATTAGAAGACAAAATGGAAGAGATTAAATGACAAGTAGCAAGGTGGTGAGATGCCATTTTCCAAAAGCTTTGTCGAAGGGTCCTCATGGAGTCACTGGGGTTAAGGTTCAGTTGTGTCCCCAAATTCATTTGTGAAAGCTCTTGGGCTCAGCAAGCTCATTTGGAGACAGGACCTTTAAGGAAATACATTAATAAAGACCAAGAGAAGCCATAAATACAGGGTGCTACTCAGTGAGTTGGGGTCCCTGTGACAAGAAGGTTCCAGATGTCTGCTTTCTGTCATCTGGTCATCATTTCATCATCTGCCATATGTACTCTCATGTCTCTAGGGGCCCACCTCTCCCCGTATCTATTCCTTACTCTGACCTGCTCCCCACATGCAGAGAGGACACCACGGGTAGATGTAGTGACCCTGCTCTCTCCGCCCACCAGTAACGGGTGCTTACTAGGATCTCCATTGCGGAGAAGTCCCATGGCTTTCCTTGAAGTCCCTTGTTCCATCCATCAAGAGCCTTGTCCTTGTTACACACTGGGGCACCAGTGCCTTCACATGTGACTTTCAAGCCATTGTGGGGTCTCTGTTATCTCACTGTGTCAACAGTAGGATTTTAATGAAGATGGCGTTGGCATTGGTGTATATTGAACATGGAAGGACCAAGGGCTCTGTGAAATGGGGAAAGCATCCATGTCTGCTTGAACTCTTGCATATTTCCTTACTCTAAAGCCAGTAATACCTAGACAGCGCTGCCAGGTTTGGCTGACAGCTTGCGATGGACCCTTGTCACATGCCACCACACAATCAGCAGCTTTGTACACTGAAGCGGTGACTTTCCAGGAGCGAGAAAGCTTTGGGAGTCCCCCTCCTGAGCCAGGGCTTAGCTGGCCCTGTTCTTGCCTGCAGCTTCCCACTGTTCAGCTGCCTCCCCTGAGCACTCATTCTCCTGGACAGTCCAGGCCTTCTGTGACATTGACCTGCTTAGTGCCCCTTTCTCTCCAAATAAAAATGTGAAACAGTTGGCATTTCTTCCTGTCCCACTTGCTTTTTAATTGTAGACCTGCACACAGAGCTGCCATGAATAACCATTCCATAGACTCAATGTTAGGCTTTATTGACCTTTTGCCCCACCAGATAAATTCCTGTGTTGCTTTAATTTAGCCTTGTGTATGTTCTCAGAATAAGGATAGAAAACACCTCGGTTTTTTGCAAAATACCACAGAACGGACCTCTAGCCCAGTTGCCAATGAAGTCCTTGAATCCCTGTGACACCTCATGACCAGTCTCCAGCCTTCTGCACTGTCCTCAGCAGAACTGTCTTCTGCATCCTGAGACTTTGACCCACTGGGCGTTGCCTACGGCATTAAACCACATTTCTATTCCAAAGTTCCAAAGTTTCCCTCATTCCTTGCAGAAATGCATATTTTCTCTCTTTTTCTGCACACTCTTTCTGCATAATGCAATAAATATCACCCATATATAGAACCCACAATAAATACTATCCACATATGTTGCATATATATACACATGTGTATATATACAGATACAGATAGAGAAGAGAGAGAATGAGAGAGCCAGTTTTGTCACAGCAAGAGCTCATTCTCTGGAGCAAATTGCTATGTTAGTTACTGTTGGTAAACAGGCCTTCCCACTGGCCTTCTTGCAGGGACCTGGTGGCAGCTTAAGTCATCCTCTGCAGTGGCCGGGTTGCCAAGGGTGCACTGTACGTAAAAGGGCCCTCCACCGCAGATCTCTCTTTTTCTGAAGTTTCTCCTCTTTCCTTTCTCTCTTTCTCTTCCTCTCTCTCTCTCCCTTCTCTCCCCTTTCCCATCTCTTAATCTCTCTCTCTTCCTCTCTCACACTCTCTCTGTTTTGCTGTTTTTCTCTCTCATGCTTTTTCTCTGTCTCCCTGTCTGTCTGTCTGCCTGTTTTTCTGCCTCTATCTCTCCCCCTCATTCCCCACTCCTAAATGCCTTTTGCTTTCTCCTCCACCAGTAAACCTCTTATACTAGATCTGTTGCATAAACCCATTTTTCAGGGGCACAGCTTGTCATGGGCCTGTCAAAGGTATCCTCAACCTCCTCCTCCTCCCAATTTTATCCCATCAGTTACTCTTATGTTTTCATAGTAAAATACCACCACAGGAGCACAGCAAGGAAGGTTCATTTTGACTTCCAGCTACACAGGGATAGATGTCCATAGTGACAGTGAAGGGACAGAGACAGGTGCTGGAATCTCAGAGACCACGTCTCAACAGCACCTAAGAAGCATAGACTGTGCTGGAAGGGGGCAAGTCTGTGAACTCTTGCTTTGTTTTTTATTTTTATTTTTATCTTATTTATTTTTATAGATGTTCTCACTATGTAGCCCTGTCTAACCTGGAGCTCACTATGTAGACCAGGCTGGCCTCAGACTCACAGAGGTCCATCTACCTCAGCCTCCCAAGTGCTGAGATCAAGTGTCACACCACAGTCTGCAGGGCTACACACCCTAAAATCCCACCCACAGGGATGGATGTCCTGCAGTGAGGCTCCATGTCCTCTGATCTCCATAACCTCCCCAGAGAGCAACACCAACTGGAGACCAAGTGTTCAAATGCGTGAGCCTCGGGGTATCATAGAGTCCAGACAGCACACTGTGCACACAGTGATCACATTGGTGGGCCGCCAAGACCAAAAGGACCTGATTTGGACAAGTAGAAGGTGCAGCATTTCCTTTTCCGCTGGAACCTTAGTGAGATGGAAGCAGGCAGAGAAGAGGAAATGGGATACCTCGTTTTGCCATGATTTCTTCTGGGTCCTCAGGGCAGGCCACAGGATGGTAACAGGTTTTTCTCAGTGCTGTTCAGATGCCCAGGCTGGAGGGAGAAGAAAAACAGGCCCTGTGCATTGCAGTGGGGACAGCTGCGGGGAAGGAGGGTGAAAGGGCTGAGGGACAGAGCGCCGCTCTCCAGTGGACCCTGCTTCTCCCAGAGGCCAGTCATCTGGGGTCACCCTCTCCCCTCACCCTGCCAATTCAGAGCCCTCCTGTCCTGTCAGTGTCCATGGAGGATGTCATCAGCTAGGGACATAGCCATGAAGAAAATCAGTAGACAGTCTACACAAGGAACAATTAGGAAGGGAGGCCCTGTCGGCTATATGATGGGAACACAGGTGAACTGATGACAATAGCAAATATATATACAGTATGTCAGGAGACCAGCCTCCTCCATGAGATGGGGAATCCAGTAAACTCAATTTTAAAGTGAGAGGATACTATTAAGGTTTGCTGACACCCCTCAATATAAGTAATACATAGTAATACAAGACCAGAGACCTGACCCTAAGATGTTCTGGTTGTCACCCTGCCGTTTAGATATGCAACCATTCCTCTCAGTGCACAGCAGCATTTCCTCCTCTCCACACTTGCTGTGAGTGGCTTCTTCCCTACACCATGGCTGTGCCCTGTGACAGGGGTTAATTCACGGTAACACAGCACTCTCCCAGAGCCCACATCTGCCTTGTTCTGCAGGATCCTGCATCCCACCTGGGCCAGAGTCCTGTAAGACCCTGCCCCTGTTCCTGCCCCCATTGTCCTGCCCCTTCCCCCCTGCCCCTTTCCCTGTCCCTCCCCCTGTCCCTGTCCCTCCCTGCCCTGCCCTGCCCCTGCCCTACCCCTGTCCCTGCCCCTGTTCCTGTTCCTGTTCCCTGGCCCTGTTCCTGCTCTGCCCCTGCCCCTGCCCCTGCCCCTCCCCTTCCCCCTCCCCGTGCCCTGTCCCTGCTCTGAGCCTTGCAGTCCCTCTGCCCTCTTCCCTAAATGTCCATACTCAGGCAGTTTCTAATCAGCATGTGAACAGCAGTGAAAGAACATTCTCTTGAAGAAAGTTCTGCGCTGGGGGCTGTTTGCTGTAAGATGTTTCTAGAGGCAAAATGAGTGGATCACAGAGCATAAACACCCAGCTTTTCCACAGCCTGAGGCTCACTGCTGGATAAAGAAAGTGTGAGAACCTGCACTCACTCGGCCAGTGCACGAGGTGGGCATTCTCCCTAGACTTACAGAGCACAGCGGCCTTCAAGAAACAGCGGATCTGATGTGGACATGGGCTAGCCTCAGCACTGGAGGGGCTGAGGGAAGGTGGTGGCTGGCAGGACATAGAATAATAAGTTCAAGCGCCCTTGAGATTTCACTCCCTTCAGAGACAGGGAAGTGAGTGAGAGTGTTCATAGAGCATGTCAGCAGGCAGCTGAGGGGCATCTGTCAGCTGCCACCTGCAAGGACATGAGGGCATAGAAGGTGACCTGGAGGAGGCGGGGCCTCTTACCCTCCACCCTAGCCACTCTAAGCCTTCCTGAAGGATAACACACGATTCTCCCAGTGACCTTAAAGTGTGTGCCATTTGCCCCATTTCACCTCACCTGCATGGCTGGGCCAGCCTGCACCTCCCCTGGAGCGCCTTCCCTGCCTTCCAACCAGTGACATTTCCATCCTGTTCCTCCACCTTCTCTTCACACCTCGGCATCTGAGGGACCAGTGTTCCCTGTGTCCTCTCTACCACTGCACAGCCTGCCAGCACAGCCCAGGTGAACAGCAGCCTCCTGGTGCTCAGCAGGGCAGGCCACCCTAGCTTGCTCCACCAGGGCACAAACTGAAGTCTGGAGAAGGGGGACAAACCCCATGTCACACAGCCCTCAGAGCAGAGAGGTTGGGGAAACAACAGCCCTGACCCTGAACTGAGGGAAGTCCTGTGGCCTGAACACTCCTGGTCCCCTCTGCTTCACCTCAGCCCCACCCTGCTGCAGAGTCTGCCTCGTGTTAGGTAAGGCCTGTGCGATGGTCCTCCCTGAGCCCATTCTCAGTCCCTTTCTGGTCCCTTCCCCACCTGCACACACAGGACAGCTTTGGCTTCCTCTGTCCCCCAACAGGCTACCAGAGGCCGATGAGAACCAGGGAGACTCAGCCTCTCACCTACCCGCTCAGCCTCCTTCCAGGTTCCCGAGAATAGTCACTGTCTGCTGTGCCTCAGTTTCTCCACAGAGCCTGACACAGCAAAGACAACCTTTGCCAGACCCCCTTAGTCATCCTGGAGATCTTTATTTATTTATTTTTATTTATTTTTATCAGTTACATTTTATTAACTCTGCATCCCAGCCGTGTTCTGATCCCTCATTCCCTCCCAGTCCCTACCTCCCTCCCTCATCTCCACCGTGTCCCTTTCCAAGTCCACTGATGGGGGGGGGACCTCCTCCCCATTCATTTGATCCTGTTTTATCAGGTATCTTCAGGACTGGCTGCAAAGCCCTCCTCTGTGGCCTAACAGGACTGCTCCTCCCTTGGGGGTAGGGAGTGCAAAGAGCTAGTCATTGAGTTCCTGTTAGAAATAGTCCTTGTTCCCCTCACTTTGGGAAACCAATTGGTTACTGAGCTACCACAGGCTACATCTGAGCAGAGGTTCTTGGTTATATCCATACATGGTCCTTGGTTGAATGTCAGTCTCAGAAAAGACCCTGTGCCCAGATATATTTGGTCCTTGTGGAGCTCCTATCCTTTCCCCATCAGACTAACTCCCCTTCTTTCTTATGATTCCCTGTACCTTTGGCAGAGTACAGGGAATCATCCTGGAGATCTGAATCCAAACCTCATTCTCATTGGTTCAGGAACGGCACCCCAGGGCCTGCTTGGGTGTCCATGTCACACGGGTTGATGGCCCTATTTCCCCAACCTCCTCCACTTCGCTTTTCTGTTTTGTAGCTCTCCAAAATGACTGAGCACAGACAAAAGCTGCCTCCCCTCGAGGGCTCTCTGATCATGACTCAGGCCACCTTACAGGCAGGGTAGGCCCCAGGCAGTGTGGTGATCTCTCCTGAGGGATTCCACAACCTCTCCTGTGCATAGGGGAGAGGAGGAGGGAGGGGCAGGCAGACCCCCTTCTGACTGTAAGTGCAGCCTGTGACCTGGGTGATTGTTTGTCCTCACTGAATTCATCCATTAAATGGAACCATAACCATCCTCCCCGTGAGTCCTTGAGAGAATGGACATGTGTCAAAAGGAAGAAGGAGAGAGATGATTCCAGACTCACCGAGGAATCTTCCTGTGGGCCGGAATGGCTAGACCCCAGTCCTCCTTCGCTGTGTGGACCCAGTCAGCAGCTGCACATCTGAGACACAAGCAGACACTGGCTCTGGGCCTGATATACTCAGTGAACGAAAGTGAAAGAAAAATTTGTGGTTTATGGTCCCTGGTAATAAAACAACCCACCAGGTTCCACCCTAAACTTATGACCCTGGGTTGGGTAGAAATGAAGCCAAGAATGGAAGTTGCTTACGAAGCTTGAGCTGAGCTTCAATTTACAAGAAAAGGCTGCACGTTTAGGACTGATATGCCAAAAGAGTGTTTGCTCTGAAAAGGAGGGACCTGTTTCACACGGGTTTGTGGAGAAGGAACAGGCTTGGGATTGTCCACGTTGACGGACACATTTCATATACACAAAAATGTCGCTGTGCTTCCTGGAGATGGGCCAGGCTCAGCAGGGAGCAAAAGCAGTCTCAGCATGGAGGAATATGAAGGCTTCTGGAGCAGGGCTGGGAGGAGACGATGATCAGTGTGTTTGAAGACCGGAAAAGGAACACTGTAAAGGCCCCTAGCTGAGGATGCTTGAGATGAAGAGGAGACCTTACTCTGCTGCCTGCTCTCACCTCAGGCCTCATGGGCTGTGGAGCTGTGCATAGCTGCCCTCCACAGAGCGTCTGCTCTGAGGGATTCTCTGGTGACATTTGGAGCTCTCTTCTGTTCTGCACAGAGATCCCTGACTATCAGGAAGGACATGTGGCTAGAGAGAGCTTCCAAATTCCGAGTGGTTGAAGGATGATTTTTATACCTTGGTTATCAGACAGGGTCTGTTATCCCCATTCCAGAGGAATATACTCTCTTATTGCCTTGTCCACACAGAAGGGATTCCTGTCCTCTTCATTATGATGACTGGTCTCCAGACCCCTTGTATCTTTGCACTCAGCCTTACTGTGTTCCACGGTGATACTGTCACTAGCTATGGTATCTGGTGACCTCTGTCTGTAAACAGTTGAAAGGGTTAGGCTAACTTTGTTACCTGTATGTCTTCTAAAGCCTATAGCTTTGAGTTTTAGGTTCAGGTTATGCTAAAGCCTCTTAGTACCTTTCCAGAGAATGGAAAAATGTGACCCTATCTGTGAGGACAGAAAAAAAAAAGCACAAGCAAGCAATAACCTTCACTCAGCAAAAAGAAGGACCAGACCCTTGTCTTTGAGATAGTGTTTCTTATCAACAATCCCAGACTTCTTCTGAGTAGCTTTTGACCTCCAGCCAAAATTCCGCAGCCCCTAATCTTCAAGGATGAGCTAGCCACCCCCACCTTAAATTGCAGCTGCATCCACACTTGGCAGGACTGGCCAAGCTTGAGCATCTAAGACTAACCAATTATCTGACTTTGTAGCTTCCTCATCCAACCCTAATTGCCAAGACTGCAACTTCAAATCTCCCACAATTTTTCTTTTAGAAACCTAAAGGCCTTTGTCTCCCGGTGCCACTCTTTGCTGACCGGCAGGGGTGACCCCATTGCGCAATGGTTAATAAACCTCTTGCTTTTGCAACGAGTCTTGGTCTGGGAGAGTTTCTGGGAAGAGCGCGATCTTAAACTCCTGTGCTGTGAGACCCCAGGTCTTACATTTTTGGTGCCTTTGGCTGGGAATGGGCGTGCCCCTTTCCCAACCCTCATCAGACTAAACTTGGAGGTCGAGCTCGGAACTGGTTAGTCTGATTTCTGTTTTGCTTTGCTTGTTTTTGTCTTACCAATCTGTTTCTTGTCAGAGATGGCCGCCATGAGGCAGCCTCTCAATCAGATTTCTGAGGTACCAATCTGTTTCTGTTTAGGCGCCTATCTGGACCTTTTTGGTCATCTGATCAGTCATTGTGATAGACAGACGTGTCAGAATATCACTTGACTGGGAACTGGGGGACACTCTAGGTTCCATTTGGGAGGTTGGTTCTGAGACGGTCCTCCTCCCATCTGATTTTTGTAGAGAGCGTTCGCCAGCGGGCAGTCATTCTGTCAGGGCATTATGGTCTGTGAACAGGGAGGAAACGGAGAGATTCTGCTCCTCCAACCTGGACTGGAAAGGAGCAGAGAGATTCTGCTCCCCCAGCAATTTGAATCCTGTGCTTCTCATGTATGTATGTATTTTTCTGTGTCTGTTTCTTTGTAGACTTGGACTGATGGAATATTCGGACAGAGGACAGTTAAAAATTGAACTAGTTCTCAGCCCGGGAGCGTGCAAGGCTGCATGGCAGGACGCCTAGCAGGCCGGGAAGCAGGTTCAGGGCCTGCTGGGGAGGTAAGCTAGAGTGAAGCTCACAAGTGAGCAAAGGGAGCAGGCAAGGCTTGTGGGCTTGCTAGGTGGAAGTCCTTACACATGGCTAGGCAGGGATTGGCACTGTAGCTGCTCCTTGACAGGAGATGCTCCAGCCTCCGAGTGAGGAAAAACTCCTCCCCCTTGCCTTCATGCCAGCTCAGCAGGGAAGTGAGCGGCAGGAGCTCACCAGCCTCTTGCTCCTCTCTTCCCTCCTCCCACCTAGGGGGCGTGAGTCAATTGCAACTTACAGATCAAACAGGAAGAAAACTGCACTTGCTGTAATGTCTAGAATTACAGCTGAGTCTAAACAAAAAGAGTTTTGTCTGTTTGTTTAAATATATGACCATTATATGATTGTTTTCAACTGGTTTTTAATGGTTGGTATGATCAAAAATAATTGGGTATGTTTTGGGGTTAAATTCAAATTCTTGTTTAAAACACGTATATGTGCCTATGTGTTTGTAGGATCTATGAATGCATATGTTTAAATAACAACAATGTAAATTGCCACATGGTATGTCTCAGATAAAGAACAAAGTTTGCAAAATCTCTGAGTCAAAATGATTTTATTTCCTTTTAGGATAAAAAGAAAGTCTTATTCTAAGTTGATATTAGTTCTGAAGATTGGGTTGTTTACACTGATAAATTTTGGTCTTGAAATCTGGTTTTGACTTTTAAAATTATGGTTATGCTTTGTAAATTCACTCCTGAAGAACATACTTTGCTTTGATATTGCAGGGACGAGTTTTAAAAATTGTTTAGATGTTTAAGATGATAAGTCGTTTACAGTTTAACAGATTTTTTTAAGCAATAACTTTGGGCAGTCTAACAACAAACTTGAAACAGTTTCCCAACCCTTTGAAAAATTAAAAAAAAAATTTTTAATGGGAGTTTTTCTGTTGTCTAAAAAAACAAGAGAGAGAGTGAGCAAGAGATATTAAAGAAAAAATAGCTTGTCTAAAGCAAGAGTGTGTGGTTAAGCCAAAAGAATGAAGCTATGAACCTAAAGGTATATAAAATGTTATAAAAGGTCTGTGTATGTATGTAAAAGCCAGGGGGCATATGAATGATGCCTGCTTTGGTTCTTTTTACCTACAAATATGATTTGAGAAAGAACTGTATTTAAATATGGTATAATTCATTTAAAAGTCTGGTGATTCTTCATTACAAAATGTTTTCTTATGCTCTTTTAAGGGAAAAGAATTCTGGCTGATAGGTTTGGTATGGCTCTGTTTGGTATTGTCAGTCGCAGCCTGTGCTAACACATGGCTAGCCACCATGATGGTTCAGGGATAGAGAGCACGTGAAGCTGTAGTTTTGCTGCCATATTTGTTTAGGGCTTCCAGCTGAGTTCAGTTACACGTGGCCAGCCGCCATGCTGGTTCGGAGATAAAGAGGGTGGAGCCATGAGTTTACCACCATTTTGTTTAGGTCTCTCAGTTATCTTCAGTCCTCTGATTAGTGTTCAATGCAAAGCTTTTTACTGTTCAATTTTAATACAAAGTGGTAGGATCAGCAAGATTTGCTAGCCCCTCTATAAACTGTATATGATTAAAAGGTTTGCTTTGATTTTAGTTCAGAAAGAGCAGACTTAAAGCTACGCTAACGACTGCAGTTGGTTAAGATGTTGAGCTCTACCTAGTGTCTTTGTATAGGTTTTTTTTAAGGTTAAGCCTAGGATGGGTAACTATGAAGTTTGCCTATTTGTCTTAAAATATATAGTTCTAGAACATGCATCTCAGAAATATGTTAGAACTCGATTGTATAGCATTCTGTTTTATAGGACATGGTTTAAAACAGATGATGAAAACAAAGAGTAACTCAGATATGCTGGCCCTCAAGCTTATCAGAGATCTGATGAATATGGCATTTTAACATGTGTAAGTTTATTGTGACAGAAAGTCCCAAAATCCTGGCAGTAGCTCCCCAAGGTCTCCAAGAAGATTTGGACAATGACAGATGACTGCAACTCTGGATTGTGGTATGCTAAACACTGGGCAATACTGCCCCAACTGGCCCACTGCTAGGGCCCAGCGTAAACTGTGGACAAAGCCGGGGACACCTGAAGAACCATTGCCTTACATTGTGAGAGGCAAGGTGAGGTCAATCTCTCCTGTTCCTCTTTCCACAGCAGCAGTTTCTCATCCTCTATGCCTGATGGCTGGACTGCCTCTGCTCAGGAAGCCAGGAGACCACAGGAGCCAGGGACACTGCCTAGGTGACAGTGTCCCTGGCTCCTGTGACTAGGACTAACTAGTCATCTCTGTCATTTTGATTGGTACATTTACTTAGCTCATAATTTATCCTTTTCAGGTCTCTGATCACATTGACGGCTAGGCTGGGAGGCTAGGCTTAGTTAATGGTAGCTTGATAGCTGAAGAGCAGACAGGGTCGGACCCCAGGCAGTGTGGTGATCCCACCTGAGGGATTCCACAACCTCTCCTGTGCACAGGGGAGAGGAGGAGGGAGGGGCAGGCAGACCCCCTTCTGAATGCAAGTGCAGCCTGTGGCCTGGGTGATTGTTTGTCCTCACTGACTTCATCCATTAAATGGAACCATAACCATCCTCCCCTAGAGTCCTTGAGAGAATGGACATGTGGGGAAGGGAAGAGGGAGAGAGATGATTCCAGATTCACCGAGGAATCGTCCTGTCGACATGATTGGCTAGACCCCAGCACTCCTTCGCTGTGTGGACCCAGTCAGCAGCTGCACATCTGAGACACAGGCAGACACTTGTTTTGGGCTTGATATACTCAGTGCACGAAAGTGAAAGAAAAATTTGTGGTTTATGGTCCCTGGTAATAAAACAACCCACCAGGTTCCACCCTAAACCTATGACCCTGGGTGGGGTAGATATGGAGCCAAGAATGAAAGTTGCTGAGGAAGCTTGAGCTGAGCTTCAATTTACAAGAAAAGGGTGCATGTTTAGGACTGGTATGCCAAAAGAGTGTTTGCTCTGAAGAGGAGGGACCTGTTTCACACGGGTTTGTGCACAGGGAATAGGCTTGGGACTGTCCACATTCACAGGCACATTTCATATACACATAAATGTTGCTGTGCTTCCTGGCGATGGGCCAGGCTCAACCCTCAGCTCAGTCCTGGGTCCTGTGGTGTGCTGAAGTTGTAGAGCAGGGCATTAGAAAGCTGCCATTACTTAGAGCCATCATGCATTGATTCATCTAAGAAGTCCCCAGCATCCTCTCTAGCAGAGTTTGCAATGCCATGTCTCACCCACAGGGCACCACTGGTGAAGGATTCAGAGTCCTCTGCTCTACCAGAGATCTATAACTTGATGACATTTCTTGTCCCAGGGGAAGAGACTGAAAGGGGCTGGACACCATAGGTGAATGTAACTCTTCCTATGGTGGCCTATGTCACCCTACACAAATGTCGCTGGGGACTGATGGCCATTTCCTCACGGCTTGCAGCAGGGAGAGCAGGTGGCTATTTGGGACCCATACAGTATAGATTGCAACTCATTTATTGCACCATTTGTTTGGAGTTTTACAATCATTCTCTTAAGAGGCAAGTCTTTGCCCACATTTCAATTCAGTGTGTAACTGCCACACGCACTATGGGGCTGGGCTGTGATTTTGTAGATGGGGAGACTGAGGTGAAAAATGAGGCATCAGCTTTCATTCCACAGCTCAGAGGCTGAGCCAAGAGCAAGCCACTGTGGACACTTTGATTGAAAAAAACTTGTGACAATGTTTTCCTGTAGTAAGCTGGGTTTTTCCTTTGCCCCCTAAAAACAAACAAACAAAAATAAACAAAGTTTTCTAACTTTTTATTCTTCCTCTTTCATCAGCATGACTGTGGCTTGTTAGAGAAAAACACAGTGAGAGGCAGGACCATGTAAATGTCCCCTGGGCCACAAGCCAACCATGACAGGCATCTCATGACCAGACTGAGGAATGGAACAGAGCATTTCTAGACCCTTCAACTGTCCAGACGGGGCTACAGACTCATATGGTGGGGATTAGGATGCCTCTAGCTCTAACTGCAAGGACACAGCAGAACCCATGCCTCCTGGAGAGACTGGGGTGGGGTCACTGAGGCAGGTCTGCCTGTAGAGCCTCGTGGATCCTCTCAAATTCACGTAACTTCTCTTTCAGCTTTTTAGCCAGGTCCCGGAGTGCTTTAGCCGACTCTGTCTTTGCCCCATCATACAAATGCATTGAGTCAGTCACAAGGTAATACACATCCAACCCAAGGAAGATACTGGTAACACCTCCTGCTCTTATCCTGGCTCCTCTGGTCATTGAGAAAAGAGGCCTGGGTGAAGCCCTTCCCAGCTGGCTAAAACCTTGGCCAGAGCGAGTGCTGGCTGTGGCTCTCCTGAGGATTCTGAAAGTACTCGTGAGGGTCCTCAAGTCAACAAGTTCTAGACCTATATTTAAAAGTTTGATGCCAATATTAGGCGTGATCTTCATAATCTCTTCCAGTGTGTCCATGCTGTCTCCCACCAGGCACTTGGCTTGAGACTCATCTGACAGTCTGTTTACTTCTTCCACAAAGGTGGTTGTAAGACAATTTGCAGATGCTGCTGCTCCCAGCCCCAGGGAAGTTGCTGAGAGCGCCACACTGGCCCCTGCTGACATGGGTGCTGCAGATAAACCAAGGATGCCCAGGGCTCCAGAGGCAACACCAGCAGAGCTGGACACCACATTGGAGATGGTGCAGCCCCGGTGCACCTCATCAAGGTGGTCAGCCAGACCGCGAAGCTTCCTGATGTCTTCTTCAAGTTTGCTTTTCAACTGAGGGAATACTTCCAGGAACCTCTTTCTCTGCAGCTCCGTTTGATGCCTGTCATTTTTATTGGCCGGCTCCTGTGATAAATGTCTCTTCAGTGCAGCATTCAGGGCAGCTTCCTCCTCTCTGTTGAGGGGTCAAGTACATAAATTAGTTTTTTTCAAAACGAAAAGCTTGTTCATAATTTACCCTTATACTATATACCGAACAGGACATAATTTTACAGAGATCCAAATTTGGATTTTACTATGAACCCATTGTACATCATAGATGCCCACCATCCTTAGTCCAGAGGGTCAGTGTGTAACACAGAGTCAGGACACCACAGTTACTGGCACATGGTAAAATGCCTCCACTCAAGGTCAGCGCCATCCCTGCCTGTGGGAGCCCTGTGATGGGCACAGAGATGCGGGGTTAGAGTCCTCTGCATTCCCTGCAGCATCCAGCCTGCAGAAGGCCTGTGTTTGCCTGGGAGCTCTGCAATGGGATATGCAGACCCAGCATGCCAAGAGTGGATTCCTCAGTCTGAAAGGCTCCCAGACCTGAGCAGTCAGAAGCTCACATGTGGCCTCGTGGGGCAGTACACAGTGACAGCACACTTGCTTTCAAAGCTCTGCCCAAGCCACCTCCATCTGCCAACACAGTGTCAGCATCATAGCTAGGATCTGGTCCCCTCTGCAAGACACTTCACTAAATGAGTACTCCAGTGGGGAAAAGCAGGGTCTGAGAAACACCTGTTCCCAAGATTTTCCTGTAAGAATGTTCAACCTTATAGATGTGTGGTGTGGTGGGGACTTTGGAGCCATTTCTGACTTCCAGAGGAACTGGAAGCCGAAGCCATTGACCTTAGGAAGATGCCCATGAGGCCCAAATCACTGGTAATGACCTGCTGTCAGTGTCCCTGTAAGGGATGTGCCATCTCCTGCCTCACTGCCAGGTGGCCCTAAGTCCCCAGCTCTCTGTGTGTTCACAATGGCTCCATCTCAGTCCCCTGGGGCACCTGTCCTGAGCAGCCTCCTCCTGGCTGCTTAGACCTGCTCCAGGATGGATGCTCTTCCCTAGGGTGGACTTCCTGGTGTGCAGCAGGCATGTGCTGTGTCACACTCTCAATGCAGGACAACACTGCATCCTGAGGACAAGAAACATGAATCTGGAACCTCTCTCACATCATTGGCTCATTTTAACCCCCTGTGCTCCATGGCCAACTACAACTGTGTGATAACTATCTCTATGTGAGTCTTACCAGTTGCTTTTGAAAACTCTCAGTCCTGAATTTGGTTTAGCATAGTCCTTCATTCACAGCTGGTGTCAAACAGGAAAAGAAGGCTCACCAGGAGTCTTTCCTCACACTTTATCATTTAGCTATTTCTGAGAATTTAAAATTAAAAAAAAAAAAAAAAAGAATAAAGCCCAAACCTCTTCGAGTCATGAGACCATCCAGATCCTTGTGCCTGCTGTTCGTTCTCTTCAGATCCCCAGAGTTGTTTCCTCCCTGGCTGGAGCTCACAGTCACAGCAGCTGCCTGTGGTGACTGAGCCAGATTATCTGCCACCAACCCTGGTTCCATGCTGACTCCCACTCCTCACTCCCTCCTGACTTCTACCTGGCAGGTCTATTTCAAACTCCAGCAGACAGAGATCTTGAGGCCACCAGACACCACAGCAGGGGACAGTGTCACACTGAACACAGCAAGGCCATGTGCAAAGCTCTAAGTGCCTGGAGATCACCTGTAGCAGGTCTAAGGGCAGATATACCCTGAATATGGACAAGGCAACAGGGAAACGTTTTCCTCTGCTATGCTGACACGGGGTCTCCTCACACTCTCGAGTTCACACTCCTCCTCCAACCACACTGATATTGGCAGGTATCTCTAGCCACACATCCTTCCTGATATCCAGCGAGCTCTGTGTAGAACAGAAGAGACTCCCAAATAACATCTGAGAACTTTCCAGCAAACACAGTGTGTGTGTGTGGGCACACCCACCCACAGCTCTGTACACAAACACACACACACACACAAACACACTCACAAGCATGATGTCAGAGCAGGGGATAAATGTTTCTTTTCCGTCTTTCATGTCCTCTGTAGGCCCTGACCCCCCTCCCTTTTTTGCCTTCAATTCTTCTCCTTCCAGCCCTGCTGTAGAGCCTTCTAACTACACCTTCCTTCTAGGTCACTCACACTCTCCCTGAACCCTGGTCCTGTGTCTCTGGGCTTTGGGACAGGTGCTGACACTTGGTTCTCCATCCCTGACCTGTTATTCATCCAAGGCTGTCACCACGTCTATGAGACTGAACTCCCATTCCTACTGAACAGAGCCCATGGCTCCCGATGTGAACCACAGGAGCCAGGGCCCAGCCCTCTGTGGCACTACACCATCGCCTCTCTGCCTCCTCAGCCCACAGGCGATCCTGCTGCTGTTACAGCTTCTCAGATGAGAGGAAAGTGACTGAGCCAGAACCTGGGAACAGGGGTTGATCTTGGCTACAGTGTTTTCAAAATAGTTCTTTATTCTTTGCTTCTACAGCAGACCTCTGGACCTGGTCTCCTTCTACTCTCGAGAGTAGTTCTTAAAGCTCACTTTCAGGAGCACCACTGTGTACTGGCCTCATGCTGAGAGCTCCACGTGAATGACCATATTTCCTACACTACAGCTTCATGGTGGTGAGACTCAGGACGTGGTCAATAACTTGCCAAGGTCACATGACCAGTAGATGACAGGAATGGCTCTGGCATCTTGAGCTACTTCCTCAATCAACCTGAGGTGATTTCCACCAAGGAGAAACATGGTGCAAACACTCCTCTCAGATTGTTAAGAAGGAGCTCCAGAACCCTAACCCCAGTGAAGGCGTGGGTGAGTGTGCCTGCCCAGGAAATAACTCCATCATGGTCAGGTGGGCAGTGCCGTGTGCACCAAGCAGGTAACCTTGACAACTTTGCTGCCTCCACAAATGTCTTCCAGTATCGATCTTCAGTTATCAGCCGCTCCAGATCCTCTCTGAAGAGGGTGTCCAGGAGATAATCAGTGACTTCTTCAACAAAGCGTAGTCCCACTATTTATCAGAAAAAAGCGGGATTAGAAGACAAAGTGGAAGAGATTAAATGACAAGTAGCAAGGTGGTGAGATGCCATTTTCCAAAAGCTTTGTCGAAGGGTCCTCATGGAGTCACTGGGGTTAAGGTTCAGTTGTGTCCCCCAAATTCATTTGTGAAAGCTCTTGGGCTCAGCAAACTCATTTGGAGACAGGACCTTTAAGGAAATACATTAATAAAGACCAAGAGAAGCCATAAATATAGGGTGCTACTCAGTGAGATTGGGGTCCCTGTGACCAGAAGGTTCCAGATGTCTGCTTTCTGTCATCCTGTCATCATTTCATCATCTGCCATATGAACTCTCATGTCTCTAGGGGTCCCACCTCTCCCCGTATCTATTTCTTACTCTGACCTGCTCCCCTCATGCAGAGAGGATGCCATGGGTAGATGTAGTGACCCAGCTCTCTCTGCCCACCAGTAACGGGTGCTTACTAGGATCTCCATTGCAGAGAAGTCCCATGGCTTTCCTTGAAGTCCCTTGTTCCATCCAGAGCCTTGTCCTTGTTACACACTGGGGCACCAGCACCTTCACATGGGACTTTCAAGCCATTGTGGGGTCTCTGTTATCTCACTGTGTCAACAGTAGGATTTTAATGAAGATGGCGTTGGCATTGGTGATAATTGAATATGGAAGGACCAAGGGCTCTGTGAAACGGGAGAAAGCATCCATGTCTGCTTGAACTCTTGCGTATTTCCTTACTCTAAAGCCAGTAATACCTAGACAGCGCTGCCAGGTTTGGCTGACAGCTTGCGATGGACCCTTGTCACATGCCACCATAAAACCAGCAGCTTTGTACACTGAAGCGGTGGCTTTCCAGGAGCGAGAAAGCTTTGGGAGTCCACCTCCCGAGCCAGGGCTTAGCTGGCTGAGTTCTTGCCTGCAGCTTCCCAATGTTCTGCTGCCTCTCCTGAGCACTCATTCTCCTGGACAGTCTAGGCCTTCTGTGACATTGACCTGCTTAGCACCCCTTCCTCTCCAAATCTCCAAATTAAAAATGTGAAATAGTTGGCATTTCTTCCTGTCCCACTTGCCTTTTAATTGTAGACCTGCACACAGCCACTGTGAATAACCATTCCACAGACTCAGTGTTAGGCTTTATTGACCTTTGCCCTACCTGAGAAATTTGTGTGTTGCTTTAATTTAGCCTTGTGTGTTCTCAGAATAAGGATAGAAAACACCTCGGTTCTTTGCAAAATACCACAGGACGGACCTCTAGCCCAGTTGCCAATGAAGTCCTTGAATCCCTGTGACACCTCATGACCAGTCTCGAGCCTTCTGCATTGTCCTCAATAGAACTGTCTCCTGCATCCTGAGACATTGACCCACTGTGCTCTGCCTACAGTGTTAAACCACATTTCTAGTCCAAAGATCCAAAGTCTCCCTCATTCCTTGCAGAAATGCATATTTTCTCTCTTTTTCTGTACTCTCTTCCTACATAATGCAATAAATATCAATCATATATTGCTCACACAATAAATCGTATACATATGTATTGCATATATATACACATGTAGATAGATAGATAGATAGATAGATAGATAGATAGATAGATAGAGATATAGAAGAGAGAATGAGAGAGCCAGTTTTGTCACAGCAAGAGCTCATTCTCTGGAGCAAATTTCTATGTTAGTTACTGTTGGTAAACAGGCCTTCCCACTGGCCTTCTTGCAGGGACCTGGTGGCAGCTTAAGTCATCCTCTGCAGTGGCCGGGTTGCCAAGGGTGCACTGTACATAAAAGGGTCCTCCATCATAGATCTCTCTCTCTCTGCCTTTTCTCTTTTCTTTCTCTCTTTCTCTTCCTCTCTCTCTCCCTTCTCTCTTCTTTCCCTTCCAATAATCTCTCTCTCCCCTCTCTCTCACTCTCTGATTTGCTGTTTCTCTCTCTCATTTTTTTTCTCTATCTCCCTGTCTGTCTGTCTGCCTGTTTTTCTGCCACTATCTCCCCCTCATTCCCCACTCCTAAATGCCTTTTGCTTTCGTCTCCATCAGTAAACCTCTTAGACTAGATCTGTTGCATGAATCGATTTTTTCAGGGGCACAGCTTGTCATGGGCCTGTCATAGGTATCCTACTCCTCCTCCTCCCAATTTTATCCCATCAGTTACTCTTATGTGGTCATGGTAAAATACCACCACAGAGCACATAGAGGAATATTCATTTTGACTTCCAGCTCCACAGGGATAAATGTCACAGTGGCAGAGAAGGGACAGAGGCAGGTGCTGGAATCTCAGAGACCACGTCTCAACAGCACCTAAGAAGCATAGACTGTGCTGGAAGGGGGCAAGTCTGTGAACTCTTGCTTTGTTTAGCTTTATTTTTATCTTATTTAATAGATGTTCTCACCATGTAGCCCTGTCTAACCTGGAGCTCACTATGTAGACGAGGCTGGCCTCAAACTCACAGAGGCCCATGTACCTCAGCCTCCCAAGTGCTGAGATCAAGTGTCACACCACAGTCTGCAGGGCTACACACCCTAAAATCCCACCCTCAGGGATGGACGTCCTGCAGGGAGGCTCCATGTCCTCTGATCTCCATAACCTCCCCCAGAGAGCAACACCAACTGGAGACCAAATGATCAAATACGTGATACTCGGGGATATCATAGAGTCCAGACAGCACACTGGTGCACAGTGATCACATTGGTGGGCCACCAAGACCAAAAGGACCTGATTAGGACAAGTAGAAGGTGCAGCATTTCCTCTTCCGCTGGAACCTTAATGAGATGGAAGCAGGCAGAGAAGAGGAAATGGGATACCTCGTCTTGCCATGATTTCTTCTCGGTCCTCGGGGGTGGCCATTGGACGGTTACAGGTTTTTCTCAGTGCTCTTCAGATGCCCAGGCTGGAGGGAGAAGAAAAACAGGCCCTGTGCATTGCAGTGGGGACAGCTGAGGGGAAGGAAGGTGAAAGGGCTGAGGGACAGAGTGCCGCTCTCCAGTGGACCCTCTTCTCCCAGAGGCCAGTCATCTGGGGTCACCCTCTCCCCTCAGGGATTCCTGTCCTATCCATTATAATGGCTGGTCTCCAGGCCCCTTGTATCTTTGCACTCGGCCTTGCTGTGTTCCAAGGTGACACTGTCACTAGCTATGGTATCTGGTGACCTCTGTCTGTAAACTGTGAACTAGACTTGCCAGTTGGTGGGTTGTGAGTGAGTGAGGGCTGAGTCATTGTAAAGCCAGGGTTGGTGGCAGCTCTGCTGCTCTCAGATGCTGTCCTGTGAGCTCCAGCCAGGAAGGGAACGGACACTGGGCACCTGCAGGGAACAGGCAGGAGGCAAAACGGCCTGGAGCCTCACTCACAGCCCAGAGACATTTTGATTTTTATTTTCCAGTTTTAAGAGGGAGAAAAGTGGCCAAGCCTGGGGCAACAGTCTCAATTAGCTGCTTTTGTCTTTCTGATACTGGCTGATGTAGGGTGTCTGTTGTTGCGACAGACACGGTGACCAAAAGCAACCTGGAAAGGGTTCATTTTGATTCAGCTTCCACATGATAGTTCATCAGCGAAGGGAGTCAGGGCAGGAACTCCAACAGGGCAGTAACTGGATGCAGGAGCTGACCTAGAGCCCATGAGGCACTGTTGTTCTCTGGCTCCCTCCCATGCCTTGCTCAGCCATCTTGCTTATGGCAGCCCAGAGGTACCACCCACAATGTGCTGGATGCCCCAGCACCACTCACTGTTAGGGAAATACCTACAGACGTGCCCATGGCCTGATCTTAGGAAGCATTTTGTTCAACCCTCATTCTTAATACTCTTCTTAAATACCTCTGGCTTGTGTTAGGCCCAGCAAGAGCCTAAATATAAGAAGGTATGAAGAGAACTCAGGAAACTAATCATCCATCGATGCAAAACAAACAAACAAACAAACAAACAAACAAACCAAACCAAACCAAACCAAACCAAAACGCAAGAGGTTACTCTTGACCATTGCACAATGGGGTCACCCCTGTTGGTCAGCTAGGAGTGGCACCTGGAGACAAAGACCTTATGTTTTTAAAAGACACAAGGCGGGAATCCCCTGGGGTTGCCTTCTTGGCGATTTAGGATTGGATGAAGTGTCTAACTTTTAAAATAATTGGTTAGTTCTGGTCACCCTTAGGTCCAGTCAGCCCTGTCGTAAATATCTGATCTTCAAGTCAGTTTGGAATTTCCTGCCATCCACAGTTAAATGTGGGTGGGTGAGTAACTCATCCCATGTCTGTTCTGAAGAGTGGGGGTTACAGGCTTTGGGTCAAAGGTCAAGAGAAGGATTGGGGCCATTTGGCCCAGTTTCCAAACAAAGCCCATCTCACCGCTCCAGCCGGTGATTTTCTCTCCATTTAGTAGAGATCTCTGCTTGTTCTCTTTCTTATCTCTGCCCTCACAGATGGCTAATGTCAGGAACTTTTACATTCCTGGGCTCTCTGGAGAAGCACTAAGAGGCTTTAATTAATATGGGCCTAAAACTTGCAAATATAAGTTATAAGGCAATTAAAAGAAACATAGGCTACAAAGTTAGTCTGATTCTTTCACTTGTACTAGTTGACATAAAACTACCCAGCCCACATGCCAACCACAGTCTACAAACTCTTGTACACCAGTCACAGAGCTAAGAATCTTCGAGCAGAAGCCTGTCATGGAAGATGGTTAACCTTGTAGGTATAGTTGAGCAGAGAACCAAGGCTCAGCCTAAAAGCCACCGAGAAGACATCCATGGGGCAGGACCTGAGAGGGCACCAAGAGGGAAGCTTCTTGTTTTCAGGTTGCCATGTGGTCATTGCGTTTAGTGTGACAAATCCCATGAGTGCTGCACACCTAACACCCTCCCTGGGGGAAAATACTCATCCTGAAATTGGATCCATCCGCCTGCCTAGGACTGTTGCCTTGGGGGCAGAGACAGACCTCCCCTTTATTATGCAGAGGGCTGGGGTCTTATGACCGCCTGGCATGAGCAGAGTATAGGACTGCACTCACAGGAACACCAAAACAGATCAGCACTAATGACACAGGCCTCATAGGGGTCTCCACAAGGGTACTTTGGGTCTTCCTCCCCTCCAGAAGGAACATGCCTTTCCCTTCCAGGGGACTTTGCAAACCCGTAATGACCTCTCTTGGAACTGACCCAACTGTAGCCTTGAGAGCCACTCAGGTGCGCTGACACCATACACAGACAGATGGGGAGAATCTTTCACAGTTGTTTTAGGCTGTGTGTGACCTATAACCTTTGCCACCAGGGCGGCTCTGAAACTTAGATCTGTGCTGCCAAACCAATACTGACCCAGCTTCAGACTGGAGAGAGTTCCTTTTTCAGGTTTTTAAAAACTGCGAGGCTCAGCTCCTGCGGTCTCGTGGCGGAGCTCCTCAGGCAAGCGCACATCCCTGCAGGCCGGTTACTGTGCCGGCTGCAGATGACTTCCCAGCAGCCTAGAGAGAGGGAAGACTCGGGAAAGGCGACTCCCTCTCCACCCACTGGCATTGTCCGAGTGCAGAATCTTTGCTCTGATCCCACAGCCTGTCATCCGCACAGTCACCAGTGCACAAATACTTGGTGCTGGTGACACCGAGTGAAGGCATCTTATCAAGTGCCTGTCACCATGCTGTCTTGAGAGTCAAATTACACTCTGTCCCCCGTGGACTAAGGACCATGGGCATCTCTTGTACCAAATGTTCATGGCAACATTCTGGACCTACATAAATTCTTTTTTTTCTTAATGTTTCAACATTAAACTACGGAAAAAAAATTAAGTACACATAAGAGTGTGTTCTTGGAACCCCCAAGTACCTCTAACCCAGTTTCAGTAGTAATCAACTTTTTTGTCAAAATTCTTTCGTCTATTCCCCAACTAAGCTTTTGAAGCAGGACACTGCAATCTTGAGTAAATCCAATACTTTCAATCGTTCCACCCTCATGAATGTCAGAAATCCCTCCCACAGCAAAGAACTTCCTTAGAAAAAATTGACAATTTCTATGGCTATAATTATATATTTTTTATTCCCTCCCCCAAGGACTTCCCTGAAATAAAGACATTCTTTTTTTTTTTTTTTTTGGTGAGTCCTCTATTGACCTACATATCTATAGTTTTTCTAGTGTTTTTTTTTTTTTTCCTTTAGGATTTACTCAGTTTATTTTCCTGGAAATTTTGCCTATAAAGCGTGTATGTACACGCATGCATGCCTGGTGCGTGTGGACAACAAAACAGGGTGTCAAATCCTGATAATTGGAGTAACGTGTCATTTGAGCCGCCATGTAGGTGCTGGGAACCGAACCAGGGTCCTCTGGAAGAGCAGCCTGGGACCTCAGCACTGATCCATCTCTGCAGACCCACGTTTCTTCCCTTTTTTTTTAATTTTATCACTTTTTCTTTTTACATCCAGATCTCAGTTTCCCAGCCCTTCTCTCCTCAAGTCCCCCGACCCACACACCTCTTCTCTGCCT
>JAEOAE010002840.1:0-39952 GCA_036365155.1 Meriones psammophilus
AAGTTTAGCATGAAAGAATAGAAAAGCAAAGCACTACTTTAAACGGAATCACATGTGTGTCACTTGCTCAATTAGGAATAAAGGAAAACTGAAAAGTGTTATGTCGCACTGTATGGAACACAAACACGTTTCCATCGAAAGAACAGAAACATAAAGCATACCTTTGTAAACTAATTCACATACGTATTGCCCGTTCAAATATTATAACAGGAAAAATGAAAAATGATATATCACACTGTACAGCACAGAAACAAGTTTCCAACAGAAGTACAAAAACGCAACGCGCTACTTTGTAACCTAAATCACATGTGTGTTGCTCGCTCAATTAGGAATACAGGAAAACTGAAAAGCAACATATCGAAATGTACGGCAAAGAAACAAGTTTTCATCGAAAGGACAGAAATACAAAGCACAACTTTGTAAACTAATTCACATATGTGTTGCCGGTTCAATTATTATAACAGGAAAACTGAAAAGTGATATATGGAACTGGACAGCACAGGAACCTGTTTCCATCAAAAGAACAGAAACGCAAAGGACAAATTTGTAAACTAATTCACATACGTGTCGCCTGTTCAATTATTATAACAGGAAAACTAAAAAGTGATATATCACACTGCACAGCACAGAAACAAGTTTCCAAGAGAAGAACAGAAACGCAAATCATTACTTTGTAAACTAAATCACATGTGTGTCGCTTTCTCAATTAGGAATACAGGGAAAATGAAAAGCGCTAAATCAAAATGTATGGCAAAGAATCAAGTTTTCATCGAAAGAACCGAAACGAAAAGCACAACTTTGTAAACTAATTCACAATTGTGTCGACAGTTTATTTATTATAACAGGAAAACTGAAAAGTGATATAACCCTAACCCTAACCCTAAGCCCTTAACACTAAACCTAACCCTAACCCTAATCTTAACCCTAACCCTAACCCTAAGCCCCTAACCCTAACATGTTCCTAACAGGAACAAGTTTCCAAGAAAGAATATCAACGCAAAGCACTAGTTTGTAAACTAAATCACATGTGTGTTGCTCGCTCAATTAGGAATACAGCAAAACTGAAAAACGATATATCGAAATGTATGGCAAAGAAACAAGTTTTCATGAAAAAATAGAAACGCAAAGCACAACTTTTTAAACTAATTCACATTCGTATCACCTGTTCAATTATTATAACAGGAAAACTGAAAAATGATATATCAAACTGTACTGCACAGGAACATGTTTCCATCGAAAGAACAGAAACGCAAAGCACAACTTTGTATAGCAATTCACATACGTGTTGCCCTTTCAATTATTATAACATTAAAACTGAAAAGTGATATATCACACTATACAGCACAGGAACAAGTTTCGAATGAAAGAACAGGAAAGCAATGCACTACTTTTAAATAGAATCACATGTGTGTCACTCGCTCAATTAGGAATACAGGAAAACTGCAAAGCTATATATCGAAATGTACGGCAAAGAAACAAGTTCTCATCGAAAGAACAGAAATGCAAAGCACAACTTTGTAAACTAATTCACATTCATGTTGCCTGTTCAATCATAATAACAGGAAAACTGAAAAATGATATATCCAACTGTACAGCACAGGAACAAGGTTCCATCCAAAGAACAGAAACGCAAAGCACAACTTTTTAAACTAATTCACATACGTGTTGCCCATTCAATTAATATAACAGGAAAACTGAAAAGTGATATATCACACTGTACAGCACAGAAACAAGTTTCCAACAGAAGAACAGAAACGCAAAGCACTACTTTGTAAACTAAATCACAGGTTTGTCGCTCGCTCAATTAGGAATACAGGGAAACTGAAAAGCGATATATTGAAATGTATGGCAAAGAAACAAGTATTCATCGAAAGAACAGAAACGGAAAGCACAACTTTGTAAACTAATTCACATTTGTGTTGCCTGTTCAATTATTATAACAGGAAAACTGAAATGTGATATAACCCTAACCGTAACCCTAAGCCCCTAACCCTAACCTAACCCAAACCCTAACACTAACACCTAACCCTAACCCTAACCCTTACCCTAACCCTACCCTAATCCTAACCCTAACCATAACCCTAACCCTAACCATAACCCTAACCCTAACTTGTTCCTAACAGGAACAAGTCTCCAACGTAAGAACATAAACGCAAAGCACTACTTTGTAAACTAAATCAAATTTGTGCCACTCGCTTAGTTAGGAATACAGGAAAACTGAAAAGTGATATATCACACTGTACAGCCCAGAAACAAGTTTCCAACAGAAGAACAGAAAAGCAAAGCACTACTTTTAAACGGAATCACATGTATTTCCCTCGCTTAATTAGGAATAGAGGAAAACGGAAAAGTGTTATCTCAAGACTGTATGGCACACAAACAAGTTTCCATCGAAAGAACAGAAACGCTAAAAGCATAACTTTGTAAACTAATTCACATACGTGTTGCTCGTTCCATTATTATTACAGGAAAACTGCAAAATGATATATCACACTGTACAGCACAGAAACAAGTTTCCATCAGAAGAACAGAAACGGATAGCACTACTTTGTAAACTAAATCACATGTATGTCGCTCAAAAATTAGGAATACAGGAAAACTGAAAAGTGATATATCACATTGTACAGCACAGGAAGAAGTTTCCATCAGAAGAACAGAAATGGATAGCACTACTTTGTGAACTAAATCACTTGTATGCCACTTGCTCAATTAGGAATATAGGGAAACTGAAAAGCGATATATTGAAATGTACAGCAAAGAAACAAGTTTTCATCAAAAGAACAGAAATAAAGCACAACATTGTAAACTAATTCACATTCGAGTCGCCTGTTCAATTATTATAACAGGAAAACTGAAAAGTGATAAAAACCTAACCTTAACCCTAAGCCCCTAACCCTAACACTAACCCTAACCTTAACCCCTAACCCTAACACTAACCCTAACTTGTTCCTAACAGGAACAAGTTTCCCACGAAAGAACATAAATTCAAAGCACTACTTTGTAAACTAAATCACATGTGTGCAACTCGCTCAATTATGAATCCATGAAACCTGAAAAGTGATATAACGCACTGTACAGCACAGGAACAAGTTTCGAATGAAAGTACAGAAAAACAAAGCACTACATTTAAACGGAATCACATATGTGTCGCTCGCTCAATTAGGAATACAGGAAAACTGAATAGTGTTACCTCGCAATGTAAGGCACAGAAAGAAGTTTCCATCGAAAGAACAGAAACGCAAAGCACAACTTTGTAAACTAATTCACATACGTGTTGTCCATTCAATTATTATAACAGTCAAACTGAAAAGTGATACATCACACTGTACAGCACAGAAACAAGTTTCCAACAGAAGAAGAGAAACTCAAATCACTACTTTGTAAACTAAATCACATGTGTGTCGCTAGCTCAATTAGGAATACAGGAAAACTGAAGAGCGATATATTCAAATGTACAGGAAAGAAACAAGTTTACATTGTTGTTATTTAAACCAACTCTCGTACCAGCCTTGTCCTGACTCAAAGAACTGCTGTCTCTGTCTGAGTCTTTCTTTAAGCCAAGGAGAACTATTACAGGGTCTCTCTAGGCTTTTAGCCCAGTTGCTGCAATATTAGTGTCCATTTCAGCTAAGCAGATGCCCAAGATAATAGCTAATGCCAGGGAGCCCCTTTTGACTTAGCATTTCAGCCTGCTAGGGGGGATTTGGGCGTAGTTCCGTCTTCTGGAGCTTCTTCGAGCTGACCGTTGGACCATAGGCATCAGGGGCTAGGAAGGCTGAAATGCCAGTCAAAGGCTGGGCAATAAGGGAGTCCCAAGCATCTGGTTCATTGATCTACCCGAAGAGGCAGGGAGCAATCATGTCAGTTTCCAGAAAGTCCAGATCTCAGCTTGCAGTCCACTGCTGATGCCAGAACAGAGTCAAAAAGGTGAAAATCTGCTGAGACAAAATCAGACTAGAGACAGAAGTTAAGATTTGTCTGTTAAATGGAAAAAGTGAGAAATCCCAACACCAGGGAAAAACTCTTCTGGGATCCATTTGAGCTATGCCAGATCTAGGTCTTATGACCTTTTGATTTTTATAACCTCATATAAATTTTTGGTATCAGAAAAGTAACATTTCAGCAAATCTAATACAGCAACATTTTGAGAGTAACAGATAAAAACTATATCCAACAGAATTGGTACCATTCAGCTGTTTGTTTTATATCTTTTATAAACAACTTAAGTGTGTCCATGTGGCAGCCTTTTTGAGTTAATGCCATTTGAGCAGCGGAACTCAGCTTCTTGGCTATTTTTCAAAGTCCAGTCTCTCACAGACTGACCTTGGTGGTCTTACAGTGGACTGCTCTGACCCTGAGAAACTTCGTGCAACCATAGTAACCAGACAGCAGGCTCTGTGCAACCTTGAGTAAACCCTCCTATATTTTGGCTAAGTAAGATTGCCTGTGAGAAACTGCTTGTACTTTTTTTTTTTGCTTAAGTGTTAACCTGACGTCCATTAAATTGATACTTTGATCAGTATGTAGACCAACATTTTTAGATTTTTATAACCTGAACTCCTATATCCTCAGACCCTATATAAACCTTATATTTTTTACTTAACTATTAATATAAGACATTGGCAACTGATGTAAAGCCTGTGAGCAGGGCAAACCTGTTTTGTTTGGCTTTTTTTTATACAAAATATATAGTACCCAGTATTTTAACTAACTAATGAACTGTCCAATGAGCTGATAGTGAACCTAACTGTCTGCTCTTTAACTGCCAAGTTACTGTTAACTAAGCCTAGCCTTTTAGCCTAGCTGTCAATGTGATCAGAGACCTGAGAAGGATAAATTATGAGCTAAGTACCAATCAAAATGACAGAGATGACTAGTTAGTCCATTACCTAGGCAGTGTCCCTGGCTCCTATGTTCTCCTGGCTTTTTGAGCAGAGGCAGTCCAGCCATCAGGCATAGAGGATGAGAAACTGCTGCTGTGGAAAGAGGAACAGGAGAGATTGACCTCACCTTGCCTCTCACAATGTGAGACAATGGCTCTTCAGGTGTCCCCGGCTTTGTCCACAGTTTAGGCTGGGCCCTAGCAGTGGGCCAGTTGGGGCAGTATTTCCCAGTGGTTAGCATACCACAATCCAGAGTTGCAGTCATCTGTCTTTGTGTCCAAATCTTCTCGGAGACCTTGGGGAGCTAATGCCAGGATTTTGGGACTTTCTGCCACAATAAACTTACATATGTTAAAATGCCATATTCATCAGATCTCTGATAAGCTTGAGGGCCAGTATATCTGAGTTACTCTTTGTTTTTATCATCTGTTTTAAACTGTGTCCTATAAAACAGAATGCTATTTAATCTAGTTCTAGCATATTTCTGAGATGCATGTTTTAGAACTCTATATTTTAAGACAAATAGGCAAACTTTATAGTTACCCATCCTAGGCTTAACCTTAAAAAAACTTGAACAAGGAGACTAGGTAAGGCTCAACTGCAGTATTTAGCATGACTTTAAATCTGCTCTTTCTGAACTAAAATCAAAGCAAACCTTTTAATCTGATACAGTTTATAGAAAGGCTAGCAAATCTTGCTACTCCTACCACTTGCATTAAAATTAAACAGTAAAAAGCTTTTGCACTTAACACTGATATGACTATACATAACTGAGATACCTGAACAAAATGGTGGCAAACTCATAGTTTTACCCTCTTTATCTCTGAACCAGTATGGTGGCTGGCCACGTGTAACTGAACTCAGCTGGAAGTCCTAAACAAATATGGCAGCAAAACTACAGCTTTATGTGCTCTCTATCCCTGAACCATCATGGCAGCTAGCCATGTGTTAGCACAGGCTATGACTGACAATACCAAAAATAGCCATTAGGTGCTGTTGATGATACAGCAAACACTGTGGAGCATCCATAATCCCCCACAACAAAAAGTTCCCAGTGATCAAACAAGCTTTAAAAGAATTACTTTAGCCATACCAAAACTATCAGCTACCTCTCTGGCTTTTTATAACACATCCACTAACCTTCTGCAACATTCTATATACCTTCAGGTTCCTAGCTTTCTTTTTCTGGCTTAACCAGACATGCTTACTTTCTTACTTTCTTTTTTGCTTTTCAGACAACATAAAAACTCTCACTAAAATCCTTTCCATTTTGACATAATCCTGCAGAAGCCCAGAGTCTACGTATGATTTGCTTTCTATACATTACTATAAAGGGAGTTTTGAAACTGCCATTTTTTTAAATAACTTTTCTGTAGCGGATAAGATGATCACAAATCAGCTTAACAAACAAACAGCTCTCCAAAAGATACATTTTAAAAACTGCATTTTTTTCAGTTAGCACAAACAATACGGCAGGGTTTGATTTAGTAAAATTAATAAAATACCCAAGATCATTGTCATACCCAAATGCCTGATAAACTTTAAACATTTTACAGCCTTAAACATTTCAAAACCAGATTTTAAAACCAGAATTTACCAGTGTAAGCAATTTAATTTTTAAAAAATACCAATTAACCAATTAAAATAAGTTATCCTTTTAACCTAGAAGGAAATGAGAATTAACGTCCACCAGCTGGCCAAATTTTCCCGGGAACCATAATTTTAAAAGTTGAAACTAGATTTTAAGACCAAAATTTATCAGTGAAAACAACCTAATCTTCAGAACCAATATCAACTTAGAATAAGACTTTCTTCTTATCCTAAAAGGAAATAAAATCATTTTGACTCAGAGATTTTGCAACCTTTTTTTTTTTTTTTTTTTTTTTTTTCCTGAGCCACACCATGTGGCAATTTACATTGTTGTTATTTAAACATGTGCATTTATAGACCCTACAAACACGTAGACACATATACGTGTTTAAAACAAGAATTTGAATTTAACCTTAAATCATACCCAATTATTTTTTTATCATATCAACCATTTAAGACCAGTTGAAAACAATTGGATAATGGCCATATATTTAAACAGACAGACTCAGCTGCAATTCTAAACATTACAGTAAGTACAGTTTTTTTTTTTTTTTCTAAATTACTGTTTGATCTGTAAGTTGCAAGCCCCCTAGGTGGGAGGAGGGAAGAGAGGAGCAAGAGGGAGTGGTGAGCTCTTGCTGCTTACTTCCCTGCTAAGCTGGCATGTAGGCAAGGGGGAGGAGTTTTCCCTCACTCTCAGCAGCCAGAGCAGCTCCTATCAAGGAGCAGCTACGGTGCCAATCCCCGCCTAGCCATGTCTAAGGACTTTCATCCAGCAAGCCCATGAGCCTTGCCTACTCCCTTGGCTCCCTTGTGAGCTCTACTGTAGCTTACCTCCCCCGCAGGTCCTGAACCTGCTTCCTGGCTGGGCCTCTCCCCTCCCCCGTGCTCTTTTGCTGTAAAGTTAAACTTTTGGGAGTAGTGACAGTTTGTCCCATTTTTTCAAATACATAAAAACACTTATCACACTTACTATAAAGACGAGACAGACAGAACACAACACAAGCCTCACGGCACGAGATAAGACACAAAACTGAAAGCAAAAATTCAGATGGAGACTGTGTCAGAGGTCCGGTTCCTCTGTCTCCCAGATGAAACACGTAGCCTTCGAACAGGGGCGAGGCCCCGAGAAGTCCGAGTCGGCTCGTGCTTCCAGACAGACGAGAGGCGAGAGAAATCGGCTCTCTCCCCACTCAGATGGGATCCGTGAAAACAGCTCCCTACAGAACACTCCTGAGACGTCTCCCAGGAGCCACGGAAAGAAAGTCCGATTCCGTCAACTCCTTTAGATTCCCGAAATACAGATGACTTGGGCCAAGCCTCAGACCACAGGGAGACTCGAACCCCCTGGAAGCAGACACACACAAAACAGACTGCTTAACACCACGATACACAAGACTCACAGAACAAAAAGCCGGCAGTCTTACCTCCCGACGCTGGATCAGTGGTCCCTGGGCAGGGGTCTCAGATCTCGCTGGGGCCTCCAAATGAAAGACTCCCGATGGGTGTCTTCCGTAAGGGAGGCCCCCTCCCAAGGATCAACGAGACCAGATGTTCGGCTGCAAACAGCAAGAGGCTTTATTTTGATACACGGGTACCCGGGGCGACAAAGTCTCTTGGAAGACTTGCGCGCCCCCTGAGTGGAAAGCTGGGCTTTTTATAGGGTCTCAGAGCAAAAGCGCAGGTACAGAAGCGAGAAGCATAGTTACAGGGAGCTGATTGGTACATTTAAATGAGACCACAACTTGAGTCAGAGTTTGGCAGGGACACCATGATATCAGGAACTGGGTGGTCGGAAAGGTCATGATGGCTCTCAATCTTGGGACTGCCACCTGTTGTTTGTCTTAGGGCTCCTATCTCAGCTGGAACAGTCTCACTATTTGTCTTAGGGCCCCTATCTCAGCTGGAACAGTCTCACAAACTTCTCATATGCGTGGTCAGCACAAATTGATTTTTGGCTCAACTGGGGCAGCCTGACCGCAGATATCCCCAGCAGCTGGGTCTCTTCAGCTACTTCCCTCCACAGCCCACAAGAGTTACTCAAAACAGTGTTATCCTTCAGAGTTTCTCAAAACAGTGCTGTACAAAATGACATTAACTATTAGCTGCTTGTAACTTTTGGTGAGGCGGGGGTCTTTCAGCACTACTTTGTAAACTAAATCACATGTGTGTCACTCGCTCAATTAGGAATACAGGAAAACTGAAAAGCAATATATCGAAATGTATGGCAAAGAAACAAGTCTTCATCGAAAGAACAGAAATGCAAAGCACAACTTTGTAAACTAATTCACATTCGTTTCGCCTCTTCAATTATTATAACAGGAAAACTGAAAAGTGATATAACCCTAACCCTAACCCTAAGCACCTAGCCTTAACCCTAACCCTAATCCTAACCCCTAACCCTAACCCTAACCCTAACCCTAACCCTATCCTAACTCTAAGCCTAACCCTAACCTAACCTAACTTGTTCCTAACAGGAACAAGTTTCCAACAAAAAGAACATAAACATAAAGCACTACTTTGTACACCAAATCACATGTGTGCCACTCACTCAATTAGGAATACAGGAAAACTGAAAAGTGATATAATGCACTGTACAGCACAGGAACAAGTTTCAAATGAAAGAAAACAAAGCACTACTTTTATTTTTTAACTTGATGTTTTGTTTTATTTATTTATTTTTTAAATGCTGTTTATTCAGGAACCTTGAACAATCATCTGACCCTGGGAAAGCCAGCCCACTTTAAATAGCCTCTGGGTAACCAACCTCAGCATGCCATGTGGGCAATGCAGATAGGTCCACATACATGGAAGCAAGCCAGATCCTCAACCTTAGCAAAATGTGGAGTTGTTTGTGACAGAGAGCACTCACCATCGGGAAGGTGGAAGGCAGAAACCAGCTCCATCTTTCAGCAGCGACATTATGCAGCTCTTTACAGTTCTTTTTTTTTTTGCTTTGGACGCATCAGGTAAGAGTAGAGGTCTGATCTCTGATATTAGAAATAAATTGGGACTTTGTACTGATGTTCATTTGGGTGTCATCCACCCAAAGAGCATCAGACCCGTCTGAAACCTTTTTCTCAGAGGCGGGACCTGGGGCATCAACCTGCATGCAATCAGACATGCTCTTCTCTGGGTCCAAGGCTGCTGACCCTGAGTGCAGTGCTTAGCCTTGCATCCTGAGCGTAGCATTTTGGCTTTTTATGGTAGCCAACCATGCTTGGGGAGAATGTCCTGCTTCAATGGCTGTAAAGGCCTGAATGGTCATGGCTGCATCACACTGTTGTGAGACTCTAATCTTGCATATATACCACAGGCAAACCAAGGTGACCAACACCAGAAGGCCTGCTAACGCTCCCATGCCCGCCCATTCCTTCAGATGATTCATGGCTGCAGCAATCCATGATGATAATCCTTTGGCTAGTCCTGTGTCCACTCTGGTAGAATTTACCATGACAATGGCCACTCTCAGCTGGTCCATTGTAGTATCGAATTCTCCAGTGCAATTACATAAATATAGCTTGACAATTGTTTAGACAGATTTGCAGCACAGGGAAAATTCTCATGTTGTATGTTAGTGACACAAAGACCAGCATACTTTCATTGACAGCCAAGTTGAGCGATTTGCCATAGGGTATCAATTTGCTCCTGCACGAGGTCAAACCTCTGATTGAACACCATCAAACCTCCTTTTAGTTGAGCATTAATTCCTTTTTGTACATCTAAGGCATGAGCTACCTTGGCTAAAAGGTTAATCAGGGTCTGAGCAGTCTGCCCAGTATGACTCATGGCTAATGCTGTGGTGGTAGCTCCAACAGCCGCCAATGAGATGGCAGTAACAATGGCAGCTGTAATTCCAAGATCCCTTTTCTGTCTGAAGAGAGTCATAGCGTGAGGGCATCAACGGGCACAGGCACCCAGCGAGGCATGTGAGTAACCAGCTAGTAAATTTACTAGCATTACAGCATTGGGCAAAAAAGCAAGTATCATTACTACAATTACTTGGCTCTATCTGGCTAATAATGAATAAAAATGGGGGATGTAAACAAACAGGTGTGGGCTTATAGGAAATATTATGAGAAGCCTTAACCCCCTCGGTGGAACATCTTGCATTGGTTCTAGAATTAGCAGTGGTGGTGTCCGAGGTCTGAGTAGGTTCAGGAGACCATTGCCCCCAGGGGCGAGACGTGCTCCATTTAAATTGACTAACTCCATATTTTCCTCCACTTTTGAAAGTCATTTAAGGTTCTTAAATTATTATTTTTCCCTTTTTTTTAAATGTTTCATCAATTACACTTTATTCACTCTGCATCCCCCCATAAGCCCCTCCCTCCCCTCCCAATTCCACCCTCCCTCCTCCCTCTGCATGCATGCCACTCCCCAAGTCCACTGATAGGGGAGGTTCTCCTCTCCTTTCTGATCTTACTCCATCAGTTCACATCAAAAGTGGCTGCATTGTCCTCTACTATGGCCTGGTAAGATTGCTCCCCCTCAGGAGGAGGTGACTAAAGAGCAGGCCAGTCAGTTCATGTCATAGGCAGCCCCTCTTCTCTTTACTATGTAACCCAATTGGACTCTGAACTGCCCTGGGCTACATCTGTGCAGGGGTTCTGGGTTATCTCTATGAATAGTCCTTGGTTGGAGTATGAGTCTCTGGGAAGTTCCCTGTGTTCAAATTTTCTTGTTCTGTTGCTCTCCTTGTGGAGACCCTGTCCTCTCCAGCTCTTGCTCTTTCCCAGTTCTTACATAAAATTCCATTCACTCTGCCCAACAGTTGTCCACCAGGCTTAGCTTCTGCTTTGATAGTCTGTAGGGCAGAGGCTTTCAGAGACCCTCTGTGGCAGGTTCCTAGGTTGTTTCCTGTTTTCTTCTTCTTCTGATGTCCATCCTCTTTGCCTTTCCGGATGGGGATTAGACATTTTAGTTGGGGTCCTCTCTCTTGCTTAGTTTCTTTAGATGCACAGGTTTTAGTGGGTTTGTCCTATGTTGTATGTCTATATGAGTGAGTATATACCATGTGTGTCTTTTTGATTCTGGGACAACTCACTCAGGATGATCCTTTCCAGATCCCACCATTTACCTGCAAATTTCATGATTTCCCAATTTTTCATTGCTGAGTAATATTCCATTGTGTAGATGTACCACATTTTCTGCATCCATTCTTCAGTTGAGGGGCATCTGGGTTGTTTCCAGCTTCTGGCTATTACAAATAAAGCTGCTACGTACATGGTTGAGCAAATTTCCTTTTTGTGTGCTTGAACCTCTTTTGGATATATGCCTAGGAGTGGTATGGCTGGATCTTGGGGAAGCACTATTCCTAGTTTTCTGAACGCCAGATTGATTTCCAGAGTGGTTGTACCAGTTTACATTCCCACCAGCAGTGGAGAAGGGTTCCTCTTTCTCCACAACCTCTCCAGCATGTGTTGTCACTTGAGTTTTTGATCTTGGCCATTCTCATGGGTGTAAGGTGAAATCTCAGGGTTGTTTTGATTTGCATTTCCCTAATGGCTAGTGAGGTTGAGCATTTCTTTAAGTGCTTCTCTGCCATTCGGTATTCCTCTACAGAGAATTCTCTGTTTAGCTCTGTTCCCCATTTTTTAAGTGGATTACTTGGTTTCCTGCTTTTCAGCTTCTTTTGTTCTTTATATATACTTGATATGAGTCCTCTGTCAGATAAAGGGTTGGTGAAGATTCTTTCCCAATCTGTAGGAGGTCGCTTTGTTTTGATGACGGTGTCCTTTGCTTTGCAGAAGCTTTTCAGTTTCATGAGGACCCGTTTATTGATTGTTGCTCTTAGAGCCTGTGCTGTTGGAGTTCTGTTCAGGAAGTTTTCCCCTGTACCAATGAGTTCTAGGGTATTCCCCACTTTTTTTTTTTCAAGCCGATTTAATGTGTCTGGTTTTATGTTGAGGTCTTTGATCCACTTGGACTTCAGTTTTGTGCAGGGTGATAAGTATGGATCTATTTTCATTTTTCTACATGTAGACATCCAGTTGGACCAGCACCATTTGTTGAAGATGCTATCTTTTTTCCATTGTATGATTTTGGCGTCTTTGTCAAATATCAGGTGTCCATAAGTGTGTGGGTTTATTTCCGGGTCCTTGGTTCGGTTCCATTGATCCACCATTCTGTTTCTATGCCAGTACCATGCAGTTTTTAAAACTGTTGCTCTATAGTACAACTTAAGATCAGGGATGGAGATACCTCCAGAAGATCTTTTATTGTAGAGGATTGTTTTAGCAATTCTGGGTTTCTTGTTATTCCATATGAAGTTGAGAATTTTTCTTTCCAAGTCTGTAAAGAATTGTGTTGGTAATTTGATGGGCATTGCATTGAATCTGTATATTGCTTTTGTTAAGATGGCCATTTTTACTATGTTAATCCTACCAAGCCATGAGCATGGGAGATCTTTCCATCTTCTCATATCTTCTTCTAGTTCTTTCTTCAGAGATTTGAAATTTTTTTCATACAAGTCTTTGACTTCCTTCGTTAGCATTACTCCGAGGTACCGTATATCATTTGTGGCTATTGTGAAGGGTATTGTTTCCCTAATTTCTTTCTCAGCCCTTTTGTCTTTTGTATACAGGAGGGCTACTGATTTTTTTTGAGTTAATTTTGTATCCGGCCACTTTGCTGAAGGTGTTTATCAGCTGTAGGAGTTCCCTGGTAGAGTTTTTGGGGTCAATCACGTATACCATTATATCATCTGCAAATAGTAATAATTTGAATTCTTCCTTTCCAATTTGTATCCCCTTGATCTCCTTCAACTGTCTTATTGCTCTAGCAAGGACTTCCAGAATTATCTTGAAGAGATATGGAGAGTGTGGGCAGCCTTGTCTTGTCCTTGATTTCAGTGGGATTGCTTTAAGTTTCTCTCCATTCAGTTTGATGTTGGCTATAGGTTTGCTGTATATCGCCTTTACTATGTTTAGATATGTGCCTTGTATCCCTGATCTCTCCAATACTTTAAACATGAATGGATGTTGGATTTTGTCAAAGGCTTTTTCAGCATCTAGGGAGATTATCATGTGTTTTTTTTTCTTTCAATTTGTTAATATGGTGGATCATATTGATGGATTTCAGTATATTGAACCATCCCTGCATACCTGGGATGAAGCCTACTTGGTCATCGTGGATGATATCTTTGATGTGTTCTTGTATTCGGTTTGCGAGTATTTTGTTGAGTATTTTTTCATCAATGTTCATAAGGGAGATTGGCCTGAAATTCTCTTTCTTTGTTGAGTCTTTGTGAGATTTATGTACCAAGGTGACTGTGGCTTCACAGAATGAGTTTGGTAATGCTCCTCCTGTTTCTATTTTGTGGAATAGTTTGAAGAGAGTTGGTGTTAGCTCTTCTTTGAATGTTTGGTAGAATTCTGCGCTGAAACCATCAAGGTCCTGGGCTTTTTTTGGATGGGAGACTTTCGATGACTGCTTCTATTTCCTTGGGGGATATAGGACTATTTAATTGATTTACCTGGTCCTGATTTAGATTTGGTAAGTAGAATCGATCAAGAAAATTGTCCATTTCATTTAAATTTTCAAATTTTGTTCCGTATAGACTTTTGAAGTAAGTCCTAATGATTGCTTAGATTTCCTCAGTGTCTGTAGTTATGTCCCCTTTTCATTTCTGATTTTGTTGATTTGGATGGTGTCTCACTGCCTTTTAGTTAGCTTGGCTAAGGGTTTGTCTATCTTGTTGATTTTCTCAAAGAACCAGCTCTTGGTTTCATTGATTCTTTGAATTGTTTTATTTGTTTCTAATTGATTGATTTCAGCCCTGAATTTGATTATTTCAGCCGTCTGCTCCTTCTTGGTGTGTCTGCTTCTTCTTTTTCTAGGGTTTTTAAGTGAGCCATTGTTGCTTGAATGCGCTGTCTCAAATTTCTTCTTGAAGGCACTTAGTGCTATGAACTTTCATCTTAGCACTGCTTTCATTGTGTCCCATAAGTTTGGGTATGTTGTGTCTTCATTTTCATTGAGTTCTAGGAAGATTTTAATTTCTTTCTTTATTTCTTCCCTGACCCAGCTGTCTTTTAGTAGCAAGTTGTTCAGTTTCGATGTATGTGTAGGCTTTTTGCTATTTCTGTTGTTACTGAGGTCCAGCTTTATTCCATGGTGATCCGACAGGATACAAGGGATTATTTCAATCTTCCTGTATTTGTTGAGGCTTGCTTTGTGACCAACTATGTGGTCTATTTTGGAGAAGGTTCCATGAGGTGCTGAGAAGAAGGTAAATTCTTTTGTGTTTGGGTGTAGGGTTCTGTAAATATCTGTTAGGTCCATTTGGTTCATTACCTCTGTTAAAGATATTGTTTCTTTGTTTAATTTCTGTTTTGTTGACCTGTCCATTGTTTAGAGTGGGGTGTTGAAGTCTCCTACTATTAGTGTGTGGGGAGCTATATGTGGTTTAAGTTTTATCAATGTTTCTTTCACAAATGTGGGTGCCCTTGTATTTGGGGCATAGATGTTCAGGATTGTGATGTCTTCTTGGTGGAATTTTCCCTTGATGAGTATGAAGTGTCCTTCCCAATCTCTTTTGATTAATTTTGGTTGAAAGACTATTTTATCACATATTAGAATGGCTACTCCTGCTTGCTTCTTGGGTCCATTTACTTGAAAAGCTGTCTTCCATCCCTTTACCCTCAGGTAATGTCTATCTTTGTGTCTTAGGTGTGTTTCTTGTATACAACAGATTGCTGGGTTTTGTTTACGCATCCATTCTGTTAGTCTGTGTCTTTTTATTGGAGAATTCAGTCCATTGATATTGAGAGAGAGTAATGACCAGTGTCTGTTAAGTCCTTTGACTTTGATGTTGGCTGTGGTCATACGGTTGTGTGCTTGGTTGCTTTTTGTTTTACTGAAGTGAAGTTATTTATTTCCTGTGTTTTCTTGAATATAGCTAGCTTTCTTGGGTTGTGAGTACTGCTGTGGTGTCTCGGAGCACTCAGTTCTGTCTGTTTGCAATCTGCAGTCTGCTAGACTTTCCCTAGGTGACCCCAGCAGCACTGTTTCTTCCTTCTCTGTGGGGTCCTCTCCGGACAGGGGTCCCCAGTCCCTGTTGTACTGGGGCGCACAGGTTGTCTGTACCGCTGAGCTGAGCGCAAAGCTCTCTGCATGCGGCAGGAGCTTGGCTGTGATGGTGGCAGAGAATTTCCGGGGAGAGACTGGGTGAACTGCGATCAGACCCGCAACCCTGTTTCCCCGTGGGGTCCCCCCGAGACTGGGACTCCCAGTCTCAGGTACCCTTGTGCCCACAGATCAGCCTGGGGAAGTGGCAGGGACCCGCCCGCTTGCGGCTCCAGCCCAGAGACCCAAAGCCCGCGTTGCCAGGGATTTCTTCCAGGTTCTGGCTGTGCAGCCGAGAGTGGACCCAACCGATTCCTACGCCGTGGGAGCCTCCCCTCAACTTGGAAACACTATCGATGTAGTTTCAGGGCCCTGAGTTCAGTCTCCTGGTCGCTGCCAAGATAGTGCTGTCTTGCTGCTCAGAAGTGCTGTTTTCCCGGCGCCACCATCTTGGCTCCAAAGCACTACTTTTAAACGGAATCACATGTGTGTCACTCGCTCAATTAGGAATACAGGAAAACTGAAAAGTGTTACCCCGCACTGTACGGAACAGAAACAAGTTTCCATCGAAAGAACAGAAATGCAAAGAACAACTTTGTAAACTAAATCACATAAGTGTCGCCCGTTCAATTATTATAACAGGAAAACTGAAAAGTGATATTACGAACTGTACAGCACAGGAACAAGCTTCCATTGAAAGAACAGAAACGCAAAGCACAACTTTGTAAACTAATTCACATACATGTCACCCATTCAATTATTATAACAGGAAAACTGAAAAGTGATACATCACACTGTACAGCACAGAAACAAGTTTCCAAAAGAAGAACAAAAAACGCAAAGTACTACTTTGTAAACTAAATCACATGTGTGTCGCTTGTTCAATTAGGAATACAGGAAAACTGAAAAGCGATATATCGAAATTTACTGCAAAGAAACAAGTTTTCATCGAAAGCACAGAAACGCAAAGCACAACTTTGTAAACTAATTCACATTCGTGTTGCCTGTTCAATTATTGTAACAGGAAAACTGAAAAGGGATTTAACCCTAACCCTAACCCTAAGCCCCTAACCCTAACCCTAACCCTAACCCTAACCCTAACCCTAATCCTAAACCTAACCCTAACCCTAACCCTAACCCTAACCCTAACCCTATCTTGTTCCTAACAGTTCCTAACAGGAACAAGCTTCCAACAAAAGAACATAAAGGCAAAGCACTACTTTGTAAACTAAATCACATGTGTGCCACTCGATCAATTAGGAATAGAGGAAAACTGAAAAGTGATACATCACACTGTACAGCACAGAAACAAGTTTCCAAAAGAAGAACAAAAACGCAAAGCACTACTTTGTAAACTAAATCACATGTGTGTTGCTCGCTCAATTAGGAATACAGGAAAACTGAAAAGCGATATATCGAAAGAACAGAAACGCAAAGCACAACTTTGTAATCTAATTCACATACGTGTCCCCTGTTCAATTATTATAACAGGAAAACTGAAAAGTGATATAACCCTAACCCTAACCCTACACCCCTAACCCTAACCATATCCGTAACCCTAGCACCTAACACTAACCCTAACCCTAACCCTAACCCTAACCCTAACCCTAACCCTAACCCTAACTTGTTCCTTACAGGAATCTGTTTCCAATGAAAGAACATAAATGCAAAGCACTACTTTGTAAACTAAATCACATGTGTGCCCCTCGCTCAATTAGGAATACAGGAAAACTGAAAAGTGATATAACACACTGTACAGCAAAGGAACAAGTTTTGAACGAAAGAACAGAAAAGCAAAGCACTACTTTTAAACGGAATCACATGTGTGTCGCTCGCTCAATTAGGAATACAGGAAAACTGAAAAGTGATATATCACACTGTAAAGTACAGGAACAAGTATCAAGCAAAAGATCAGAAACGCAAAGCACAAGTTTGTAAATTAATTCACATGTGTGTCACTCGCTAAATTAGGAATACAGGAAAACTGAAAAGTGATATATCGCACTGTACAGCACAGGAACAAGTTTCCATCGAAAGAAGAGAAACGAAAAGCACAACTTTGTAAACTAATTCACATACGTGTCGCCCGTTCAATTATTATAACAGGAAAACTGAAAAGTGATACATCACACTGTACAGCACAGAAACAAGTTTTCAGCAGAAGAACAGAAATGCAAAGCACAACTTTGTATACTAATTCAAATACCTGTCACCCGTTCAATTATCAAAACAGGAAAACTGAAAAGTGATATATCACTCTGTACAGCACAGAAACAAGTTTCCAGCGAAAGAACAGAAACGCAAAGCACAACTTTGTATACTAATTCACGTTCCTATTGCCTGTTCAATTATTATAAATGGAAAACTGAAAAGTGACATAACACTAACCCTAACCCTAAGCCCTAAACCTAACCCTAAACTTAACCCTTACCCCTAACCCTAACCTTAACCCTAACTCTAACCCTAACCCTACCTAACCGTAAGCCTAACCCTAACCCTAACCCTAAACCTAACCTAACTTGTTCCTAACAGGTAGAAGTTTCCAACAAAAGAACATAAACGCAAAGCACTACTTTGTAAACTAAATCACATGTGTTCCACTCGCTCAATTAGGAATACAGGAAAACTGAAAATTGATATAATGCACTGTATAGCACAGGAACAAGTTTCGAATGAAAGAACAGAAAAGCAAAGCCCTACATTTACAAGGAGTCACATGTGTGTTACTCTCTCAATTAGGAATACAGGAAAACTGAAAAGTGATATATCGCACTGTAATGCAGAGAAACAAGTTTCCAACTGAAGAACAGAAACGCAAAGCTCTACTTTGTAAACTAAATCAAATGTGTGTTGCTCACTCAATTAGGAATACAGGAAAGCTGAAAAGTGTTATCTCGCACTGTACCGCACAGAAACAACTTTCCATAGAAAGAACAGAAAAGCAAAGCACAACTTTGTAAACTAATTCACATACGTGTTGCCCAATCAATTATTATAACAGGAAAACAGAAAAGTGATATATCGCATTGTACAGCACAGAAACAAGTTTCCAACAGAAGAACAGAAATGCAAAGCACTAATTTTAAACGGAATCACATGTGTATTGCTCGCTCAATTAGGAATACAGGAAAACTGAAAAGTGTTATCTCGCACTTTACGGCACTGAAACAAGTTTCCTTTGAAAAAAGAGAAATGCAAAGCACAGCTTTGTAAACTAATTCACATATGTGTCTCCTGTTCAATTTTTATAACAGGAAAACTGAAAAGTGATATATCGAATTGTAAAGCACAGGAACAAGATTTCATCGAATGAAAAGAAACGCAAAGCAAAACTTTGTATAGTAATTCACATACGTGTCGCCTGTTCAATTATTATTACAGGAAAAGTGAAAAGTAATATAAACCTAACCCTAACGCTAACCCTAAACCTAACCCCTAACCCTATCCCTTACCTTACCCTAACCCTAACCCTAACCCTAACGCTAACTTGTTCCTAATAGGAACAAGTTTCCAACGAAAGATCATAAACGCAAAGCAATACTTTGTAAACTAATTCACATGTGTGTCACTCGCTCAATTAGGAATACAGGAAACCTGGAAAGTGATATATCACACTGTACAACATAGGAATAAGTTTCAAACGAAAGAGCAGAAAAGCAAAGCCCTACTTTTAAACGGAATCACATGTGTGTCGCTCGCTCAATTAGGAATACAGGAAAATTGAAAAGTGTTATCTCGCACTGTAAGGCACAGAAACAAGTTTCCATCGAAAGAACAGAAATGGAAAGTACAACTTTGTAAAATGATTCACATACGTGCGGCCCATTTAATTATTATAAGAGGAAAACTGAAAAGTGATATATCGCACTGTACAGTACAGGAACAAGTATTGAGCAAAAGATCAGAAACGCAAAGCACTACTTTGTAAATTAAATCACATGTGTGTTGCTCGCTCAAATAGGAATACAGGAAAACTTAAAAGTGATATATCGCACTGTACAGAATAGGAACAAGTTTCCAACAGAAGAACAGAAACGCAAAACACAACTTTGTAAACTAATTCACATACGTGTCACATGTTCAATTATTATAACAGGAAAACTGAAAAGTGATATATCAAACTGTACACCACAGGAACATGTTTCCATCAAAAGAAAAGAAACGCAAAGAACTACTTTGTAAACTTATTCACATACGTGTTGACCGTTCAATTATTATAACAGGAAAACTGAAAAGTGATACATCACACTGTACAGCACAGAAACAAGTTTCCAGCAGAAGAACAGAAATTCAAAGCACAACTTTGTATACTAATTCAAATATCTGTCACCCATTCAATTATTATAACAGGAAACCTGAAAAGTGATATATCACACAATACAGTACAAAAAAAAGTTTCCATCGAAAAAAAAAAACACAAAACACAACTTTTTATACTAATTCACATTCGTGTCACCTGTTCAATTATTATAACAGGAAAAATGAAAAGTTATGTAACACTAACAATAACCCTAAGCCCCTAACCATAACCCTAACCCTCACCCTAATCCTAACCCCTAACCCTAACCTTATCCCTAACACTAACCCTAACCCTAACACTAACATGTTCCTAAGAGGAAGAAGTTTCCAATGAAAGAACATAAACGCAAAGCACTACTTTGTAAACTAAATCACATGTGTGCCACTAGCTCAATTAGGAATACAGGAAAACTGAAAAGTGATATAATGCACTGTACAGCACAGGAACAAGTTTCGAAAGAAAGAACAGAAAAGCAAAGCCCTACTTTTACACGGAATCACATGTGTGTCACTCGCCCAATTAGGAATACAGGAAACCTGAAAAGTGTTATCTCACAATGTACGGCAAAGAAACAAGTTTCCATCGAAAGAACAAAGAACATTGTAAAAAACACAAAACACAACATTGGAAAAAAATAATTCACACTGTACAGCACAGGAACAAGTTTCCATCGAAAGAACAGAAATGAAAAGCACAACTTTTTTTAAAATTTTATTATAACAGGAAAACTGAAAAGTGACATGTCGCACTGTACAGCACAGAAACAAGTTTCCAACAGAAGAACAGAAACGCAAAGCACTACTTTTAAAAGGAATCACATGTGTGTCGCTCGCTCAATTAGGAATACAGGAAAACTGAAAAGTGTTATCTCGCAGTGTATGGCAGAGAAATAAGTTTCCATCGAAAGAAGAGAAACAAAAAGCACAACTTTGTAAACTAATTCACATATGTGTCGCCCGTTCAATTATTATAACAGGAAAACTGAAAAGTGATATATCGAACTGTACAGCACAGGAACAAGTTTCCATCAATAGAACAGAAACACAAAGCACAACTTTGAAAACTAATTGACATTTGTGTCGCCTGTTCAATTATTATAACAGGAAAACTGAAAAGTGATATAACCCTAACCCTAACACTAAGCCCCTAACCCTAACCCTAACTCTATCCCTAAACCTAACCCTAACCCTAACCCCTAACCGTAACCCTAACCCCTAACCGTAACCCTAACCCTAACCCTAAGCACCTAACCCTAACCCTAACCATAACCCTTACCCTAACACCTCACCATAACCCTAACCCTAACCATAACCCTAACCCTAACCCTATCCCTAACCCTAACCATAACCCTAACCCTAACTTGTTCCTAACAGGAACAAGTTTCCAACGAAAGAACATAAACGCAAAGCACTACTTTGTAAACTAAATCACATGTGTGCTACTCACACATTTAGGAATACAGGAAAACTGAAAAGCGATATATCGAAATGTACGGCAAAGAAACAAGTTTTCATTGAAAGAACAGAAACGCATAAAGTACAACTTTGTAAACTAATTCACAATCGTGTCGCCTCTTCAATTATTATAACAGGAAAAGTGAAATGTGATATAACCTAACCCTAAGCCCTAACCCTAACCCCCCTAACCCTAACCTAACCCTAACCCTAACCCCTAACCATAACCCTAACCCTAACCCTAACACTCACACTAAGCCCCTAACCCTAACACTAAACATAACCATGACCCTAACCCTAATCATAACCCTGACCCCAACCCTACCCTAACCCTAACCATAACCCTAACAATAACCATAACCCTAACCCAACACCTAACCCTAAACCTAACCCTAACCCTACCCTAACCCTAACCCTTACCCTAACCCTAACACTAACCCTAACCCTTACCATAACTTGTTAATAATAGGAACAATTTTCCAACGAAAGAACATAAACGCAAAGTACTAATTGTAAACTAAATCACATGTGTGCCACTCGCTCAACTAGGAATACAGGAAAACTGAAAAGTGATATGACCCACTCTACATGACAGGAACAAGTTTCAAACGAAAGAACAGAAAAGCAAAGCACGACTTTGTAAAATAATTCACATGTGTGTCGCTCGCTCAATTAGGAATACAGGAAAACTGAAAAGCGATATTTCGAAATGTACGGCAAAGAAACAAGTTTTCATCTAAAGAAAAGAAACGCAAAGCACAACTTTGTAAACTAATTCACATTCATGTAGCCTGTTCAATTATTATAACAGGAAAACTGAACAGTTATATATCCCTAACCCTAAACCTAAGCCACTAAACCTAACCCTAACCCTAACCCTAACCCTAACCCCTAACACTAACACTAACCCTAACCCTAACCCTAACATATCCCTAACCCTAATCCTAACCTAACCCTAACCCTAACCCTAACCTAACCCTAACTCCTAAACCTATCTTGTTCCTAACAGGAACAAGTTTCCAACTAAAGAATATAATCGCAAAGCACTACTTTTCAAATTAAATCAAATGTGTGCCACTAGCTCAATTAGGAATACAGGAAAACTGAACAGTGATATATCGAACTGTACAGCACAGGAACAAGTTTCCATCGATAGAAAAGAAACACAAAACACAACTTTGTAAACTATTGACATTTGTGTCACCTGATCAATTATTATAACAGGAAAACTGAAAAGTGATATAACCCTAACCCTAACACTAAGCCCCTAACCCTAACGCTAACTCTATCCCTAACCCTAACGCTAACCCCTAACTGTAACCCTAACCCTAACCCTAAGCCCCTAACCCTAACCCTAACCATAACCCTTACCCTAACACCTAACCATCACCCTAACCCTAACCCTAACCCCTAACTCTAACCATAACCGTAACCTTAACTTGTTCATAACAGGAACAATTTTCCAACGAAAGAACATAAACGCAAAGTACTTCTTTTTAACTAAATGAAATGTATGCAACTCGCTCAATTAGGAATACAGGAAAAATGATAAGTGATATATCGCACTGTACACCACAGGAAAAAGTTTCGAACGAAAGAAGAGAAAAGCAAACCACTACTTTGTAAACTAATTCACATTTGTGTCGCTCGCTCAATTAGGAATACAGAAAAACTGAAAAGCGTTATATCAATTGTACCGTAAAGAAAAAAAGTTTTCATCTAAAGAAAAGAAATGCAAAGCACAATTTTGTAAACAAATTCACATTCTTGTAGCCTGTTCAATTTTTTATAACAGGAAAACTGAAAAGTGATATATCCCTAATGCTAACCTAAGCCCCTAAACCTAACCCTAATCCTAACCCTAACCCCTAAACCTAACCCTAATCCTAAACCTAACCTATCCCTAACCCTAAACCTAACCCTAACCCTAACTTGTTCCTAACAGGAACAATTTTCCAACAAAAGAACATAAATGCAAAGCACTACTTTGTAAACTAAATCACATGTGTGCCACTCGCTCAATTAGGAATACAGGAAAACTGAAAAGTGATATATCGAACTGTACAGCACAGGAACAAGTTTCCATCAAAGTACAGAAATGCAAAGAACAACCTTGTAAACTAATTCACATTTGTGTCGCCTGTTCAATTATTATAACAGGAAAACTGAAAAGTGATATAACCCTAACCCTAACCCTAAGCCCCTAACCATAACCCTAACTCTAAACCTAACCCTAACCCTAACCCCGAACCGTAACCCTAACCCTAACCCTAAGCTCCTAACCCTAATACTAACCCTAACCCCTAACCCTAACAGTAACCCTAACCCTACCCTAAAACTAACCCTAAAGATAACCATAACTTGTTAATAACAGGAACTATTTTCCAACAAAAGAACATAAACGCAAAGCAAAATTTGTAAACTAAATCACATGTGTGCCACTCACTCAATTAGGAATTCAGGAAAACTGAAAAGTGATAAAACCCACTGTACAGGACAGGAACAAGTTTCCATGGAAAGAACAGAAACGCAAAGCACAACTTTGTAAACTAATTCACATACGTGTTGCCCGTTCAATTATTATAACAGGAAAACTGAAAAGTGATATATCGAACTGTACAGCATAGGAACAAGTTTCCATCAAAAGAACAGAAACGCAAAGCACTACTTTGTTAAATAAATCACATGTGTGCCACTCGCTCAATTAGGAATACAGAAAAACTCAAAAGTGATATAACGCACTGTACAGCACAGGAACAAGTTTCGATCGAAAGAACAGAAAAGCAAAGCACTACTTTTAAACGGAATCACATGTGTGTCGCTCACTCAATTAGGAATACAGAAAAACTGAAAAGCGTTATATCGAATTGTACCGTAAAGAAAAAAGTTTTCATCTAAAGAAAAGAAATGCAAAGCACAATTTTGTAAACAAATTCACATTCTTGTAGCCTGTTCAATTTTTATAACAGGAAAACTGAAAAGTGATATATCCCTAATGCTAACCTAAGCCCCTAAACCTAACCCTAATCCTAACCCTAACCCCTAAACCTAACCCTAATCCTAAACCTAACCTATCCCTAACCCTAAACCTAACCCTAACCCTAACTTGTTCCTAACAGGAACAATTTTCCAACGAAAGAACATAAATGCAAAGCACTACTTTGTAAACTAAATCACATGTGTGCCACTCGCTCAATTAGGAATACAGGAAAACTGAAAAGTGATATATCGAACTGTACAGCACAGGAACAAGTTTCCATCGAAAGTACAGAAATGCAAAGAACAACCTTGTAAACTAATTCACATTTGTGTCGCCTGTTCAATTATTATAACAGGAAAACTGAAAAGTGATATAACCCTAACCCTAACCCTAAGCCCCTAACCATAACCCTAACTCTAAACCTAACCCTAACCCTAACCCCGAACCGTAACCCTAACCCTAACCCTAAGCTCCTAACCCTAATACTAACCTAACCCTAACCCTAACAGTAACCTAACCCTACCTAAAACTAACCTAAAGATAACCATAACTTGTTAATAACAGGAACTATTTTCCAACAAAAGAACATAAACGCAAAGCAAAATTTGTAAACTAAATCACATGTGTGCCACTCACTCAATTAGGAATTCAGGAAAACTGAAAAGTGATAAAACCCACTGTACAGGACAGGAACAAGTTTCCATGGAAAGAACAGAAACGCAAAGCACAACTTTGTAAACTAATTCACATACGTGTTGCCCGTTCAATTATTATAACAGGAAAACTGAAAAGTGATATATCGAACTGTACAGCATAGGAACAAGTTTCCATCAAAAGAACAGAAACGCAAAGCACTACTTTGTTAAATAAATCACATGTGTGCCACTCGCTCAATTAGGAATACAGAAAAACTCAAAAGTGATATAACGCACTGTACAGCACAGGAACAAGTTTCGATCGAAAGAACAGAAAAGCAAAGCACTACTTTTAAACGGAATCACATGTGTGTCGCTCACTCAATTAGGAATACAGGAAAATTGAAAACTGTTATCTTGCATTGTAAGGCACAGAAACAAGTTTCCATCGAAAGAACAGAATCGCAAAGCACAACTTTGTAAATTAATTCAAATAGGTGTCGCCCATTCAATTATTATAACAGGAAAACTGAAAAGTGATATATCGAACTGTACAGCACACGAACAAGTTTCCATCAAAAGAATAGAAAAGCAAAGCAAAACTTTAGAACTAATTCACATACGTGTAGCCCGTTCAATTATTATTAACAGGAAAACTCAAAAGTGATATACCACATTGTACAGCACAGAAACAAGTTTCCATCATTAGAACAGAAACACAACACACTACTTTGTAAAGTAAATCGCATGTGTGTTGCTCGCTCAATTAGGAATACAGGAAAACTGAAAAGCGATATATATGAAATGTATGCCAAAGAAAAAAGGTTCTTGAAAGAACAGAAACACAAAGCACAATTTTGAAAACTATTTCACATTCGTGTCACCTGTTCAATTATTAGAACAGGAAAACTGAAAAGTGATATAAGCCTAACCTAACCCTAACACCCTAACCCTAACCCTAAACCTAACCCTAACCCTAACCCTAATCCTAAAACTACCCTAACCCTAACTCTAACCCTAACCCTAACCCTAACCCTAATTTGTTCCTAACAGGTTTCCAAGGAAAGAACATAAATGCAAAACACTACTCTGTAAAGCTGTAAAGTAAATCACATGCGTTTCACTCACTCAATTATGAATACAGGAAAACTGAAAAGTGATATATCGTGACTGTAAGGTACAGAAACAAGTTTCCATCAAAGGAACAGAAACGCAAAAGCACTACTTTGTAAACTAATTCACATATGTGTTGCTCGTTCAATTATTATAACAGGAAAACTGAAAAGTGATATATCACTGTACTGTACAGCACAGGAACAATTTCCCAAGGAAAGAACAAAAAGCAAAGCACTACTTTTAAACTGAATCACATGTGTGTCGCCTCACTCAATTAGGAATTCAGGAAAACTGAAAAGTGATAATCGTGACTGTACAGCACAGGAACAAGTTTAGAACAATAGAACAGAAAAGCAAAGCACTACTTTTAAACGGAATCACATGTGTGTCGCTTGCTCAATTAGTAATACAGGAATCTGAAAAGTGATATATAAGAGTGTACCTAACAGAAACAAGGTTCCATCGATAGAACAGAAACGCAAAGCACAACTTTGTAAACTAATTCACATACGTGTCACCCATTCAATTATTATAACAGGAAAATTGAAAAGTGATATAATGCACTGTACAGCAAAGAAACAAGTTTTGAAAAAAAGAACAGAAAAGAAAAGCACAACTTTGTAAACTAAATCACATTCATGTCGCTCTGTTCAATTATTATAACAGGAAAATGAAAGTGATATAACCCTAACACTAACCCTAACCCCGAAAAGAATAACCCTAACCCTAACCCTAATCCTAAACACTAACGTGTAACCCTAACAATTATTATAACACTAAAACTAACCCTAATATCTAACTGTACCCTAACCCTAATCCTAACCCCTAACCCTGATCCTAATACTAACTTTGTAAACCTACCCTAACCCTAACCCTAACCCTAACCCTAACCTAACCCTGACTTGTTCCTAACAGCACAGAACAAGTTTCCAAAGAAAGAACATAAACGCAAAGCACTACTTTGTAAACTAAATCACATGTGTGTCGCTCACTCAATTAGGAATACAGGAAAACTGAAAAGAGATATATCAAATGTATGGCAAAGAAACAAGTTTTCATTGAAAGAACAGAAACACAAAGTGCAACTTTGTAAACTAATTAACATACGTGTCGCCTTTTCAATTATTATAACAGGAAAACTGAAAAGTGATATAACCCTAACCCTAACCCTAACCCTAACCTAACCCTAACCTCCTAACCCTAACTTGTTCGTAACAGGAACAAGTTTCCAACAAAAGAACATAAACGCAAAGCACTACTTTGTAAATAAAATCACATGTGTGTCACTTGCTAAATTAGAAATACAGGATAACTGAAAAGTGATATATCGCACTGTACAGCACAGGAACAAGTTTAGAATGAAAGAACAGAAGAACAGATCACTATTTTTAAACGGAATCACATGTGTGTCGCTCGCTCAAATAGGAATACAGGAAAACTGAAAAGTGATATATCACAGTGTATGGCACAGAAACAAGTTTCCATGGAAAGAATAGAAACGGAAAGCACAACTTTGTAAACTAATTCACATTCGTGTCGCCTCTTCAATTATTATAACAGGAAAACTTAAAAGTGATATAACCCTAACACTAACCCTAACCCACTAACCCTAACCCTAACCCTAAACCTAATCCTAACCCTAACCCTAACCCTAACCCTAAACCTAGCCCTACCCTAACCCTAACCCTAACCCTAACCCTAACACTAACCCTAACCCTAACCCCTAACCCCTAACCCTAACCCTAACCCCAACCCCTAACACCTAACTCTAACCCTAACGCTAACCCTAACCTACCATAACCCTAACCCTAACCCTAACCCTGACTTGTTCCTAACAGGAACAAGTTTCCAAAGAAAGAACATAAACGAAAAGCACTACTTTGTAAACTAAATCACATGTGTGCCACTCGCTCAATTAGGAATACAGGAAAACTAAAAAGTTTTATATCTAAAAGGAACAGAAACAAGGTTCCATCGAAATATTGACCTCATGCATAACTTTGTAAACTATGGCAAAACGTGTTGCCTGTTCAATTATTATAACAGGAAAACTGAAAAGTGATATAGCATATAACACAGGAACATGTTTCCTGTGCTAAAGAACAGCAAAACAAAGCACTACTTTTTAAACAGAATCACTGGAGTGTTGCTTGCTCAATTAGGAATACAGGAAAACTGAAAAGTGATATATCCAGTTGTCACAGAAACAAGTTTCTACAAGAACAGAAACAGGAAAGCACAACTTTGTATTCTAATGCATGGATTGTTGCCTGTTCAATCATTAACAGGAAAATGAAAAGTGATATGGGAAACTATAAGGTAAAGAAACAAGTTTTCTTGGAAAGAACAGAAATATATGCAAGATTTGTAAACTAACAACACGTGTCACCAGTTCAATTATTATAACAGGAAAACTGAAAAGTGATATAAAACACTAACCATAACCCCAACCATATCCCTAACCCTAACCCTAAGAAAAACCCTAAATCTAACGCCCCTAAACCTAGCCCTACCCTAACCCAAATGCACTCAGGGTCAACCCTTTGGACCCACAGAAGACCATGTCTGATTGCATAACGGGTTGATAACCCTAAGGTCCCTAACCTCTAACCTAACCAACCCTAACCCTATCCCCGGGTCTGATGCTCTTTGGGTGGATGACTTGTTCCTAAATGAAACAAAGAAAGAACAAAGTCCTAATTTATTTGTAAACTAAATCACATGTGTGTGCCTGCTCAATTAGGAATACAGGAAAACTGAAAAGTGATAACTGTAAACTGCGGCAAAGAAAATGCTTTTCCTTAAGAACAGAAAGCTGGACAACACCTTAAACTAATTCACATATGGTGAGTGCTTTCCATTATTGTAAAAGGAAAACTGAAAAGTGATATAACCCTAACCAAATCTCTAACCCTAACCCTAACCCTACCTAACCCTAACACTTTGCCTAAACTGCTAACCCTAACCCTAACCCTAATCCTAACCTTAACCTGTGGGCTTGTTGTACAAAGCAGGGTTTGTAAACTAAATCACATGTGTGTTCCTTGGTAAACTGAATACAGGAAAAAAAAAAGTGTTATCAATAGACTGTATTAAACAGAAACAAGTAAAAAATAAATAAACAAATCTAAAAAAGAAAATTTAAAAATACAAATAAAAAAGTATTATAACAGGAAAACTGAAAAGTGATATAACCCTAACAAACCCTAACCCTAAGAACATAAAAACAAAGCACTACTTTAACCCTAACGGAATCACATGTGTGTAACCTAACCTAATTAGGAATACCCCAAAACTAACCCTGTTAACCCTAACTTGTTATCACAGAAACAAGTTTCCAATAAAAGAACATAATTGAAAAGCACTACTTCATAAACTAAATCACATATGTGTGCCTGCTCAATTCAATTAAGAAACAGGAAAACTGAAAAGTGATATATCACACTGTACATTACATAAACAAGTTTCCAACAGAAAACAGGAAAGCAAAGCACTACTTTGTAAAGGGAATCACATGTGTGTCGCCTGTTCAATTAGGAATACAGGAAAACTGAAAAGTGTTATCTCGCCCTCCCTGGCACAGAAACAAGTTTACATCCTAAGAACAGAAACGCAAACCACAACTTCATAAACCCTACATATGTGTCAGTCTGTTAAATTATTATACTAACCCTAAAACTAAAAGAAAACTAGTGATATAATTTACAGCACAAAGACAAGTTTGCAACAGAAGAACAGAAAGGCAAACCACTACTTTGTAAACTAAATCACATGTGTGCCACTCGCTCAATTAGGAATACAGGAAAACTGAAAAGTGTTATCACACTGTAAAGCACAGAAAAAATTTTCATCAAAAAAAAAAAAAAAGAAACACAAACAAAACGTTTACTTTTAATTCAAATAGGTGTCCTTTGCTCAATTACTGAAACAGGAAAACTTAAAAGTGTTACAACCCTAACCCTAACCCTAACCCTAAACCCTAACCCTAAATTTTTTTCCAACGAAAATCATAAACGCAAAGCACTACTTTGTAAACTAAATCCTAACCCTAACTCAAAGCCTAAATACAACAAAACTTAAAAAGTGATAATTTGCACTGTACATAGGAACAAGTTTCCAACGAAAAAACATAAAAGCAAAGCACTGCTTTGTAAACGGAATCACATGTGTGTCGCTCGCTCAATTAGGAATACAGGAAAACTGAAAATTGATATATCAAACTCTATGTCAGAGAAACAAGTTTCCAACGAAAGAACAGAAAAGCAAAGCACTACTTTGTAAACTAATTGACATACGTGTCGCCCGTTCATTTATTATAACAGGAAAACTGAAACGTGATATATCACACTATATAGCAAAGAAACAAGTTTCCAACAGAAGAAAAGAAACGCAAAACACTACTTTGTAAACTAAATCACATGTGTGTCGCTCACTCAATTAGGAATACTGGGAAACTGAAAAGCGATAAATCCAAATGTATGGCAAAGAAACAATTTTTCATCGAAAGTACAGAAACGCACAGCACAACTTTATAAACTAATTCACATACGTTTTGCCCGTTCAATTAATATAACAGGACAACTGAAAAGTGATATATCGAACTGTACAGCACAGGAACAAGTTTCAATCAAAAGAACAGAAACGCAAAGCACAACTAATTAACATACGTATTGCCCATTCAATTATTATAACAGGAAAACTTTAAAGTGATATAACGCTAACCCTAACGCTAAGCCCCTAACCCTAACCCTAACCCTAACCCTAAAACTAATCCTAACCCTAACCCTAACCCTAATCCTAAGCCCCTAACCCTAACCCTAACTTTTCCTAACAGGAACAAGTTTCCAACGAAAGAACATAAACGCAAACACTACTTTGTAAACTAAATCACATGTGGGCCACTCTCTCAATTAGGAATACAGTAAAACTGAAAAGAGATATAATGTACTGTACAGCAAAGGAACAAGTTTCGAACGAAAGAACAGAAAAGCAAAGCACTACTTTTAAACGGAATCACATGTGTGACGCTCGCTCAATTAGGAATACAGGAAAAGTGAAAAGTGTTATCTCGCACTGAACGGCACAGAAAGAAGTTTCCATCGAAAGAACAGAAATGCAAAGCACAACTATGTAAACTAATTTACATACGTGTCGCCTGTTCAATTATTATAACAGGAAAACTGAAAAGTGATATATCACACTATACAGCATAGAAACAAGTTTCAAACAGAAGAACAGAAATGCAAAGCACTACTTTGTAAACTAAATCACATGTGTTTCGCTCACTCAATTAGGAATACTAGGAAACTGAAAAGCGATAAATCGAAATGTATGGCAAAGAAACAAGTTTTCATTGAAAGAACAGAAACGCACAGCACAACTTTGTAAACTAATTCACATTCATGTCGCCTGTTCAATAATTATAACAGGAAAACTTAAAAGTTATATAACCCTAATCCTAACCCTAAACCCCTAACTCTAACCCTAACCCTAACCCTAATCCTAACCCTAAAACTAACCCTAAACCTAACCTTAACCCTAAGCCCCTAACCCTAATCCTAACCCTATCCCTAACCCTAACTTGTTCCTAACAGGAACAAGTTTCCAACGAAAGAACATAAACGCAAAGCACTACTTTGTAAACTAAATCTCATGTGGGCCACTCTCTCAATTAGGAATACAGTAAAACTGAAAAGAGATATAACGCACTGTACAGCAAAGGAACAAGTTTTTCAATGAAAGAACAGAAAAGCAAAGCACTACTTTTAAACGGAATCACATGTGTCACTCTCGCTCAATTAGGAATACAGGAGAAGTGAAAAGTGTTGTCTTGCACTATACAGCACAGAAAGAAGTTTCCATCGAAAGAACAGAAACGCAAAGCACAACTTTGTAAACTAATTCACATATGTGTCGCGAGTTCAATTATTTTAACAGGAAAACTGAAAAGTGATATATCGAACTGTACAGCACAGGAACCTGCTTCCACCGAAAGAACAGAAACGAAAAGCACAACTTTGTAAACTAATTCACATACATGTCGCCTGTTCAATTATTATAACAGGAAAACTGAAAAGTGATATATCACACTATACAGCACAGAAATAAGTTTCCAACAGAAGAACAGAAACGCAAAGCACTACATTGTAAACTAAATCACATGTTTGTCGCTCACACAATTAGGAATACAAGGAAACTGAAAAGCGATAAATCAAATGTATGGCAAAGAAACAAGTTTTCATCGAAGAACAGAAATACAGAGCACAACGTTGTAAACTAATTCACATTCATGTCGCCTGTTCAATTATTATAACAGGAAAACTGAAAAGTGATATAACCCTAATCCTAACCCTAAACCCCTAACTCTAACCCTAACCTTAACCCTAAACCTCACCTTAACCATAATCCTAACCCTAACTTGTTCCTAACAGGAACAAGTTTCCAAGGAAAAAACAGAAACGCAAAGCACTACATTGAAAACTAAATCACATGTGTGCCACTTGCTCAATTAGGAATACAGGAAAACTGAAAAGCGATATAACGTGACTGTACAGCACAAGAACGAAGTTTTGAACGAAAGAACAGAAAAGCAAAGCACTATTTTAAACTGAATCACATGTGTGTCGCTCACCCAATTAGGAATCCAGGAAACTAAAAAGTGTTATCTCCCTGACTGTAAGGCACAGAAACAAGTTTCAATCTAAAAAGAAGAGAAACGCAAAGAAAACTTTTGTAAACTAATTCACATATGTGTCGCCTGTTTAATTATTATAACAGGAAAACTGAAAAGTGATATATCGCACTGTACTGCACAGAAACAAGTTTCCAAAAGAAAAACTTTGTAAATTAAATCACATGTGTGTCGCTCACTCAATTAGGAATACAGGGAAACTGAAAAGCGATAAATGGAAATGTACGGCAAAGGAAGAAGTTTTCATCGAAAGAATGGAAATGCAAGCACAACTTTGTAAACTAATTCACATTCGTGTCTCCTGTTCAATTATTATAAGAGGAAAATGAAAAGTGATAGAACCCTCACCCTAACACTAAGCCCCTAACCCTAACTCTAACCATAACCCTAAACCTAACCCTAACCCTAACCCTAAGCGCCTAACCCTAACCCTAACCCTAAGCTTAACACTAACCCTAACTTGTTCCGAACAGGAACAAGTTTCCAACGAAAGAAAAGAAACGCAAAGCACTACTGTGTAAACTAAATCACATGCATGCGTGTCAGTCACTCAATTAGGAATACAGGGAAACTGAAAAGCGATAAATCGAAATGTATTGCAGAGAAACAAGTTTTCATCGAAAGAACAGAAACGGAAACCACAACTTTGTAAACTAATTCAAATTCGTGTCGCCCGTTCAATTATTATAACAGGAAAACTGAAAAGTGATATAACCCTAATCCTCACCCTAAGCCCCTAACCCTAACGCTACCCCTAACCCTAACCCTAACCCTGAGCCCCTAACCCTAACACTAACCCTAACCCTAAACCTAAAACTAACCCTAACCCAAGCACCTAACCCCAACCCTAACCCTAAACCTAACTATAACCCTAAACCTAACCCTAACCCTAACTTGTTCCTAACAGGAATAAGTTTCCAACTAAAAAACATAAACACAAAGCACTATTTGTAAACTAAATCACATGTGTGCCACTCGCTCAATTAGGAATACAGGAAACTGAAAAGAGATATAACGCACTGTACAGCACAGGAACAAGTTTTGAAAGAAAGAACAAAAAGCAAAGCACTACTTTTATAATGGAATCACATGTGTGTCACTCGCTCAATTAGGAATACAGGAAACTGAAAAGTGTTATCTCGCACTGTAAGGCACAGACACAAGTTTCCATCAAAGAAGAGAAACATAAACACAACTTTGTATACTAATTCACATGCGTGTCGCCTGCTTAATTATTATAACAGGAAAACTGAAAAGTGATATATCACACTGTACAGGACAAAAACAAGTTTCCAAAAGTAGAACAGAAATGCAAAGCTCTACTTTGTAAAGTAAATCACATGTGTGTCGCTCACTCAATTAGGAATACAGGGAAACTGAAAAGCGATAAATCGAAATGTACTGCAAAGAAACAAGTTTTCATTGAAAGAACAGAAACACAAAGCACAACTTTGTAAACTAATTCACATTCGTGTTGCCTGTTCAATTATTATAACAGTAAAGCTGAAAAGTGATATATCCCTAATCCTCTCCTAAAGCCCCTAACCCTAACCCTACCCCTAACCCTAACCCTAATCCTAAGCCCCTAACCCTAACCCTAACCCTAACCCTAAACCTAAAACTAACCCTAACCCAAGCACCTAACCCCAACCCTAACCCTAAACCTAACTATAACCCTAACCCTAACCCTAACCCTAACTTGTTCCTAAGAGGAATAAGTTTCCAACGAAAACATAAACACAAACCACTATTTGTAAACTAAATCACATGTGTGCCACTCGCTCAATTAGGAATACAGGAAAACTTAAAAGTGATATAACGCACTGTACAGCACAGGAACAAGTATCAAAAGAAAAAACAGAAAAGCAAAGCACTACTTTTAAATGGAAGCACATGTGAGTCGCTTGCTCAATTAGGCATACAGGAAAACTGAAAAGTGTTATCTCACACTTTACGGCACAGAAACAAGTTTCCATCGAAAGAAGAGAAACACAAAGCACAACTTTGTAAACTAATTAACATATGTGTCACCTGTTCAATTATTATAACAGGAAAAATTAAAAGTGATATATCAAACTGTACAGCACAGGAACAAGTTTCCATCAAAAGAAAGAAAAACAAAAGCACAACTTCGTAGAAAATAATTCACATGCATGTTGCCTGCTCAATTATTATAACAGGAAAACAGAAAAGTGATATATCACACTGTACAGCACAGAAACAAGTTTCCAACAGAAGAACAGAAACGCAAAGCACTACTTTGTAAACTAAATCACATGTGTGTCGCTCACTCAATTAGGAATACAGGAAACTGAAAAGTTTATAAATCAAATGTATTGCAGAGAAACAAGTTTTCATCGAAAGAACAGAAATGCAAAGCACAACTTTGTAAACTAATTCACATTCGTGTCGCCTGTTCAATTATTATAACCAGAAAACTGAAAAGTGATACAACCCTAATCCTAACCCTAAGCCCCTATCCCTAACCCTAACACTAACCCTAACCCTAAGCCCCTAACCCTAACCCTAACCATAACCCTAACTTGTTAGTAACAGGAACATGTTTCCAAGGAAAGAACATAAACGCAAAGCACTACTTTTTGAACTAAATCACATGTGTGCCACTCTCTCAATTAGGAATACAGGAAAACTGAAAAGAGAAATAACGCACTCTACAGAACAGGAACAAGTTTCGAACGAAAGAACAGGAAAGGAAAGCACTACTTTTAAACGGAATCACATGTGTGTCGCTCACTCAATTAGGAATACAGGAAAACTGAAAAGTGTTATCTTGCACTCTATGGCACAGAAACAAGTTTCCAATGAAAGAACAGAAACGAAAAGCTCCACTTTGTAAACTAATTGACATACGTGTTGCGCGTTCAATTATTTTAACAGGAAAACTGAAAAGTGATATATCGAACTGTATAGCACAGGAACCTGCTTTCATTGAAAAAACAGACAGGAAAAGCACAACTTTTTAAACTAATTCACATACGTGTCGCCAGTTCAATTATTATAACAGGAAAACTGAAAAGTGATATATCTCACTATACAGCACAGAAACAAGTTTCCAACAGAAGAACAGAATCGCACAGCACAACTTTGTAAACTAATTCACATTCGTGTCTCCTGTTCAATTATTATAACATAAAAACTGAAAAGTGATATAACCTCACCCTAACCCTAACCCTAACCCTCACCCTAACCCTAACCCTAACCTTAACTCTAACCCCAACCCTAATCCTAACCCTAACTTGTTTCTAACAGGAACAAGTTTCGAACGAAAGAACAGGAAAGGAAAGCACTACTTTTAAACAGAATCACATGTGTGTCGCTCGCTCAATTAGGAATACAGGAAAACTGAAAAGTGTTATCTCGCACTCTATGGCACAGAAACAATTTTCCATCGAAAGAACAGAAATGCAAAGCACTACTTTCTAAACTAAATCACATGTGTGCCACTTGCTCAATTAGGAATACAGGGAAACTGAAAAGAGATATAACGCACTGTACAGCACAGGAACAAGTTTTGAAAGAAAGAACAGAAAAGCAAAGCACTACTTTTATACGGAATCACATGTGTGTCACTCGCTCAATTAGGAATACAGGAAACTGAAAAGTGTTATCTCGCACTGTAAGGCACAGACACAAGTTTCCATCGAAAGAAGAAAACGCAAACACAACTTTGTATACTAATTTACATGCGTGTCGACCGTTTAATTATTATAACAGGAAAACTGAAAAGTGATATATCACACTGTACAGCACAGAAACAAGTTTCCAAAAGTAGAACAGAAACGCAAAGCTCTACTTTTAAAGTAAATCACATGTGTGTCGCTCACTCAATTAGGAATACAGGGAAACTGAAAAGCGATAAATCGAAATGTACGGCAAAGAAACAAGTTTTCATTGAAAGAACAGAAACACAAAGCAAAACTTTGTAAACTAATTCACATTCATGTTGCCTGTTCAATTATTATAACAGGAAAACTGAAAAGTGATATATCCCTAATCCTCACCCTAAGCCCCTAACCCTACCCCTACCCCTAACCCTAACCCTAATCCTAAGCCCCTAACCCTAACCCTAACCCTAACCCTAAACCTAAAACTAACCCTAACCCAAGCACCTAACCCCAACCTTAACCCTAAACCTAACTATAACCCTAACCCTAACCCTAACCCTAACTTGTTCCTAACAGGAATAAGTTTCCAACGAAAACATAAACACAAAGCACTATTTGTAAACTAAATCACATGTGTGCCACTCGCTCAATTAGGAATAAAGGAAAACTTAAAAGTGATATAACACACTGTACAGCACAGGAACAAGTATCAAAAAAGAAAAACAGAAAAGCAAAGCACTACTTTTAAATGGAAGCACATGTGTGTCGCTTGCTCAATTAGGCATACAGGAAAACTGAAAAGTGTTATCTCACACTTTACGGCACAGAAACAAGTTTCCATTGAAAGAAGAGAAACACAAAGCACAACTTCGTAAAATAATTCACATACATGTTGCCCGTTCAATTATTATAACAGGAAAACTGAAAAGTGATATATCACACTGTACAGCACAGAAACAAGTTTCCAACAGAAGAACAGAAACCCAAAGCACTATTTTGTAAACTAAATCACATGTGTGTCGCTCACTCAATTAGGAATACAGGGAAACTGAAAAGCGATAAATCGAAATGTAAGGCAAGGAAATAAGTTTTCATTGAAAGAACAGAAACGGAAAGCACAACTTTGTAAACTAATTCACATTCGTGTCGCCTGTTCAATTATTATAACATGAAAACTTAAAAGTGATATAACCCTCACCCTAACCCCGAGCTCCTAACCCTAACCCTAACCCTAAACCTAAAACTAACCCTAACCCTAAGCACCTAACCCTAACACTAACCCTAAGCCTAACCCTAACCTTAACCCTAACTTGTTACAAACATGAACAAGTTTCAAACGAAAGAACAGAAACGCAAAGCACTACTTTGTAAACTAAATCACATGTGTGCCACTCGCTCAATTAGGAATACAGGAAAAATGAAAAGTGACATAACGCACTGTACAGCACAGGAACAAGTTTCGAACAAAAGAACAGAAGAGCAAAGCACTACTTTTAAACGGAATCACATGTGTGTCACTTGCTCAATTAGTAATAGTGGAAAACTGAAAAGTGTTATCTCGCACTGTATGGCACAGAAACAAGTTTTCAAAAAAAGAACAGAAACGCAAAGCACAACTTTGTAAACTAATTCACATTCGTGTTGCCTGTTCAATTATTATAACAGGAAAACTGCAAAGTGATATAACCCTAACCCTAACCATGTTTTTCAATATTAACCCTAACCCTAACCCCTAACCCTAACACTATCCCTAACCCTAACACTACCCTAACCCTACCCTAACCCTAAGCCTAACCCTAACCCTAACCCTAACTTGTTCCTAACATGAAAAAACCTTTCCCACAAAAGAAAATAAACGCAAAGTACTACTTTGTAAACTAAATCACATGTGTGCCACTCGCTCAATTATGAATACAGGAAAACTGAAAAGCGATATATCAAAATGTACAGCAAAAGAAACAAGTTTTCATCGAAAAGAACAGAAACGTAAAGCACAACTTTGTAAACTAATTCACATTCGTGTCACCTGTTCAATTATTATAACAGGAAAACTGAAAAGTGATATATCCCTAACACTAACCCTCACCCTAACACTAACCCTAACCCTAACCCTAACCATACCATAACCCTAAGCCTAACCCTAACCCTACCCTAACTTGTTCCTAACAGGAACCAGTTTCCATCGAAAGAACATAAACGCAAAGAACTACTTTGTAAACTAAATCACATGTGTGCTACTCGCTCAATTAGGAATACAGAAAACTGAAAAGTGATATAACACACTGTACAGCACAGGAATAAGTTCAAACGAAAAAAAAAAGCACTTTTTAAACAGAATCACATGTGTGTCACTTGCTCAATTAGGAATAGAGGAAAACTGAAAAGTGTTATCTCAAGACTGTATGGCACAGAAACAAGTTTCCATCGAAAAGAACAGAAAAGCAAAGCACAACTTTGTAAACTTTCACATAGGTTTTACCCTGCATAATTATTATAACAGGAAAACTGAAAAGTGATATATCACACTGTACAGCACAGGAAGAAGTTTCCATCAGAAGAACAGAAACGGATAGCACTACTTTGTAAACTAAATCACTTGTATGCCACTCGCTCAATTAGGAATACAGGAAAACTGAAAAGCGATATATTGAAATGTACAGCAAAGAAACAAGTTTTCATCAAAAGAACAGAAACGCTTTAGCACAACTTTGTAAACTAATTCACATTCGTGTCGCCTGTTCAATTATTATAACAGGAAAACTGAAAAGTGATAAAACCTAACACTAACCCTACCCCCCCTAACCCTAACACTAACACTAACCTTAACCCTAACCCTAACCTGAACCCTAACCCTAAACTAACCCTAACCCTAACCCCAACCCTAACCTAACCCTAACTTGTTCCTAACAGAACAAGTTTCCAACAAAAGAACATAAATGCAAAGCACTACTTTTTGTAAACAAAATCACATGTGTGCAACTCGCTCAATTAGTAATACAGGAAACCTGAAAAGTGATATAACGCACTGTACAGCACAGGAACAAGTTTGAACGAAAGTACAGAAAAACAAAGCACTACCTTCAAACGGAATCACATATGTGTCGGGCTTCAATTAGGAATACAGGAAAACTGAAAAGTGTTACCTCGCACTGTAAGGCACAGAAAGAAGTTTCCATCAAAGAACAGAAACGCAAAGCACAACTTTGTAAACTAATTCACATATGTGTCCTCCATTCAATTATTATAACAGTCAAACTGAAAAGTGATACATCACACTGTACAGCACAGAAACAAGTTTCCAACAGAAGAAGAGAAACTCAAATCACTACTTTGTAAACTAAATCACATGTTTGTGCAGGGTGATAAGTATGGATCACTGCAGTCGCTACATGCAGACATCCAGTTGACCAGCACCATTTGTTGAAGATGCTATCTTTTTTCCATTGTATGATTTGGCGCCTTGTCAAATATCAGGTGTCCATAAGTGTGGGTTTATTTCCGTCCTTGGTTCGGTTCTGCTGATCCACCATTCTCAAGTTTTCATATGCCAGTATCTGATGGTTTTTAAACTATTATCTATAGTAAGAACTTAAGATCAGTGATAGATA